>JNFW01000002.1:591625-980764 GCA_002564245.1 Saccharomycopsis fermentans
CGRCSACMWCSRAGATCTACACCATCAACCAGAGTTATAGAATACTATTTCCTCTAATACCCTTTTGCTACTATATACCCCTTATCCAAAAAAAAGCATTCACTTTAGAGAACTAGATAAAGAAAGAAATGCAATTAATATACTTGCTTCAGTTTATTTTTTTTGCAGCAATCCAGCTCAAAACAGTTTTCGGTTCTGCCACAACCATAACAGTGAACGGAGATGATGATGACTCTGCGTCTGTCGTAATGGGAAACGCGGTTACAGTTTACTCCACAGAGGTGGTTACAGATTCAAAAGGTGTGGCTTTGTCCACAATAACAGGCGCAGTGTCTACTTACACATCTGTTGGATATAGTCAGTCTGTGATTACCTTAACTACTTCGGTTCCAGTAACTAGCACATGGACCTCTCAGGGGGACAACACAGTAATTATTGTCACTACATATACTGTCCAAACTACATCATGTGTTACCGAGGTTCTAACAAGTTTGATTGTCTCCACTGTATCTACAGAATTAATGACTATTGTATCGTGCCAGGATAAAATTTGCAAGACTATTTACTCGTCAACGGTGGGAAGTGATGGAAATAACGGGGTTGTCACTTTGCAGACAGTTGATGCTGTGCAAACTACCATATTGAGCAGCTCAAGCTACTCAGACTCGGTTATTACCAGTACAGTCACCCAGAGCTCTTCGAAAAGCTCCTCAACTTCAAGTAGTAGTTCCTCCAGTAACTCTGCCTCTGTTACCACTATAACTTATTTATTAGGTAATTCGGTTGCAACAACCACTGCCTTAGCCAATACTGCTCTTACCATCACTTTGACAAATGGTCAAACAACTACAATGAGAAGCACAAATCCTTCAACAAGTAGTAGAAGTGCCACATTCACTTTTAAAGATATCGCGGTGAATAACAAAGGAAAGTTGTCGCTATCTACATTTTTTTTGTTATTTGGATTGCTTATTGTATAATTAATATCTTCTTTCAAATTGTTGGGCTTTTTTTCTACACACATGCATTCTCTTTGTACATTATTAATAAATTATTTTCATATTAATTATCTTTCCATATCAAAATGTTGAATATTTCCTTTTTTGTAAAATTTAATTCTTTCATGTTGAATATCTTTGAGATAAATATGCTACGGTTTTGATCCCTGGTGCTATTTGCCGAAAATTTCATTTTTCTTTTTACTTTTTTTTTCTGACAAAAAAATGAAAAAAAAAATCAAAGAAAAAAAAAGAAAAGATCTTCTATAGAAAATCCTAAGGTTCAGCTTGTATAAGTCCCTAATATTAATATTTAAAATACACAGATAACATAACAAAAAACGAAAATAAATCCGAGAATACATATTCTAGTGTGGAAAGATAATTCAAAATGGTATGTGGTTTTATAAACAAGTATTGTATTAATTTATTGGCAGTTAGGAAGAGAATAAGGAGGACAAAAAATCACCCACAAGTTTATTATCACAAAGAGGATTAAGTCAAAGAATGTTGAGAAGAAAACACATTCTAGTAAAAATATTAAAAAAACAAAACATATATGCTAACACATTTTTATTTAGGCACACAGGGTTCTTATGAGAGTCATGTTCACAGGCGCCAAAGTTTTTGGTGCTGCATTCACTCAAGCCTATAAACAGGCAGCAAGTGCGGGTGCTAAACAACAGGCATCTGCTTCCGCTAAAGCCGCTGCTGCTGCAACAAGTGGAGGTATTCAATTTGATGAAGCTTGTAAAGTTTTGGACATTGACGCTTCGAAAGATGGGCTAAGTCCTGAGAATGTAAATTCAAAATATCAGTATCTATTTGATATAAATTCTAAGGAAAAAGCAGGAAGCTTTTATCTTCAATCGAAGGTGTACTTTGCCAAAGAAAGACTTATCAACGAAATAAATTACAGGCAGGAACTCAAGAAAGAACAATCCGAGAATTCAGCTTCCGATGAAAAGAAGTAATCAATATTCTTTTTATATTTGATTCTAAGTTTTTCCACAAATATTCAAATAACGACGATGAAAAATAATTTACTATAGATATTCATTAAATTGATTTATGGATGACTGCGATTCCTCAAAAAAAAATAAGGAACCTTTGTATATATTTTAGCGCATCATTTTTACCATCAATAAATATGAATAGTTAAGTTCGAATTTAACATTATTTTCAAAATTATTTTGTTTTGAAACATATGTACTTTTATTTGTATCCTCTATTATCAAGAAGAGGGTTATTTTGGGATTATATTAGTTTTTACCCATTACTTCAATTTCATCCTCAGAGACATTTCCAAGTATGTAATTTCTGGAGCGCAAAAACTCAAGCAATGCTTGATGAATGGTAGTGTTTCTGGAGCTCATCAGAAATCTTCTTCTCAAAGATTTCCCCCCATGTCTTGTTGGAGATAGAAGGCGCTCGCTATTACATCGATCGCATTGATCCTCGCGTGTAACACAAATTTTAATGTGTTTGACATATTTTGCAAATCCTTTAGGTACAAATCTTGAATTGCGGACTTCCAATCTCCACCAAAGTTGTAAAAATGCTTCTATCACATTTAGCACCTCTTTTTTCAGTTTATTGTTGATATTACCCTTTTCCAGTTTAATTTCAAAATAATCTATGTTTATAATGAGTAATAAGAATTCATTACTAGCACTTTTGATCAAACGGCCCTCGTGATTTACAATCCATTGCTTTAGAATATTGTTCCTTGTTAAAACTACTAAATCATTGAACCGAAACTCATTTGTTTCATTTTCCTGTCTCGATTCGGTACCAATTAATGTGATGTATTCATCGACTAATTTTCGTAACTTGTAGTTTTCATTTAGAGAGTTTTGAGAATGGCAGAATCTAATGTACTTCTCTGTCAAATATTTATTTTCATTGATATTTTTAAGAATCTTTTCTGCTTTTCTAAAGTTTTGAATGCTTTCTTCTAAAATTGACACCAACATATTCATTAGAATATTGTTAAAAAATTCTAGGGGGTCATCAAATTTGTCTTCTATCTCCTGGTGCTTTCTATTCTTCATGAACTTTTTTTTTGAGTTATTAAGAGTGTTAATTTTTTCACAAACTGATAGAATTGATTTTTGGTCAATATAAGCATAAGATACCTCAGCATTTTTCCTTAACAGATAGTTTTCGCTATCAACAAAAGTTTTAGTTGTATTTCCACTATTATTATTCTGAGTAGAAGCTTCTTGCCATTGTTCTATGTCTTTTGTGTTTGAGATATCATTACTTTCCAGGCTAAAGTTAGAACTTCCGACCTCTATATCATCAATAATTTTATGGTTCGAGAAGTTATTTTTAGGAACATATTTGGCCAAGGAACAAGGGGTGCTCTGAAAACATGTGGAAATATCTTCAAAAAATATTGAAGCAGAGGTTATCATACTCTCAGAACTTTTGAATTGTGTATCCAGCAGTTTTATTTCTTGTAGTTCATCCTCGATATCTTTTTCTTTCTTTCTGTTAGCGTCTTTTCCTAGGTGTTTTTTGATTGTGTTTGCCCTCAATATTGCTCTATATTTTCGCTCACTTCCAAAAAGTGCGGAATGAATTATCGTGCTCGGCCTATTAGCGGTTTGAATAAACATACTGAGATCACTTTCTAACATTGGCAATAAAATATATCAGTTATTTAGTCTATTCTTGAATTGTAAAAAGCTTATAAATTACAAAAAAAAAAAGAGAATAGGATCAAGCATAAAATTTGGCGAATTTTGAATAATATGGGGCGAGATTTTTCATATATAATGTTTCATCTGAAGTGAAATGATACGAAAAACTCATTTTGAAGATGGAGAGAAAAAAGCATCATTTCTGACAGGTAAATCTTTCAAATTTCATGAACACATCTATTCGGACTAATTAGGAAACTTTCAATTTCTGCATGTCGAAAATCTTATTGAGTCTGATACATAAGTTTGCACGATACTCTGTACATGACACTAATTGAGTACTCTACTCAATATTAGCGACTATGCCAAAGAGATCGCGAATACGAAGAACTTACATTTGAAAAAATCAAACTCATTAATACTTTTTCTCAATGATTTGAACTAAAATCATGATAAAATTACTCCTGATAAGTATCTGCAAACTTGAAAATTTTTGCTCATTAAAGTTCCTTATCTATCCTCAGTGACTCAGAAGATTGACTGCACCTATGAAAAAAAAAAAGAAAAGCAGTCATAGATATTGAAAACATAGAAATCTCCTAAGTATAAAATTTTCGCTACTTTTATTATTATTGTCTTACAAATATTCACTATAAAGAGTATTGATACTATAAATTAATAGCTTTCTTTGAATCTGACTTTTGAAAAAGTACAAATAAAAGACAAGACACATAAAATGACAGTAACTAGCGAATTTATCGCCATTATTTTTACAGATGTTCCAGCTTCACCTGAAAATTCAGGGCCAAGAGTAAGATTTGGGGATTTTGCGGATCAAACTGCAAAACTCTTATCAGAAAATCCATATCGAGGAAAATACACCAATTATAAGAAGTATCGAGCCAAAGAATTCGGTGAATTGCCCACCGAGGTAGAGCTAAAGAATTGCAGAGGTCTTTTTCTCACTGGCTCTAGGGATGATAGTTTCAATAATAATTCAGAGTGGCTTCTCAAATTGGAAAAATTCATTAATATGATTCTTTTCGACGAAAGTTCGCAATTTTATAGAAAGATACCAATATGTGGCATCTGTTTTGGGCATCAACTAATTGGAAAATTGATTAACAGATATCAAAACACAAGAAATGGATATAAGATGGGCGAACGAGACGAGCAAGTCAACAGAAATGGTAAAGGCTGGGAGCTTGGAGCTACGCGAATTGATGTTTCCGAAGAATTCCAGAAGTATGCTGCTGAGTTTCTTAAAGACACAGCAGTCTCTCCAGATAGTAAACATAAGGGCTTTGAGGTCCATGATTTCAAAAATTTGTATCTTTCCGAATCGCATGGGGACATAGTTTACAGCATTCCTAAAACTGATAAAGGTGCTGTCCCTCTAAAGGATCTTGCTGTAATTGGATCTACAGACGTATGCTCGATTCAAGGATTGTTCAATAAATTCAATATTCTCACTTTTCAAGGGCACCCAGAATTCACCACAGATTACATGGAGCAAGTGTTGTTGATTAGGATGGTCTCAAACAAAATTATTACCCCGGAAAAATACTTTGACA
Source organism: Saccharomycopsis fermentans (assembly GCA_002564245.1). Classification (NCBI taxonomy): domain Eukaryota; kingdom Fungi; phylum Ascomycota; class Saccharomycetes; order Ascoideales; family Saccharomycopsidaceae; genus Saccharomycopsis; species Saccharomycopsis fermentans. The sequence continues at coordinate 596,846 of JNFW01000002.1, forward strand.
TTATTAACAAGGAAACTTGCAACAATGGCCAACAGATTGGTATGGTAATCAATGGTTTCTTTGAAACCTTTAATCCATAATTACCTGTCTTCGATCTGCTATTACGGCTGACGCAATGAATTTTTATGTCACGTGTTGATATCTAACTTTTTGTAATTAGAAGAATGTTGAATTTTAGTTTTTTTTCATCGTCTTTTTTATACTGCAGAGAATCAAATAGAAGTAAAAATTTTACTAGTAAAATATAAAAAAAAATGTTGTAAGGTGACTTTACTTCAGAATATCGATGAATCATAACTCAAAACTACTGAATGAAATTGACAAGTAGGTATTTATAAGATCTTATTGTTTATCGGAAATTAGCTGATATTGGCTCATTTGGTTAGTTTGTCTTCTTATCAGCTTGTTCTTTTTATTTTACTTTTATTTTTGCTGTTGTTTTGTTTCGATATTCTTGCATCTACTTGTGAAGTCATTGCATAGTAAATGGTAATAAAAGTGACAAAATACCTTTTATTAACGAATTAACTCTTGCAATCAGAGCTCATATTATTCAAGTGTGTTGAAAGCGAAGTCTCTCACATTCCAATCCAAGAATTATTTGAAAACACTGGGGTTCTTTATTTCATTCAAATAACTCGGTAATACAAAGTGCAAATAAACAATGGATTCAATGCAATCCTCTGAAAGTGAATTGCTCGAGGACTTACGACATTCTCCTGCAAGCTCTGATACTCCTTTATCTTCTAACAAGTTCGTTCTTGATGAACCGTTTGCTGAGTTTGAGGCCAGCCCCCTTTCCAGAAAGGATTTGACTTCCCGCTTTGTGCAATCAGACTCAGCAATAATAGAGGATCCAAACGCAGATTCAGAGATTATAGATGGAAAAAATGAAAAGACATCACACAGATCAAATAATGACAATATTGGACTGTTACAAAGTCCAAATAGCTCACCTTTGTTGGGGAAATCCAAGAGAAGAAAATCAAAAACAAGTAGCGTAGGTGCCAGCAGGTCTTCAACGTCTAAACAATTCAAAGTATTTAGGAACTTATTGATTCTTGAGCAAAATTTGAGAAGACAGTACCTCGAACAACTGTCGATCAGACATAAATTCATGGTTTTTTACTTTTCATTAATTATTACTAGTATCATGATTTTTATAAAACTCTATGTCCCGATAGTGGACTACCGTTCAACAACTGTCATAATAGTAGATAGCAAGTCTGGATATTTCAATTCTATTTTACGATTTGTTCTTATACTCGAAATCATCACTCTTATCCTATTCCACATATCGGGTGAATATAAAAAAACCATTGTGATTCCTAAAAAATTTTTGTTATTAACTAATAAGTCACTTCGAAGCTTGAATCTAAGATTGTTGAAACTACCAAATTCGTATTTTGACATATTTATAATGAATAGTATAAAATTCATTCTAAACATGTATTGTGAAATTGGCCTTTTTGTGCTAGAGAATATCAAACCTTTTCCTTTCTTGATTAGAAATACGAAAATTCCAAACTTTTTGTTTTTAAAAAGCATCTTGTGCTTTACTAAAGTTTTGAAGTTGAAAATTGAATTATTGGATTTGAAATTTATAAATATTGCTTCCAATAGCGATGAAATCAACTATCAGATTGTTAATTCCAATGCATCATTTTTTAGAATCAAGTTAAGCCTAAACTCAAGAGTATTCAATAACAATGTCAGGGAGTCTTGGGAGCTATTTAGAAACGAATTTTGGATTAAAGAATTTATCAGAAGAAACACGCTAATAGATTGTGTTAAGTTTGACAGTGATATCAATGCTATTTTGCAAATGGTTCTAAATAATCATGTTAATAATAAAATTGAATCTGCTTCTTCGCCAATAATCAAGTCAACTTCAAACGCAACCAATTTATCAAAATCACCTGCTAGAACACCCAACAAGCAAAGAATGAGAGGTAGTCGCTCTCTGTTTACTAGTAATACATCTCCGTTGCAATCATTAAGCGAAGATGTTCCAATAACTCCATTGACAAGCAAAATGTTGAAATCTTTTGAAATGTCAATTGGTGGTGATGATAGTTTCGGTCATACTAATCTGCAGTTATCTAATAGAGGATCAAGATCGCAGAGCCCTGCTGATTCGAACCTTGAATCGACTTCAATTCACAGCCGGTCTGAGTTATTGAAAAGAGATCGTGATGATCGAAGAGTTCGAAGAAAATCACAAAGCAAAGGCTGATTGCTTAGGATCTACTCCAGGTGTAAAAGATACTTTTTTTTTTTTGTTTTTCGTCATTTTGCTTTTATTTTCTACAGTTTTCGATGTGTTCAAGTTCGTACTAATGGTTCATTCATTCATTATTTATATGCTCTATAATATAGTCTATTTTCCACAGATAAAAGTTTAGATTTTTTTGAAGTAAATTAGTTTGACTTTACGATCCTGTATCTACCTTGAAGTATATTATTTGTATTTTATGAGTTAGGGATATATAAAAGGACTAATGAATCAATCTGAAAGGATAGCTACCATCTTTTCTTAGGTATGTTTGGATTAGAGTATTAAAAGAATAAAATAATCCAACTGAGGCTAAAATAATAAGTATGCAAGCAAATTTATCGTTTATTCTAAAGGTATTTCCTGATTTCTTTACAACTGGCTCAATTTCAGTAACCTTGGTGATATCTATCTCCTCAATTTGCTCACCATCGTCATTCTCAATAATCTCATCCACAACTATTTTCTCCTCCTTTTCTGTAACCTCGATTTCTAAACCGGCTTCATCTGCGTCTTCCGAATAACCTTTGTTAGAATATTTTGGAATAATATCAACAATCAAAACCATGAAAAAGCCAATACTCAAATAAATGCCAGCAACGATAAAAGTTTCAATACCAATCTGATATTGAGTACCTCCTGAAAAATAAAATGGCCCGTTTTCATTCATTCCCACTAAAGGTACTCCTCTAACCACAGTAAACATATAACCAGATATCATCAAAAGAATAGACAAAATAGATAAACCACACCATACTCTATATTGAAGGAATTTTTTAAAGAAATTGGACTCACCACTTCTTGATTTTTTTAAGAATATAATCAACAATGAGCAAGCAATTACTAATTTTGCTACGTTGTTTTCATTCAATTCGAAGATTGACTTTGCTGGTTCAGGAATGATGAAATCTATATCTAAAGCCTGGGAAACGTACTTGGAGAAGGAGTTCTCTGTAGTGCCTTCATCTGGTATAAGAGCAAAATGATTACATGTTTTAATGTTGAAATATTTGGCATTCTGAAGATCTTTCTTAGATTTTTTTTCACCAAGCAAATAATCATAGAGATAATCATAATTAGGAACGACCCATACATGTGGAACATTTCCGATATTCAACTCTTTGAAAAAGGGCTCGTTGTGTGTATATTCTAACTCGACAAAAAGGAGATCATACTCCTCATTAGGATTTGCGAGGTAGTATTTAGCACTATTTTCAAAAATTGGAGCAAAGGATTCACACAAGTTACAGTGAACTTTGCTACTATCAACTGTAAGAAAAAGAATTGTATTGAAATCTCTGACTGCAGTCTCCACTAAGGTTGGATTATTCTTATAGTTCAATTTTATCACACCAGATTCTGAATCTCTTAACTTGAGCAATTTTTGTCTTGATGCCTTTTTGAAACCTTTTGCGACTGGATTCTTCAATTCCAAAGCACCAATGGTGCACAATATCAAAGATATTTGAATGAATATATTTACCAAATTAAACCTCATAATTCTTGTTATTTTTTCAGAGAACTCTACAATTAAACAGTAAATAATCCTTGCAGTATATTTGAAAATTATATCCAATTTCTCGCTAAGATATGGCGTATCCTTGGAAATTCCTCTTGTTATAATGAACCCAATTAAAAAGTGATATGAATAGCTCGTCGAGGCTGTTCAGCTGTATATAGCGCTTCTGATTAAGTCAAAAAATATCTGGCCTTTTTTTTTCATGAAACCTTTCTATACAGATAAGTTTGAATATTTTTTTTTCACGCTAGATGCGTTACAATAATAATTTATACTTTGTTTTTGCTGAAAAAACTGGGCTTTAAAAGAATGATTTAATTTCAACATATAATCTCGATTTGATATCTTAGCTTTGCAAAACCAATAAATTTCATGGAAATTTTTAGATAAACAAAAACATATATTATTCTTTGATAAAAAAAATAAACAAAACAAGAAAAAAATTGGATTTTACAGATAAAAAAAGAAACTTAAAAAGCTATAGATGCACAGAAAACTTGAACGGAGATTAAAAAAAATTGGTAAATAAATCGAAAAAACTTAACAGACAAATATAAAAAAAGAAGTAACTGTAGTAAATATTGGAAGAAAATCTCAATTTATCTTTTCTTTGAAACTAAGCTCATCAAATTTCGTAATATGCACTGTTACCGTATGGTTACAGGAGCAAGCACTAGATGGAGTGAGCATTGAAGACACTGGTTGAAAAGGTTTTGGCGACATTAAAGTCTTCCCAGTTCATACCATTACTCAGCACTTGTTGCATGTTGCTGTCAACGGAGCTGAATTTCAACCCAATATCAGAAACAGCAAACTCACCACCTTTATTGTACTTAATGCTGAATTTAGCTTGCGCACCCTTTTTACATTCCTTGACCTGTCCATTTCCGGTATTAGAAATCATAAATCTAGCAACTATTTTTTGTTCAGGATGTTCTGAAGAGAATCTGAGAGGTTGCTGGTTGCCAGTTATCTTCCATGTGATTCTCTTTCTTTCTTTATTGAATACACCTGCAGGTCTACTCATTGCAGAGCTTACTACAAGATCTGGAGTATCATCCAAACCGATGGATAAAAGGAAGTTATCCAACTCAACAAATGCTGAAGGACCGGTTCTATGCAAAAGACTCAAAACACGATCACTTAGCTTAATTGTGATCATACAACTAGCTTGGTGTTCCTCGAATCTCCATATTGGCAAGATTATAACTGGCAGTTCAGTTTTGGTTGTCATATATTTCAAACCACCAAGCATTTTAGAACTAATTTGTGAAAGATTGACCAGATACGTGGTTTCATTATTGCTGTCATAGGAGTCTAGTGGTTCAAGGAAGTTAGTATTAGGAGTCAATTTTTGCAAAATACCGTAATTATCCAAAAGTTTGATATATCCAGTGCTTGGTGCTACTGATGATAAAGGTTTAATATAGGTGAATGCTACTTCACCAATTACTTGAATAGTATTGGTAACACCATCAATTAAGTCAACCTTGATTAATTCAGATACTGAAGCATTTAAGCCAGTTTCAGCGAGTTCCGGATGTACAAACTTATTCAACAGAGTACTCTTATTGGTGGTTGTAACTTGAGAATGTTGTAATGATGTGTTACTGTTGTTTCTTTGGTGCATGAAACCAGGATTTATCGAATTTGGATCAGAGAATTCTCCCAAAAATGTACTATTTCTTGTTGCACTACCTGCAGAAGAATTAGTAGCATTAGCTACATAATCATTTGCGTTCTTAGGTAATGGTGGTGCGAACGAGGTACTGTTATTGTAAGGACTCTCTTCGCCAATAAAGGACATTCTGTTGTTGTTAGCTAAGTTTCCTTGTTCCATAATGTCTGCAGCAGTTAAATTAGTGAACAATTTTGATTGTATATCCTTTCTATTCTTTTTAACAGGTTCAGCTTGTTGCTGACCAGTGACATTTCCTGAGGTTGGCTCAACAGATTTTCTTGCAGCAGGAGGTGGCGGAGCGGCAGTACCAGTAGCAGTAAAATTAGTTCCATTAGTGTAGGTGGCATCTTTGTAACCCGGTGGGTTAGTTGGAAGAGGTTTATCCACTGTTGGAACAGAAGAAGTGCTTGCGGTGTTCCTCATAGCAGGAACCAAAGGTGTTTGATTGATGCTGAAATTTTTAGCTTGCTCTTGGGTGTTGGAAACAGGAGAGATTTCAGGTTCTTCAGTTTCTTGAATTGGGGAAGTAACAGGAGACTCGTGGATAACATTATGAGACTGTTCAACAACAGGTTCGATTTCTTCAATAGAGTTGCTTCTACGTTTTTGTTTTGCATTTTCTTTCTTTTTATTTCTTCCGAATAAAGTGCCAACCTTTGATCTCAAGCCAGATGTATGCTTCTTTTTGTGAGAGGTAACTTCTTCGCTAGCAACAGTGGAAGGTGCAGAATCTTGACGGACCAAGCGTGGTTCCTGTTCTTGTGGCTCTGTAGACTTGTTGCGAAGAGCTGCTTGCTTAGATTCGTTGATAATTGGGGGAGAATTGACTTCATCCATACCATCACCAGAGACATTATTTGACACAGGTTTTGCAGTAGAGATCTTGGAGACAACTGGTTTTTCAGAATTGGTCACGTCGGTACTTTTTTCTGATGATGTGACTAGTTTAGCAAAACGGTTAATTTCTTCATCTGGGTTGAAATCTACCAATAAAGAGAACAAGTTCTCATTATGTTTCAAATTTTCATTAAATCTGAAATTCAAATTGTTTTGAAAGGAGATAAGAACGTCTTTCAAAAATAATAATCTGTTGTATTCGAAATTTTCGAAAGTTTCGGTTACTTCTGGAGATTTAGTCAACCATTCTGAATTAGTAGATTTCTTATGTTCATTGTTGTGTTTGCCAAAAGAGAATCTGTGATGATGAGAATTTTCATCTGGGTTTTCAGTATCATCCATGTGAACGGAAGAAGCAGTTGAAGACAAATCACCGATGGACTCAAGCATGTTGTTATATTTTTTGTTTTTGTTCAAATCAAAGCACTTCTTCAATGGGGAGATTAATTGTTTCTCCATGTTAGAGCAGAAAGTCTCAGAAATGACGATTTCTTCTCTAATATCTTGCAAAAGTCCCTCCCAAAGTGGGGCAAACTCACCCAAATGATCTGTTTCAGACAAATAGGTGGCATCCTTGTATTTCACGTCGTGTTGCGACTCCTTTTTGATGTATTGTTCAATGGATTCATTGAGACGTTTGCCTTTGGTGTCAAGGATCTTCTTCAATTTGCTAGTGTAATGTCTGTTGATGGTCATGTAATCAAAGAGAAACGACCCAATTTGGTTGTTCAATCCCTTGGACTCCAATAAACGGGACAAATAGATGTTGGACACATCGTGTGGCTCCTTTTCAACGAGAATGGTTGACGCGAATACGGTTCTTTCTTCTGACGCCATTTTTTTACTTTTCTTTTAGTACTTTAAGACCCAATTACTGTGTCTGTATTTTATCTGTTCTGTAAGACTTCTGAATGGCTATCCGATTTCGAAAAATTCCTAATTCTTTTGCCTAGCAGCAGACTGACTTTTGATAGTTATAGAATATCCAATATCTGTAGCTGGCAAACTTTAAGACAGTAGCATTAATAACTAGGCGTTGTTTTACTTTATCAATCCTAACAATATTATATTATTAAGATAGAATAATAAAAAAAAAATTTTTTTTAGTGTGTGTGTCTACTTCAAACTACGTTCGCATGTATCTGTTCTTTTTTTTTATTGGCGGTCTTGCAAAAAAAATAAAATAAAAACAAAAAATTGAAAAATGAAAATAAAAATAAAAATCTGAAAATTGGAAATTCTATAGAGTGCCCTTAGATACATTGCGAGCGATGGTTATATTGTGCGGTTAAGATTTTTTGGGAATCTCGGAAGATTTTCTTTTCAAAAATATGAAAAAAAAAAAACCGGTTTTGTGCGATGTTCCTCAAACTTCTCCACAATTGAACACGTAATAGACCCTTGATAATAATATGGGGCATATTCGAGAGGCTTTTGACGGATGAAATATACATACAAATAAAATACAAATAAAATATAAACGAAATATAAATAAGATAAATGAAATATGAATAGAATACTACGATGATATCTTGTACCTAATTTAATTGTTTCTTAGTATCTTATGTAGCTCATGTGTAAAATATCTATGTAAACAAACCAAGTTTCCTGTAACCCGTAATAAAAATTTATGAGTTGTGGAAAATGCAACACACTGTCAAGCATCACAAAGATATATTTGAAAAGCACCCCGCCCTTTGACCTACAAAGCGGCTTACAAATAAGGATCGTAATCTAGTCCGAAAGCACGAACAGCTATGGTAAAACCAAAAGTCACCATGGTGCATATCCCAGCATAGATAATTAACCTGGACACTATTATGATGTCGTTTCGAGGAAGAAATGCTTGACAAGTGTCGTCAGATTCACAATTTTCAGCAACTTCCTCCCTCTTGTGAAACAGTGAGCCACATTGACGCATTTCTGTATCAACACTATCTTTGGCATACGTCCCATTTCCAACATTTACCGAGTCTACTACAGTAGTGTTTGCAATGCTCTTCACCAACCCTGGGAAATCACCGATGCTGTTCTTATTATGTTTCTTGCTGAGTCCTGATTTCATAGCTTTTTTAGAAACGTTAATGCCGAAAGCACGATATATCATAGGTAATATCTTCATCAAGACCATTTTTGCCGACAGCTTCCAGAGTAAAGTAAGACCCATTCCTATCAAGAGTCTGATAACAGTTTTAAAAATCCCAAAGTGCTCGAAAGAGTAAGGGAGCGTGGCTTTAGATTCTATATTGCGCTCAACGGAAGCTACCATCGAGAATATAGGAATTCTAGCAAACGCAAACATCGATAGCTCCAAACCCATCAAAACTCCGATAAATGCAATAGAATCCTCGAAACATGGGCAATTTTCAGCAGGAACCACGTGAAAATACACAGACCCGGCGACTGCAGAGACTACGACAATAGGAACAACAATAGATGTCAATACTGAAGCATAAGGTGACAAAGAATGATCATTTAGAATGATTGGATCCCAAATTGGGGCAATCTTGAATCTGAAAATTGTCACTAATACGCCAATGATTGAACCTCCTATAATGTCCAATAATCCATGCATACCACAATAAACTCTACCAAAAACTAAAGTAAAATAATAGACTGCAATCGACAAAAAAATCAAAATATTAGTTACCAAGGAATAGTGCATAATTGAAGGATAAAAGTAACATAATAGAACCAAAGTCACTGATGTTGCATTGGCAGAGTGTGAACTTGGAAACCCATACTCTTTTGCTGTGTATCCGGACATAGTGATTCTATGGACAGGAGGCGATCTAGGTCTCGGGAGACATGTATAATCCTTGCAAAGTCCCAGAATAAAGATGCCAAAACCTAAAACCCAAACCAAGTCTCTGGCCAACGAAGTGTAACCCAACCAAAAAGGAATCGGTAACATAAGCACATAAAATGTGTGTGCCGCCAAGTTGGCACTCCACGAGAAATAGGCATCTAGAAGCGGCGTTCTATATCTTTTCTGAATCTGGTTTATTAATCTGGTTTCTTTAGATAAATAGGGAAGAAGCTTCAATCGAATCGAATATCTCAAAGGTGAAAGCTTCTGCTTATAAAAATAATCTGATTTATTACCTGCATCATTGTTATTACTAACTTCAAAATCTTTGATCACCATCCTAGGGGGATATTTAAGTCAATATTAATCTTAAAATGTGTGAATGAATCTATCTTTCGCTTGTCCTTCGAACTTTGATTTGATGAATGCCTAAGTAAACCTGTTCGAGTAATATTTAATTATCGTCATATACTTCTCTATATTTAGAAGAGAAAAAAAATCATGTTTCTACTCAGCCTTTTCGGGCTCGGAAAAAAAAATGGTGCCGTCACGTGGAAAACGATCAAATTGCGAAAGTCATCTCCGTACATTATATAGGAAAATTCGTTTCCTCAAAGAGGCAAGGCTGCTAGAACCAAACTCCGTGAAGAAACGTCATAGATCTGGGGAAAAGTTATCCCTATTTTGGTATAGATTGTAGTTTCAGTTTCCATAATTTCCTGAAAGCAGAAATTTCAGAAGGAATTAAATCAAGTCATAAAAGTTTATCGCTGATTTTCGAGCTGAAAAATTTGTGAAGTGCTCATGCGGCCTGTCTTACCGTTAGTCCTCAAACCAATTCGAGGTATATTCTGATTTCTACGGGCAATATTGATTCGAGTAAATAATATTAATTAAATTCTATTTTAAAAATGCCGAACACAAGCATTTATATACTAATAATATAACTAGTTGACCTTCTTCTTTTTCAACATTTTTGATTCTCTTGAGTTCTTGGCAGTAATACCCGCTTCAGTATCCAAAACGAAATCCCACCATCTAAAAGATGAGGCGTAATTACCAATGAAATGATGGTGGTGCTCATCATGATGGTCAGCACCTGCCCATATAGGTAAGAAATGATGCAAGGACCATGGGAACTCGTATCCAGAATGAGCATCGACAGCTTGCCACAATCTAAGAGTAATCCAAAGACAAATAGTGAATAAGTGAAGATTTTTGGTAAAGTAAAGCCAAATCAAAGGAGAACCAACAGTTCCAAGACCTAAAAGAGCAACTTCAATAGGGTGAGCATATTCAGCAGCAAATCCAAAAGGAGCTGCATAACGATGATGTTGTTTATGAATGTATTTGTAGAAAACACCGTAATGCAATCCTCTATGGAACCAGTAATGCCATGCATCCTCCATAAGGAAAAAGACACAAACTTGTAAAGCGACAGTCTTATATGATGGGAAAGGAACGCTAAATTGTATACCCATAGTTGTACAGAGAGGATGGAACAACCAGATAGGAAAGGCCTCAACCAAGAAATGGGAAATAAGCACAGATTTGGCACATTCCCATTGCTCTTTGTTGGAGGGAAGCTTGGTGTCTTGAATCTTGTACTTGTTGAAAAAAGGCAATCTATCTATTATCAACCATGGAATACATCTGCCGAAATACATAATTTCATGAAGAGAAAAAAAGAGCAAACCAGTTGCAAACATATCGTTGTTGATATAAGTGTAGTAGGCAGCCCAGATCTGCTCTAAGAGATTCAACTTGACATCACCATTGTTGTTGTTATGAATAGTAGAGAGAATGCCTGAAAAACTTGCGGCGGCTCCAGTAGAGTTATCTGCGAGCAAAGGAAGGAAATTTTCTTTCAAATCACCGAAAACAGCTGACATTTTGGAAAATTCGTAAAAGCCTAGGAATCAAGGTAATAACAGACACAGTTCGACTAACAAAAACAGCACAGATTTGAATATCTATATGAAATCAGAAAGGAATTATCTTGTTTTCACTGAAAACAAATATTGATTTATGTTTTATTTTCTTTTTTTTTTTTTTTTTTTTGTTAGCCTTAGTGATAAGTATAGAAAAAAAAAATTTTTTTTCAGTAGCAGATGGGTCGTATAGATAGAGATAGATCTTCACACCTAAAACTTTTAATATACGATAAACGACACATATCATATATATATACAATCAGATAAAGGTATTCTTTACAGTGATGTTGAATATACTGATGGCAATTCAGATTTTACATTTATACTTTTGAGCAAGAATTTGCTGTAAAAATAGCTTGTAAAATTCGATTTTTGTAAATTATTGTTGTTGAGTAAAACCTAAAGTATGCCAAAATTGAGAGGCTTTTCAATTATTTTATACAGGTCACCAGAGATGAAATAACCTGCTTTGTAATCATTCAAGTCGTCTTGTAATCGCTACTATTGACTTTGTCTTGTAGATAATTCTCTTCGTTATTCGTGGTTTTTGGTTTTTAGTGGTTTTTCAAATTTTCAAAATGCTTATGTTTGCCTAAGTTTTGCCACGAATTATTTTAACTGGAACACTTATTTAAGTTCAGAAGAGGAATTCAGGGTTTGACAGTAGCTGAAAGATGTACAAATCAAAAAACTAGTAAGCACTGACTTGATTTTTCGAAGTCAAAATACAGAAAGAATTGAAAGAATTAGGGTCTTTGTCTTTCAGTTGATTCTTTTAAACTTATGATTTAGTTCAAAACTTAATTTGCAATCTTATAACACTTTTTCTATTTTTGAGCTAAACAAAATACACTCATCATTAATCATCGATTGTTGTATAGTAAATGTTGAAATTACAAATACTAAAAATAAGAATTTACGTAAAGAATTTATGCATTGAAATTATTTTGCTATCTTTTATATAAATACAAATTCATATGTAATGTTTTAAAAGTAACTAAAACCAGTAGTACATTGGATTTACATATCTAAACCAGTTACGAGTCTTGTCAAATAACTTTGCGATCCTTCCTTCGTCAGCTCTTTGTTCAATTCTGTAATCTTCAATTTTGTATAGCACATTTCTATATAATTCATCAAACTTTTCTTTGGCTCTTATTTTCAAACCTTCATATTCTTCTCCGGCATCTTCTCCTTTTTCCACCATCCAGTGTCTCAATTCTTCAAGTGACCAGTTGGAAAAGTAGTAGTCTCCATTCAAAGACAGTTTTAAGGCTGAAATTGCATCCTGACTATTGGCTTTCTCATTGTATGTATCCACAGCCAATTTACGAAGTTCTTCAATATTAGAATTAGAATAGTCGTTGACTTTAACATATTGATGCTTCAACCAGCTCAACAAATCATCTTTAGACAAGTTATTGAACCACTCAGATACCTCCTCTTGTTTCTCATTTATTTCATCATACTTGGTGGCGACTAATTTTTTCAAGTCTTTTTCATCTAAACCAACGGCATTCTTTCCTTGTTTATTCAACCATGCCTGCATTTCCAGCTTACTGCATCCAAAATCATTGACTAACCAGTCATGGTAGTCGGATGTTGTTTTGAAAGTTTGGGCTTTCGCATTTTGCAAAATTGAATTCCAGTTTTTCTCAACTACACTCAAAAGATTATCTCTGGACATTCCACTTTTAGCTAAATGTTTTAATTTATGTTTGGCCAAATACGCATTGATTCTAGCATCAGACCAACCATCAAAGTACCACTTTTTAAATCCTGTATCGATTTTGCAGCTACCATAACCACTAAATGGAACATAGTACAAGGCAGTATCTTTGAGGTCACTCCAGAAGTTACGACCTTCTTTTTGAATCTTTTGAGCTTTCTTATCGGCAACAGAGGAGGCTTTTGACAACTTGCTGCTTATTGTTTTTTGGACCTTTTCATGTTCTTTTTTGAGGTTGGCTTTTTGCTCATTGATGAAGTCATAAGCCATCAATTGAAGCTCTTCAAGACTTGGGGCACTTGAAGAGGATCCAGTAGGCAATTGGATATTGTGTTCCTTCAAGAAGCTTTTCACTTCATCAATGTTAGAAAACTTGTATTTATCTTCAGCATTATGCAGATGAGAGTGAATTATACTTTTTATGGCAGAGTTTGGGTTGGGTAAATCAGCTACACAGCCTGAAATCATCAAGACAAGAGCAAAAAGAAACACAATTTGCAAAAGCTTGCTGACATGACTGTGGGGTTTCGTTAACAACATTGAGCAGGGTCAAGAATTTGAAAAAAAAAAAAAATCGCTGGGGTACAATCAGATTTCAAATATTCAGATGATTGACCTCTTATGAAAATATTAAGTTTGAGGTGACAGTGATGTTAACAATATAAGCTTCACTATTTTTTTTGCAAGGTAATAAATAATAAAAGTGATTGTTATATGTTTGTTGCTGGCATACAGATTCAAATTTATTAGTCCTACACAATTGAATAGGTTTTTGCATTATTTATATAGCTTTTCAATCCAACGGGATACCCCATGATTGCTTTCAGCTAGAAGTGCTAGTCATTCACTTAATTACAAAATTACGTACATGGTACAGAACAACATTCCGCTCTATGAATGTTGCTACTTTGTGTTTATGCTATTTGTTTCCTGTCACGTATAGCGTTTGTCAGCTGTCATATGCTGCTGCATAATTACAAAAATCTACTTGATGTCATCGAATATGTGTAATAGATCAAGACGTAAGAGAAGATTCAGAGCAATAGCAACTACTGTTATTCTTGGAGATGCCAGTGCTACTGGAACGTTTAGCTGGCTGGGTTGCTATCTTATATATTTCTACATATGGGTAGCGCTCACAGCAATTTTGGGTTGCTGCAAGGGCACTTTAACACTCTTTTTTTTTTTTTCTCTCGTTTTCGGTGATATTGAGTGGGAACATTGAAAACGAAATTTATACAGCTATGTAATAATCCAAGTTATTGTCACAAAACCTTAAAGTTTTTATTTTGATAGGGTAAATAATTCGGGCAGTAACTTCAGCATTTCTGTATTCACTTCTGAAAATAATCATCTTCCCTAATTGGGTACTTGATGTTAATTTTTGGGTATTATTATCACAAAAGCCCAGGTTCTTTTATACAACAGAATCATTTTGGCCAGGGCTTCAATGCATACTCGGGTTAGCTTAAGTAATTTTTATTAGGTTTCAATGCTGATGAGTAAAGCTGGTGTCCGTGCTCTTAACCCCATTTTTTTTTCTTTCCAGTTGTTGTATAATTATTCTTTTCTCTCCCCTACCTATAATCAGTAGTTCTCAAAATTTTTCCTAGAATCAAAACAAGCCCTAATGCTTTATCAGCAACTAGAACTCACTATAGTACTGCCAGCAGAGTTTGCCCAGATCTGTGAAATAGAGTATAGTGCCCCTTCACTTTCCAATTATTCAATATAACATTGATTGAAAGATTAATATATATTCTCTGTGGATAGTTTCAGAATTATCAGATATCTGCCCTTTATAAAACTGTTTGGTGTTTTTTTTCTCGTTTCCACTGCTTCATACTTTCGTTTCTTCTTTTTCGTTTAGATAAACCAAGGTCTATTATATTGCAATATGTCCGCAAGAACCCTCAGAGAAAGACAATCACACGTCTCAGAGAATTTGGAACCAATATTGGACAAAAAGGAGGAAAACTCAGTTATCGCTGTCCCAATAAATAAAAACAACTACATTCAGAAACATCAAAGACAGCTTGATGAAAAACTATTGGCTTTCTCCTCTGTGAATAGTGTTCAAAAGACTAGCTTTAACTACTTTGGGCTACCTGGTGTTGGAAAAGTCTCCAATATTAATAAGGACATCCTTCTCCGCATCAATTTCTCATTGCAATCGGCGATTCACGACGAGGTTCAGTGGGCTTTGAATAAACTAGTCTATATCAGTAATAAATCATCGCAGATTCTCAACTTGCACACCAATAGTGACAATCAGATCATCCATAGCATAATATTCGTTGAATTGATTCAGAAGATCATCGACTCACATATTGGAAATAAAAACCTCTTTTTGTCTAACAGATTCCAAATAAATCCTAGTTCAAATTTTGTTATCAACAATATTTTAGATAGTTTATTGATAATTCGTAATTTATGCCAGGATTCTGAGAATGCATACATTTTTTCTTCCAATGAAATGCTCAAGCAAAATTTGTTGACAATTTTGCTGTATGCATCAGAAGACAACTTGCAAGCTTATTTATTCGATAATATGTACGATTGTTTTATCAAGATTTATCAGTTCGTCATAGACATCACCGAAGCCATTACCTCCTACCTTTCTCCTTCTTTAATTGGAGAAGACCAGTTTTTCCCATTGTTGATTTCCAACTTTGATAACCTGTTTACAGATGATAGATCCATAAAAATTTCAATCATGAGATCCTTAGCTAGATTAATGGTGAAAAGTAAAGATGTTCCAAACATCTACTCAACAGACTTTATCAATGGCTGCTTTTTAACAAAGGTTACTAACTATTTGTTTGCTAGTACCGACCCAGAATTGATTTTGACAAGTTTAGATTTTCTTTATCAATTTATTTTGCCTAGCAAAAGCAACTCTAATTCCAGGATTAATATTTTGCTATCGAATTTAGACAGATCCAATTCTTTAAAAGCTATTCTCCCTAAGTTGTTAATGTTCAATACCAATATTTCAAAATATTCTAGCTCAGCATTGTCAGATACTCCTTTGCAGTTAAAAATTAGAGTTCACCAAAATCCTTTTGAAGTCTCTAAAATACCAACTCAAGCACCAAGCCTCCCAGATAATTATTTGGCTCAATTAAATTCTTTAAAAGAACCTTTGAGAGCTACTCACTGGATGAGAACATGTTTTCAAGCTGATATAGATCATAGCGTAACTCAGATTTCTCTTTGGAAATCTTATGATGCCCAGTTTTCCTCGTCCAGCAACAAAATGCTACCTGCTGTTGATTTTATAAAGAATGTTACAAATGCATTTCCAAAGAGTAGTGCAATGGTTGTTAATGAAGAAAGCAAGGATAGTGAAGGAAATGTCACCAAAAGTAGAAGATTTATAATTAAAGGAATCAAACCACGACATGTGGCTATTACCATTGAAGAAGGAACCAAACAATTATTAGATGATATCAGGATAATAGAAAAACAACAAAAAGAGAAAACTTCTGAAAGTGATGATATTGAGATGGACAATAATGATGACGTTAAAACTGACAATCCGGGACAGTTCGCCTTGGGATGTGGAATTCAAGATGATTTACAATCACAAAACAATGAGAATTTGAATAAGCATCATCTAAAGATGGTTAAACAGTGTGAATCTTTCCGGGCACAAAAAATCAATAATAATGAAACTGAGGTTGCTAATGATGATTCAACAGAGCAGAATGAAATTGACAACGTTCTCAAATTCGAGTCTATTCCAACAAATGATATAGTCAAAAATAGCATTACCTTCATTCAGCAAATTTACCAAACTTGCAAAAGCGAACCAATGTCGTTAGGAAATCAATTTTTGGAACTGATTGTGCAAGATTCAGAGTTTTTGGAGATACTTTTGAAATGCCCTTGGTTATACGGTGAGTTTCAAAACATATTGATAAAGGATGATTAATCTAGAAATAAATAGAATTATAAATTTATTTGATAATTTTTCTTATGTATGTTTATGTAATTTTGTAAATGGAAAGTACTCAGATCTTTCTCATCTATTTTTCTTCTGTGAGAGTTTTCCTTAAGTTTATTGATGCAGCTGATGTTTTTGACAGTTTTTTTTTTTTTTTTTTTTTTTTCGTAAGACGTAAAATTACAGACTTTGGGAATCTAAAAAATGAAAAGAGTCATCTTCATATTTTAGCTGCTTCAGTAGTTCTAGTTTGAAGAACCCTAGCTGAAAATCTTGATTGCAAGTTTAAACCAAATATTCAGAAAGAATAATTATCATTTTATATCTAAGCAAACAATTAGCAAAAGAAATGTCGCAAGTAAGAACAATCAAGGATTTTAAGACTTCCAAAATTATGAAGGGTGATTTTAGTTTACATCAAAGTAATCATGCTCTGAAAATTCAAAAAAATTACAAAAATAGAGGAAAGAAGACAAGCTGGGTTTGGAAGTGGTATCAAGAGTTGAATGATGACAACTGTGAGGCTGAGGAGGAACACGTTCCCTTGAAAAGACGAAAAGACCTTGCAGTTTGCCTAGTATGTCAAGAAGTAGTCATTAGACTTCCCAGAGATAAGAAGTCACCAAAAAAGCTAATGACTCATTTAAAAATTCATGGAATAAATTCTGGAGAGGACAGATTAGTGTGTTCAGACGTCGATTTGAGTTCAATAAACCATGGGTGTGAAGCAATTTCTTTACATTTGCCAAAGAAACAACAGATGATACGTCATGAAAATATTGTGCTTCTGTCCAATTGGTATAGCGATCAAACCTTGGATAATTCAATCAATGAGAAGACCGAGAAATATGAGTCTAATCTTAATGAGAAAAAATACGCATTTTTCCAGTTAATATTAGACTTTTTGCTAGAAAATAATTTGTCTATTTCTTGCATGGAATCTTCAAGTTTCCAAGATTTGTTGAGGTTTTTGAACCCAGATTATCTGGAGCATTTGAAAACTTTAGAAACGCTCTTCAGTAGCTTTTTGGAAATTACGGGACCCAATTCTGACGAGTGATAGAGGATCGATTGTCTTGGTTGAAATTTCAAAAATGAGGGTAACTTATACCTGGACCGCATTTTTTCTCAACACCTAAAGTTCGCTGCATAATGAGCCGTTAATTTTTCCTTTGTACGCGATCTATTTTAAATTTTAACTTTTTTGAAAAGAATACTGCTAATGCGGAGGAAGCCAGCGAAATAATTGAGAAAGAATCTAAATAGAGATAAGTTTTGAAATAAAAGGTACAGATTACACCTGAAAAAAAAAAAAAAAAGAAAAACCAAAATGCTACAGTATAAATAAATAGAAAACAGGGGGAGTGAAAATTGAACAGCAGAAATAAAGTATTTAATCTTTTCTAATGGTATTTTTCAAATTACAAAATTACTATGATTTATTTCTTCTCCTTCTATGTTAATGGTTAAGTTCAAGATTTGTTGCTTTGAATTTGTGCTTTCATTATAGTATATCCGCGAGATGACTTTATCTTTGGAGTACCCAACACTAGTGTTCAAGAAAATTTTAGGGTCACTCTCAAAGAATGAATTAGCAGATTTTCGCCTGTGTTTACCACAATCAAAAAATTTAGAGATCTCAAACATTGTAGAAGTTTGCAATACTTATTTCTTCGAGAATATCGTTATTTATCATCATGCGGATTATGATTATTTGACACAAAATGATGAGGAGGTTACAGAATGCCAATACACAATAGGAAATGACAATCGGTATAAATTAAAAGCGTTCTCCAAAAAAATTATCGATTATCAAGTGGAGAATGTTGACCAAAAAATTATGAGTGTGGATATGATATTGGATGAGAATGACTCTCAAGAGGCAATAAATATTGGATATGAAAGCAATGGGTCATTACATAATGCGAGTAGTGATAACAGAAATACTCGTTTTCATTCAGATGAGGAAATATATTTGACATTTGATCAAGTTTCAATGATAGATTTTGAGAAAGTCAAATCTTTAAGATTTATTTGCCTAGCACAACATAAAATATTTCCCAAATGCAGAGATTCCAGTCTGATTAAGTACAATGTTCCACACAATTGCTTATCAAAAGATTCGCCAGGGACTACATGGTTGAGCTTATTCATAAAAATGTTTTCAAATCTATATAGATTGGAAAATACTTGCATGGAATTACAACTTGAATTTGATAATCTGAATATTAAAGAGTACCATTGTGCTGACAAAGGAGTATCATTATATCAAACGAATGTTGAGCAAATAGAAAAACTATACCTAAACAATTTGTACTACTTGAAATTTTTTGACTTAAAAAATTATAATTTTCATAGTTTGCGAAGGTTGACAATCAATGAATGCTACTTCTTTGATATAGTTGGTAGTAGTTTTAGATCAAACACATTGGAAATTTTGAGAATCTTAAACATGAATGATTCAGAAAAAAATAATAACCATGTAATGAGCAATTCAAATATTATGACGAAGAATTTCGAAAATCTGTTTGATACTTGTGTCAGTATGAGCGGAAGTAGTAGTGTTAATTATGTTTTGGGTAACAGCACTAATGGCATTACAAACTCTAATAACAACAAAAATATTCTGTTGATGACCTACACATTCAAAGACTTCAATTACCAGAACCTACCCAAATTGAATCAGTTAGATTTTATGAATTGCAATATAAAGATTATCCCTAATATTTCGTTTCAAAAGCTAAGTAATTTGAATTTATCTAGTAATTCTATTCTGGTATTCAATAATATCAAATGTGAAAATTTGGCAACTTTGGATTTGAGCCATAACATGATTAATATTATTAGCAATGGGTTAATAGACTTAAGGAATTTGAAATCATTGAATTTATCCCATAATAATGTATATGACATTAACCTTTTGATAAATTTAAGCAAATTAGAAGATTTAGATTTGTCTTTCAATAATATTCAAGAGATAAAGAACTTGGATTATTTAAAGAAGTTAAAAGTTTTGAAGTTATCAAATAATAAAATTGACAATATGGGTGACAATTTTAGATTTAAGCAGTTACAAAGATTATTTTTGAACAATAATAAAATAAAAGTTGTTAAAAACTTGTCTTTTGCGAAAAGCCTCAATTTTTTGGATTTGAGCTCGAACAAAATTTACAAAATCGAGCAGGACATTGGACAATTGAAGAATCTTAGGATTCTTCAATTAAGGAATAATTTCATCAAGTCATTTTCGAATATTCATCAAAGTCCTTCGTTGGTCGAACTAAATTTAGATTATAATGAATTGGAAGAGATCGACTTCAAACTACAATACCCAGCTATGGTGCATTTCACTTTGTCTCACAATAATATCTACAGCATTAAAAATTTGAAGAATATCGAAAATCTACAATATTTCAATGTATCAAGCAATCCAATTCTTAGAATACCGACGCTTCCACACAGCAATTTAAGGTTTCTCAATCTTTTGAACAACAAAATAGATTCCATTCACAAACTTAATGAAGTTTTCAAGAATAATACGAATGCACTTCTTCCAGGATTTATGGTTAACAATCATTCAGCAGTAAAAACCTCTCCAAAATGCTATGGAAAATTATTAAAAGACCTAATTACAGATTTAAGTTCGATTAATTCGTCGCAAAGCTTGATTAGAATCAAATTGCTGATAGAACAACCTATTTTGGCCTCTATTTTGACTTATAAATGCCAAAACAAAATAATTTATTAAATTTTTCTGCTATCTTATAATGCCCCCAAATTCGATTCATACTCATATTAATTCATTTTTACACACAGACACACCTTTATATGCCTTCTTTTTTCTGTTCTTGCCATTTCCCAGCTTGCTTTTCAAATTCTGAATTAATCAACAATTTTAAATCTAACTAAAATTAGATCATCAATAAAGTTCCAGTGAGACGGTGCCCCAAATATGTAAATTTGAATTATATTATTTTTTTAGTTACAACTCTCTTTGCTTCTCTCTGTGTTAGCTAACAAAAAAAAATAAAAAACAAATGTATCAAGAAAATTTTTTTTTAGGAGAATCTTCGAAATGGCGTCTCCTCCTAACAGTTTGATTGTCATCTAACCTATCAATGTTACGATCATTCGTCGGTCTATGGTGTAGCCACACTCTAATGAACTCTTATAATATTTAATATATTATCAATATACATGTACATGTATATACATATGTATGTGTGTATGTATGAATATAATTTACATTTGAAATAGAGACAGAGGTATAGCTATTGGTTTAGAGAATCTTAGTTATTCAAGTCAATATTTTTGGATTAAAGAGGCCTCAGAGAAAGTTTTGGAGAGCAAATTGGAAATTCATAATCGATAATATTTTTGCTTTTACTAGTCCTCACATTGGCAAATTTCGAATTTGAATATTAATATAGAAGCAAATTTGATTTTTTGAGCACTGTCTATAGGCTGATTGTTGACTTAATTGAACATTATAACAATATTTATATATGATATTGTGAATCAGAAATAACTCATATTTTTTCAAATATTGTATACTTGAAACGCATTCAAAGAAAATTTCATAATGATAACTCTTCCGGATTCCCTTGAAAAGATTCTGAAATGTAATGTTATTCATCATACTTGGGCGAATACTTTTAGATGCTATCCAGAATATTATTTCCAACCAGAATCTATATCGGACGTGGTAGAGTTAGTCAATTATGCAAGACTAAAAAAAAAGACTATCTTGGTCGTTGGTTCGGGCCATTCTCCAAGTCATTTAACTATGTCCAACGAATGGATCGTTAACTTGGATAAATTGGATAAAATTTTGTCCTACAAACAAAATTCGGATATAATAAATGATCAAGAGGCTTCCTATACAGATGTTACGGTTGAAGCAGGTATTCGCATTTATCAATTGAATGATCTATTAAACAGAAAAGGATTGGCTCTACAAAACCTAGGATCTATTACTGAACAAAGTATTGCTGGTTTAATTTCTACGGGTACCCATGGTGCTAGTGCGTTTCACGGAGTGGTTTCCAGACAGATAGTGGATTTGACTTTAGTGAATGGGCTTGGCGAAATCATTCATTGTTCCGAATCTGAGAATCAAGAATTATTTAGAGCTGCCTTATTGTCATTGGGCAAAATCGGAGTTATAGTTCAGGCTACCATCAGAACCGTTCCTAAATTCAACATCAAATATATTGAGCAAATAATATCTTTCGATAATTTGCTTCTTTACTGGGATCGTATTTGGACCTCATCAGAATTCATCAAAGTACATTGGTACCCCTACGTTGGAAAATGTATTGTCACTAGAGGTAACAAAACTAGTGATGACATTACTATTGATTATTATAAAACAAATGCAATTTTTAATAAACTTTGGAAAATATTCCATGAATTTTTATGCTTAATTTCCTGCAAAATATATCCAAAATTAACTCCATCTATTTCAAAGTTCCTTTTCAATAAACTATTTGGTCACATGGTAAATAAAGGCGAGGACGTTATTAGTCTAAACAACATATCTTCAGATATAATCTCCAAAGCAGCAATCGTTAAGCATTCGTACGATGCATTCGAAATGGATTGCCTCTTCAGCCAATATGTTAATGAATGGGCATCTCCTCTCAACAATGGGCCTGAAGTTCTTAGACTACTTAATCATTCAATTCAATCAGCAGCTCAAAAGGCGGATTATTTCATTTCTGACCCAATCGAGATCAGATGCTCCAACAATACTTTATCATCAGAGGAAGTGAAATATTCTAATAATATTGGCTCAATAAACGGCAACAACTGTAAGCCTTATTTGGAAGCCTCTCCGTCTTTGCAATACATTGATAAATCTAGCAGCTTAAAATTTGATGCAAATGATCCGATTGGTTCTCCAATAACCAACATTACAAATTCGCAATTAACTCTTTATATCAATTTAGTCATGTTTCGACCATTTGGCTTTGATGTTCCAATAGGCAAATTTTTCAAAAACTATGAGGACATTTTGATTGCAGCTGATGGGAAACCCCATTGGGCTAAAAACTTTATAGGTGCTGTCAGTTATTTGCCAAACCGTTTGAGAACGTCTAAAAAGTATTATGCGGACGGCGAAATGATAGGCTTTGCCAGTAAAGTTGGCGAGTGGTATGGTAATGACTTGAATAAGTTTAAACACATAAGATCCATACAGGATCCGGATGATATATTCTTGGCTAACAAGAATTGGGCATTGATTAATGGAATCATTGATTGAATTGACCATCAATGTTCATGTTGTAATTTTCGATTTTGATTACGGGAAATCAAAGCTCGATTACTCGTTTTTGAAGAAACTTATGAACAAAATCCAACTATTAATGTTCTTATCATTCTTTAAATTGTGACCAACATTTACTTTTTCATAGGTATATTTATCTATTGATGTTTGCTGAATGCATATATTGTTTTCACACATATTGCTTTATATGTGCATAATTAACTTCATACCCGAATTGTGAGACCTCACAATTGATTTGATTTGTTTGTTTGATTTTATTTCTAGTCGATGTTATTTTGTCGAAAATTTTAGTTGATTTGTTTATTATTCGTTATCTATGTGTCAAAGACAAATTATGTAAATATATACATATTTTCAAATTTTATCGGTGTACAAAAAAAGAAAAAAAGTCGTAGATAGGAAGATTATTTTAATTTTCATTTTACCACGTCTCTTGTAAATACCTATCACTTTTCTCTATTTCAATTAATAATTCTTCAGCTCTTTCTTTATCCATACCACCTATTTCTTCTAAAATCGTGACCAAAGTAATTCTAACTTGGATGGGCATTCTTCCGGAAGATCCACAAAGGTAAAACACAGCATTCTTATTTATCAATAATTCGAAGATAACAGATTTCATCAAAAAGAGTCTATCCTGTACATACTTGATACCATTATTGTTGGAATCACGAGAAAAACTTGGATAGTTACTGATTATCCCTTTAGAAGCCAATTCGCTAAAATAATCTCCGTATAAATAGTCTTTTTCTTTATATCTATTGCCTGTAAACAAATAAATAGATGAGTCAACATTCTTATCTTTCACTGAAGTTCTTTCTTGAATTACAGATCTTATTGGGGCAACTCCAGTTCCAGGACCCACAAGAATTAAAGGGCGGCTATTGCCTAATTTTTTGGTGTAAATATTATTTTTGCTAACACTGAATACAATCTTGTCTTCTTTTTTTAGATTTTTTAACCAATTTGTGCAAACTCCTGTTCTAATTCTCTTGATGATAGTTTTATATCTAACAATTGCAATACAAAGATCAAAGCAATTTTTATGAACTTTTTGGGAAGAAGCAATCGAGAACATTCTTGGTCTCAAAATCGGGAAGATATCTAACACAAACTCGACAGGTATTTTTAAACTAAAAAACTCAGTGATCACTTCTAGTATCAGTCTTCTTGGCCTATTTACATAGTCGTACAAGTCTTCGGTATTATCCAATTCTGAAAATTCTCTTAACTTTTCTCTTTCACGCTCATCAGTTGCAAATTTATATATCTTCATAAAAAAACTTCTTCTAGGTAATGACATGATATCCAAATGATTTGTTAGCAATGATCTCAAAGTCAAGGGTTTCACTAATCCACCATCAAGTTCCACCTTGCAGATTTCATTCTCTAAGTTGATATTTAATTTGTAGTCTGCAATATTATCCCATCCTTGGCTTTCTAAAATCAGCTGCACATCTCTTTTATCATTCGATGGATATAGGGATATTATATCTCCTGGTTCATAAGAGATTTCTTCTTTAGATTTGATTCGAATATTTCGAACATCTTGGGTGTAATTTGGATCAGTGATTCTCTCGTTTGAAACAATTTCACCAACAAATAATCCATTAGCAGACCTGCTTAACGAAACATTTAGTATATCTTCTGTATTTTTTTTGAGTATAGTAGATCCTATTTGAACATCAAATACTGGTTTATTAGAATTTTCAGGTAGTGAATCGATTATTTCATTGGGCAAAGGAAATTTCTCACGTATTGAAGATAATAACTCTTGTTCCCATTGCTTATAAAAAACATCCATTCCCTCTATACTTTGCTCGTCAGCTTCACCTCGATTACATAAAGGCTTTCCACCAAGCTGCAAAATTCTGGCATTTAGCTTCCTTATAAAATATTGATATTTTGGATATGAAGAATCCCCTAAGCCAAAAGTAGAAAAATACAAGTGATCTAAAAATGTGTACATTGGAAGCTTTTTTTGCAAAAGAAACCTCCAAAATGATCTTGTATTGCATGGATTTTCTCCATTTCCAAAAGTGGATGAAATAAAAATAATGATATCGTACTCCATGATTGATGAAATTTCAAAACTATCCATTGAACAAATGAATGGCGAATACTTGAATTCCCGTAATTTGTTGGAAAGTAAAACGCAGTATTCGAAAGAGTTAAACGTCTCCGTGCCATATAGTATACCAATTTTGGGATTCTTCATTTTTCGGATATAATTATTAGCTTCGCTTTTGACTTTTCTTGTCATTTAATATGTCTTGCCATGTAAATTAGTATAGCCCAACGAGATTATTGATGAATATTATTGATATTTTGTTAGATGATCTTGGATTTTTTTTTTTTTTTTTTTTTTGTTTTCAAGTATCAACTTTTGCATTTTTCATATTTCGTCATTGACTTTTGGTTCTGACCAATTCACCATTAGAACCAAAGATATCTATAATTTCATATTACTACAGTTCAAAGGTTAATTAAACGGATAAAAGTAATTAAAGTTTATAATTTCTATTATATTAGTTTGGACAGAACATCTATAAAACTCATCATATAAAAAATAATATTTTTATTTATTAATCCACATATTTGAATCCGCCTAATAATATATTTTTTTCTGGCAATTGACCTTGTGTTGGCAATAAAATATTCACTTTCTTCTTAGCTGAGTTTACCAGTCTTAAATATCCAAAGCATTTGATGCCAGAAGTCAATGTATCTGTAATTGAAGAGCCCTTAGTAGCATTGGTAAAAGCAATTAATGAATTTTGTACAGCATAGGTTTCAAGATCCAAGGGCTCTATTAGTTTGGACTCATCTACACTATCATCACTTTCCTCTATTTGCTTGAGAACTTCCTCATCTCTTTTATCATTTGCCTCGACATTTTTTGCCGCTAGGGCTTCCTTTTTGGATTGCTCAAGTTCGTCTTGTAAAGCCTTTTCATCATCACCCATACTTTCTCCTATAGGTAGGACCGAAGATACATCCAAGGGATCCTCAATATTTATGGTGAATAGGTTTTGCTTGTTAGTCTCGATAATCTTTTTAATTTCAAGTTCCCCATAATCAATGAAGGAAATAGTATAAGGGCTTAAAATTGTTTTACGCTCACCATAAAAGTATTTTTTAAATTCATGTTGCTGCTGTGCACGAATAAAAGTATCGTCCTTATCAACACAACCCATAGATTTGACGAATTTCAAAACATTAAAAAATGGCTTTTTTCCATCAATTGATTCATAGATTTTGTCTTTGTAATTTTTCTTTAATTCAATAAAAAGTCTTTCGTTCCCCAACACAATTATCAAATTTATGTCAAAATTTTTGACAAATTGATCAATTAAAGCGAAATTTTTGTTATCAACAGGAGGTGTGTTAACAATTATTCCAGAATTTCTAACCAGAAGATCGTTTTTCAATCTTTCTTTAACCATCTTAGACAATGTTCTTAAGCAAAATTTGTAATAGGTAGGATTGGATGAATAATCATCATAACCGTAATAGACTACACCTGGATGCGATTGATGAAACATAGAGATATTCGTAAGAGAGCTTGGGCCCCAACCTTCCTCTACATCAAAAACATTGCCTACTGCAGTGGCTGTTAAAGTACCGGGAATACTATATACACCTTCATTAGGATTTAGATTAACAAGTAGTGGAGTCTCATTCATTTTTACAGCATAAGCAGCAAGGATTTGAGAGAGTGTGGTTTTTCCACTATCTTTTCCGCCAATTATCAAAACTCTAGGAGAGGTGACGGTCGAATTGTTCTTAGAATTTTGACGAAGATTCTGCAATCCAAAATGTAGGCTGATATATTGTTTCATCATACTTTCATCCGAAACATACTCTGATAAGACAGTACCATGGTATACTATTTCAGCGTTCTGCTGACAATATATACTTATTTTTTTGCCTCTGAATTTGAATTCAAAATTGTTTGGGAGCTCTGTTCCGTTAATTTCTACAATTCCTGAAGTAACCTTCAATGTTAATTCCTCCGTGAACTCAACTTCAAACCGCCATTCTGATCCAGCTTCAAGTTTGATAGTGGTGTTTTGAGCTGAAAAATTATTTGTTGATGAAGAATTATCCATTCTTACAGAATAAATTCACTATCAATTTGAATCACAATATTGTACAGAAATACACTGATCACAAAAATTTTAGAAAATTGAAACAAATATTTATGATGGTAAAGTGTGATGATTTTGGTTATTACAAACATTGATAGGTATGAAAAATTATGATAAATGCAGAGCATTCGTGCGGAAAAACTGAGAGAAATAACTAAGCAATCTGCATCGCAACATATACACACACGTACATTAACTCATTCGAATTAGATCTATATTATAATTTATGTAATGATATACAATTTACTATCATTTTGCTGCCACCCACATCAGCTGGAAAATAATCATATTATTTGATTTGAGAAGTAATTTAAAAATTTATCAATTCGATGTTCTTTTATTCGGCAAAACCTGTTGATCACTTAATCTTCTTTTATTATCATTATCTGAACTATATTGTATGACGACAATTCCATCATCGCTTTCCTCATTAAAACTTGATGAAATCAGATGAGAATTTGGGTTTTCGTTGTTTTTTGGCGAAGAATTAACAACACCAGTGTTCAGATTGTCTATAAAGTCAGTAGCAGGATTCGAGGCAGGTGTTTGTTCATCTTTTTTTGGAGGATTATTCTGAGGAGAGTAAATTTGAATGTCATCATTTTTGGGTGATTTAAAATTATGAGAGTTATAAACAACAATATCTTCTTCATCAGCAATACTATGCATTCTCAGATGTTTGTCCGAAGATGCTGATTCTAATTCTACTTCATTTGTTTCCTCTTGATGATTTCTTTTTTCCTCAGGCTGAGTAATTTCTATTATTTCCTGATTTACTATCAGATCTCCTATCGTATCATCTTTACTTTCCGCTAACTTTTTATGTTCATCATGAACATTATAATCAAAAATGAATTCGTTTTCTTTGTGAATCTCCTCTATTTGCTTGGCTAGTAGTTTGAGGATGGATATTGCTCGTGGATACATATCTCTCCTTGCAACTTTTGTTTTAATTATTCCTCCTTTTCCTGGAGATTTAGGAAGCGTAGGCGTAGAGGGACTTTCTGGTATTGGTGTTCCTTCTTGGCTTAACACTGTGTCTAAATCCGATGCGGCGACTGAGGATTCTGCCGAATCCCACTTATCACCAGCGTATGCAACATATAGTTTCAAGTAAATAGCACCAAAAGTGTCATCTATTTCAGCAGTTGGCGCAAACCCATTGTTCATTCTTCTAATTTCTGAAAGATCATAAAGATAAAGTAGTAAGCTTTTATCTAAAATCTGTACTCCTTTGTCTTTAATTTTAGCAAGAAAATCCTCTGATTTTGATACAAATTCCTTGAAAACAGAGCGAATAAGGAATACGTCAGTAAAAGAATTTGTAATACTTAATCTTTCTCTTACCATGGCGCAAGCCTTATGACAAGAATACTCCCACATTTCAATCATTTTATGCATTCCTGATCCAAATCTGCGAAGTCTTTTAATTAATAAACAAAGTGAGGAGAAATGACCCTCATGATACAATAAGTCAACATACATTTTAACGTAATTGTAACTGTACACAAAATGCATTCCAGGTCTCTCATTATCGGGTTTCCAAATTGAGACAAGATTCTTGTTATGACTTTTTATCGATATCAAATTAGACATCTCCTCAATAGCTGCTTGGTTATCTTTGAACACATCCATATAAATTTCAGCAATTCTGTATCTAGGTTGGTGATGCCATTTTTTTTTATCGGCTAATAAGAACTTTTTATTCAAGTCAATGAACAGCATACAAGCTAACTTAAATCTATTTTCAAAAGAAGCGTTTTTGTCAAGCAATTTACTTCTGGTCTCCTTATCAAATTCAAATTGTAAAAACTCATGATCTTGTTCAATGTAATCAATAACTTCAGCCAACAGAATTTCAGAGATCTTAGATGCTTTGTATATCATTGAAACTAGAGCATAGTGAGGTTCTATAATATTGTCAGAATATGTGTTTGAATGCTTCTTTGCTAACACGCAAGCCAATAACATACTTTGAATACATATATGCTTATCAACACCCAATTCCAACTGCAATTTACTGATATAATAATAATTTATCCAATCATTTCTTTTGAGTTTAGAAGCCTTTTGGAATAATAATAAATTAGTTCTTAACAAAGCAGTATGATCAATAACGGACCCAAAGTGAGTTGCCGAGGGCTTATCGTTCTCAAGAAAAATTCTTGGCTTAGTATTGAGTAAATAGGCATACTTATCCATCGGTTGAAAAATCGAATTATACATTTCTTTTGATATGGAAGACCAGAGAATATATATCATTCTTTCAGACAGATTTCTTTTTTCAAGGCTCATTTTCGAATATAAACTTATGGCCATTAAAAAACAAAGTAACGATTTCTTTTGTAGAATAGAAGTTGTGTTTTTCTTCTCCCCATTTAATTTATCAGCAGTCCATATTAAATCATCTTCCACAAGATACGTGTAGGAAAGACCTAGTAATATCCAGCTCTCTAGTCTGTTTGTTCCACATATAATATCAAACTTGAACATTTTGATCACAAAGTCAAGCTCTGCAGATCTTCCTTGCATCGATCTTTTTCTGATTTGGAACAAAACTAACGCCATAGCGCCTTCTACGTAGTACAAACCATGATTCACTGCGTTTTGAATATCCAATCGAGAAGGCTGAATTTGCAAGTCTAATAATCCATGAAACGATTTGCGAAACATTTCTGGAGTTAATGAATTATCCAAAAAATTTTCTAAAACAGCATCTGCTCGCATAATTCGTTCATATTTCATGTCCGGATCACCAATACATTCATACATGCTGTCTACAACAGATTTAAGATCATTCTTGATGCTACTGAAATATGGGTCCCTTTTTTCAAATGATAGTTTTAGAAAAGTGGGAACAAGCAGTAGAGCAGATGCTCTGTCCATCAAAATTTTCTTAGTTTTATGATCAAAAGGTTTGAAATATTCGGTTGTGAGTGGAAGATGGTACTGGCAATTCACTGCTTGATATACTTCCAAATCCACATATGTATTGGTTGCATTGAGTAGCTCATGCTTCAATAGTTCTAGGAAAACACCATTTGAATTACCACAAATTCCGATAAATCCCAAAATGCCATGAATATTGCTGACTATATCAATATAATCTCTATCACTGCTAAAACTAGACATTGAAGATTTCAAAAAAATATAGAAGATAATGTAAGTGTTAACAATAAAATTGTCGATCTGAGTTGCTGTTTTCGGAGAAGTTTCTAGAAAAGGAAAATCATAATTACACAGATCCACGCAAGCTTTTTTCAAGTAGTAAATATCAAAAATTCCCAAAATTTTAGTAAGCTGTAAAATTATATTTGATGAAATCTTTTCATGATAAACCCAGTTATCTTTTCTTAAAATTTTCACTAGTTTATCAGAAATATCGGCAAAATAGGTGAGAACTTTTAATAAAACAAGTTTTCTTGTAGATTCATTTAAATCAAGATAGGAAGTGCTGTTCAAAAATACATCTATATCATTTAGAGAACGGTTGAAGTTAATTTGAAAAAGATGCTTATAATCAATATCCATATTTTCAGCATCCTCCATAATTTTTTCATAATAATAAGCTAATAAAACTTTGTGTAATTTGGAACTAAACTCAAAAGGAATCTGTTTGACGAATTCAAAAATAAACTTTTCGTCCGTAGTCATAGTTTTTGTGCTATGAATTGGTGAAAGTACAAGATTAAGAAGCTTGACGCATCTTTCCAACCTCAAATCAGCATTTTCGATTGAATTATTATCCAGGTCAAAATTAACAATTGAAGTATGGTAGGAATCACCTAAAACAACTTTGAAATAACTTTTCAATACATTGGTCTTTTTAGCAAAGTCATTAATAGTTATTGAGTTTAATTTTGGAAAGTTTTTATAATTGCAATAGTTCAAGTTGATTGACACTTTCAAGTCAGAAATATGTCTCATAATTTCTTCTAGAATAATCGAATCTTCCTTTTGGAGTAAAGAATATGCAGTATGCTTCTCAAAAAAATGATTTGATACAATCTTTCCAGCACTTTGTTTATATAAGAACAAACACCAAGCGAATCGCAACCATTGTTTAGGGGAAATTTTCATCAAGCAAGTGAAATTAACGACCATTTCCATCCAATTACTAATTCTGGATTCGAGTATCAGTTTTGTATTGCTCTTTTCATTTAGTTCCCTGCTCGATATATTCTCTGTTTTTCTTATATTGGTAATTAGTGTCATGTACTCATCGGTCAATACTTCTATTATCGATAAACTTATATCTAAAAACATTTTTGAATCTTTTTCATTAGAATTTGATACAAAAATTTGGTGAATACTATCTATAATATAAGTTTCGTAATAATCAATATATTTTTTCATATTCAACAAGAAATTTTCTTGATTATCAAATTTATACTCGTTAATTAAAATAAAATCATCATTGTCCTCCATAATTTTACGCAAAATCTCGAATCGAAACTGATAGATATTATATGAAATCTTTTCCGCATTAATATCTTTAATGAAATCTTTCATGATGCTTTCGACCCTCTGAACCTTCATTGTATCTTCCTTCTGACTATCTGAAGTGTCTGACTTCTCTGCAAAAGCATCAAACGTAATTGCTGCTTTCAATATTTCCATCACAGAATTTTCTACAGTTGCTTTATTAGATGTCTGAGCTAAGTTTTTCTTTTTCTGATCAATATAGCTATTTGATACTGCCAATGAATCATTCTTCAACCCTAGAATTATGGATGATTTCTGCTTATCCCATGCGTTAAGAGACATATTGAAATCTTCGACCCACAGCCTCAAATTTTTGTTTGACAATATAAGAGGCTCAAAATTCTCAGAATCCTTATTTTCTATTTCTAGAAATAATTTGACAATATTAACCAACACCTCATCTTCAAAACCCAATTTTTCAAAGTGAATATTAAATCTCGCAAATTCGGTGTCTAACTCCAGAATATCTTTGTAGCTGATTTGAGTCTCTAATTCTCTAACACGTTTACTTGATCTGTGGCGTGATCTTCGCAGAATTTCAGAAGTGTTAATCTTTTCAGAATTGCGTTCAGTACCAACAGGCTCATTATGATTTTCCGAAACATCATAATCTTTTGGTTCTAACAATAAAGTATCACCAATATCACCAGCTGTTTCAGAAGTTTTGGCAATATCTAACTCTTCAGGTTTATCACTCCGAGTTTTCTCGGAGTTCTTTGGATCTTCATCCTCCTTAGACACTACTTCGATGGAGCGTTCAGGAATTATAATTTTTACAACATCTGTAGTATCAAACTCACCAGAAAGTAGTGGATCAACATGCAAATGCAAATTTATATTAAAGTGCAGCTTTGAAAATCCGTTCTTGGTGAATCGATTACTATTATCATACGCTTCTTCTAAACAGTCGATCAAAGAGGTAAAAGAAAATTCCTGAGGTTCTAACTCAATTATCTCAATATTCTCTAGACTTATTTTTTTAGATTTATCGATATTCTTTCTCAATACTTCGAAAAAAGAAAGATTTTTTCTTATTTTGAAATTTAACTTCTCAATATTCTGATGTATTTTTTTAATTTTCGCTCCGTTTCTGGAATTTTCCACATCATAAACTGATTCCAACACCACATTAAACTTCTTAATTAATCTATTCATTGAAGGGGGCATCAATTGAATGTCCATTCCAGTTACGTTTAAGTCTGATTTTGCCGATATAAACAGATATTCGATTAGTATCCTTGCTAATCTAGGACTGGAAAAGTACATGAAAATTTCAAACAACACTTCAACTAAAGTATCATCATCCGAATCAGCATAATAAAGAGAGTCACCGAAATCTTGCATAATCAAAGAAAGTTCAGAAAAAAGATAATCTGCCTGATTCTCTTCTTCCTCTTCTATTAACTCATCTTTTGAAAGAGTTTTAACCTCCTCTTTTGAATTTATTGGCGAAGAATTTCGTTTTTCAATATCTAAATTAGGATTGTTATAAATAGCTTGCTCTTTCTTTAGCTTGGATAATCTAAGAAAACCTCTATTCTTATGTGCTAAATATCTCAATGTTTTCACATTAGGTGTCACCGAACCAGTCTTTTTCAAAATATCTAGTTTGAAAAGGTGCTTATACTTCAAATCCGCCTCATTAAAATTACCTTCTTTCTGAAAATTTAGTGCTTCTTGAAAGATTTTGAAACCCTGTTCAACTTGTAATTCCCTTGTTTGACTTTCTTCTTCTTCATCTAACTTTTTGCTGTCATTGCTTATATTTAGCGGTGTAAAAAATGACTTAAAAAATCTTGTTGTTAATATGTATACATGAGGTAAATATATCATTAACTAATGATAAAATCATAGTCGACAAAAATTCTACACATACCATTATAACCAAGCTCAGTTGAAGTTATTATCTAACAATTTTGCTAAGCAAATCGCCCAATTTTCACCTAGCAACTTTTTGCTCTGCTAGTTTTAGAAGATTGATATACTTTTCATTTTCTAAAAGCAGACTTAATGTTCGTTCAGGATTCTATTGAGGAAATACTGACAGATTTTTTTTTTTTTTTTGTTGCAACTTAGGCTGGTTTGTTTGTCTTTAGTTTCTGATTATGGCATAAATATCCTAAATATGTAATCATCCATCAATAATAACTACGTTTATAAAGAGATTCAACGCAATTGAAATAGAGTATGAGTTTTATTTATTATAGATAAGATTAGATGAAGAAGAAAGGGGCATGAAAGACAAAGATTGAAAAAAAAATACTGATGATCAAGTAGCGAGATTGTAAGTTATATTTTATGAATCTAGATTATTGAAACTATTTCCCTCTACTATTTTAAAACCTTGGGCTGATGCCATTCTTCATATTGCACATATTCGTCGTTGTCTTTTGGAAATTCATCATTATCCTTCACAAACTCATCATTAAAAGGAGGTTTTGATGCCTGAGGTTGTGGTGTACTGTTATTTACAATCTTGGAGCTTGTTACAGCCAATAAAACGCTAGCAGCTACCAATAATATTGAAAAAATACCTCTTCTTGTTAAGGACCATCTCAAACTTTCGACAGAAAATTTCAACTCAGAAATTAACTGAGAATTAATTCTATTCTCCAACTCACGGATTTGAATATTTAATTGTTTTTGAAGCAATGTACTATCAGATTTATGATCGTTCAACGCAACTTCGCATTCATTTTTACACTTAATCATGGAATCGTTTAATTCGTCAAAAACATAATTGTACTCTCGTTCCAAAATGTTTATTCTATTTCTTAATTCATCTAACTGCTCTTCCCTAGATCTTTTCATTTCAACTCGAAGCTCAGAGGATGCTGCTTCGAAAAGATAATTTTCATTCTCTAAATCAATTTTTGGAGTAAACTTTTGATTGAAATTATCAAAACTGGTATTCAAATTCTGCTGAATGAGTTCAATTATAGTAACCGATTGATCATGACTGAATTTTGCGTTCAATAGTTCTTTGTAAACATCCAAGGTATCGAAAAAATACACAGGATGGCCAACATAATCTTCTACCAGTTGCTGGTGATTTACTTCTTCTGTAGTATTAGAGGACGAACTCTGAGAGCCGATGTCTGAGGATGATATTTTTGTCTTCGGTGTTTCCGCTATATTTGAATTCTCTTTATCATTTTGAGAATCTGTAATCATTTCTTGTTTTTTAGTTTCGAATCCATAATTTGATGCTAAAAAACCGTCTTGTGAGGATGAACCAGAAGCAGTTGCATTCGTCTGAAGATATCTAACTGCTAGTTTCACGTTCTTGCTATTTGACGAGGTAAGATATCGCTGACTAAGTCGACTGTATCGCGGCTTAAATATATCCCTAAAGATATATGCTAGGTTTAAATGACCAGCTTTTGCTGCTAACATGTCTTTCTTCTCAAAAAATTTGTTCTATTTTATATTTTGCTGCAATAATAATATATAAACGAAATTTGATTTTTCTGTAATACTTTTGGTATTTTGTATTAGTTGTTTCTTTCTCTTCAATGTATTGATATAATCTTGACTTTTAAGCAGTGGAATGGATATAACTTCTGAGTACAATACTTTAAGAGCTCGGAATAGTGAATTAATTGTGTCAGTGAATCTACGGTATGTAATAAATATATCAAATCAAGAATCTTTTATAAGAAATTGAATTGAAGGAATTCTAAATACAACAAAAAAAAAAAAAAAGAAAAAGCAGGCAAGCATAAATCACGTGAATATAGCTTGTCAAGTTATTGTGTATAGTGGAGAAAGAACAATACACAAGTCTAAAGATCTACAAAATTAGAAGTAATTATAGGAATTATAAATTGTTCTGATCATTGGGTAACTTAAAAGGAGAAGGCAAAAATTTTGAAAATAAAATATTAAAAAAAAAGAAAAGTATAGGTTTTCATAGCTTAGAGAAAAAACTAGATTGACAGATGCTCTATTTTGAAGCATTAATGGCTGTTTCATCAACCACGACATTATTCTTTTCTAATTTATTAGAAGAATTGGCAGAACCAGAATCTTCATCATGAACCAAGTCGACGTCAAACTCTTCCCCAACCAACTTTTGAACATCCTTTATGTCAGACATACCATATATAGCAATACAAATGACACCCAAAACACCAGCTATGCAAGAAAATACCATAGCTACAATACCTTTGGCAGTGAAACCATCTGGTAATGGCTTAACTTGAACGTTTTCACCAGTCAAGTCCAAGAAATCAGTATTATTAGCAGCATTGGCATTAACATTGATATTGAATGCATCACACATTCTTTTACTATCATCAGATATTTTTTCAGATTCTTGGATTCCTAATGGATCTTCGATAAAGACAGCAGCCAAACCTTGAGATAAATGCCATTCAATATGACAATGGAAAAACCAAACACCAGGGTTATCAGCCTTAAATCTGATCACAAAATACGACTGAGGTCTGACATACAAAGTATCTCTGACCATTGGATGGTCTAAAACATCAGAAGTGAAATTGGAAGGATCATAGCTGATAGGTTCAGCTTCATCGCCGTAATCTGGGCCTCTGATAACCGTTTGGAAAACATGACCATGAAGATGGAATGGATGCTTACCTGTATCTTGATTATTAAGAACAATTTCTATAATCTCATCTTTTTGTAAGACAAAAGACTGGGTGTTGGAACCATAAATGGCTGGATTAGTTGCTAAATCACCAGCGCCCATAGCAGTAAATAAAATTGGCACTTTTGGAGATGTGTATGTGATGTTGTTGAAAAAAGCATAGTTGACACCATTACCCAAGTTATTCATGGAAACATCAAGAGTTACTTGGTAATCTGCAGTCTCGTACAAATCTTCATCTTCCAAGGGTTGTAAGTAAAAATCGTCTAAATCAGCCCAGTCGTCGCTAGTAAGATTATAAGCCTCTGCAGAAGAAGCATCTGAATTGTACACTAATTGATTGGTTACATTATGAGAAAAATCACCAGGAGTATCCAACATATCCTCATCAACAGCTTGCATAAAGGCAAAATTAATATCTGTGTCAGTTCCTGTAGTAAATAAAACAGTATATCTTTGTGCGACAGTGA
Organism: Saccharomycopsis fermentans; assembly: GCA_002564245.1. Classification (NCBI taxonomy): domain Eukaryota; kingdom Fungi; phylum Ascomycota; class Saccharomycetes; order Ascoideales; family Saccharomycopsidaceae; genus Saccharomycopsis; species Saccharomycopsis fermentans. The sequence continues at coordinate 633,646 of JNFW01000002.1, forward strand.
TATAAATAACATCAGTGATATTTGGTTTAACTCTAATACCATCGACTTCAACAACGGTGAAATTATGGTTGTCAACATAAAGATATTGAGAGACAAAGGCACCAATATTGATAATACGAAGCAAGTAAGTAGTATTAGGCTTTACATGCCATGAACCGGTGAAAGTATCATTGAAAAGCAAATTATCTGGGATTGGTTCAGCACCTGTTGGATTATATCTATTCAAGAAAGTTTTGTCCAACGTAGAAGAGTTGTCATGGTACCATTCAGAAATTGTCAAGACAACATCTTCATCATATTCCCATACCTCTGAATCAGTTTCATCATGAATAATAAAAGCACCTCTGAAACCGTCACCATATTGACCTTTGGTGTGGGAGTGATACCAGTAGGCACCAGCTTGATCAGGAACTGTGAAGTTATAAACCATAGTTTCGCCAGGAGGAATTGGACATTGAGTAATCATTTCAGGTCCGTCGTATTGAGAAGTTCCATGCTGGAATAAACCATGAACGTGAAGAGATGTGTTTGCGTTTTCTAATTGATTGTTCACAACAATGACCACTCTGTCACCTCTGTTGACGTGGATGTTTGGACATGGCCATTGGTTGTTGATACCAACAACCGATCTGTTAAAGCCGTCAGGAGCAGCATCAACTTGGGTGACATTAAAATAGAATGTCTTGGTTTCGCCAGAGGTGTAAGACGCATTACGAATATTTGCGTATGTTACTGAGCCAACAGTTTCATTGTACGTGGTGTTGAAATGAACCGATGCATCATCATCGTCATCAGCACGGATGGTGCGAACAAACACGCTCAAGGTAGCCACCAATAAGAAAAGGAAAGATTTTGCACAATACATCGACTTTTCTCAGATATGTGAAGTAACTTATTGTTATTCAATTTATTTTATTAGAAGACCTGTTCTTTGTAAATTTTTCTATCTTGAAACTAGGCGTGGCTCTATAGATGGAATAGATAACTGAGGATAGTTTACACAAGTAAGAAAGAAATAAAAAGAAAATACAAAAAAAAAAAATGTTCGAAAACGGGAAAAATCTGCTCGATAAAGAAAATACTAGCGATATTTATACTAAGCTGTCGAACAGAAAAAGATTTACCATTGGGAATGAAAAATAAAAATCGTCAATGATTCTAAGAAACCAAAAAAAAAGTTTAAAAAGGGAAGTCAAATTGCAGCACAATAAAAGCATGAAAATAAAATGAGATGAAATTGAAATCAAATACGTATACATGCTCAAGCAGCATACAAAACACTACAAAATTATTAATATTAGTGTACTGTAGTAAGTCCAGCGCAAGACATTTCAGTTTTAATTCACACTATCGATTATAGGTTGGACTACAAAATTTATCTGGTAATTTTAAAATATTTCCTACAAGATTATTACCTTATTAACCTGTTGGAAAGTATATATTCGTTAACATATATTGCAGAAAGAATCAAAAAAAAAAATCCACCGAGGAAAAGTATCAAACAGTACATTGATAATCATAAAATATGGTAAAATTGGCAAATTTTTTCCTTAGTGGACTTGCTTTTTTTATTTTTTTTTTATATTAAAGTTTTCATGTCTGGTTTTTATTTTTTATGTACACCCTTATTTACTACGTACAAGCTAAAAAAATCTATTGAAAGATGGGACTGAGCGAAAGACTTGACTCATGCATATGACCTGTGAGTGGTTGGGGTGCAAAATAAAACTGAAAAAAGAAAGAAAACGATTGTCCCTCCCCAACAATAACACCCCCCAGTGGAAACCCTGTTAGAAAAGCCAATGACGAGAATTTCAATATCTGATAGCCAACGAATGTAGTTTTGTTACCCAGAACAGATTCCCCAAAGGGTGAAAGAGTCTCGAAATACAGAGGGGTTGAAAGAAATTCCATCAGCCTTGTGATGCGCAACTAAAGAGAAATTTAAACCGCAGTAAATGACCAACTGGTGTGAGATCCATCAGAGAAGAGTATACTTTTAACATATACTAATACACACCAATTGAGTCACCAGGGATAAAACTCACTAGAATTTTAAATTGTGTTGAAACAAATAGCTGAGCTGCAATAGACAAGAAGAGGACTGTTTTCAGTTTCTTCAAGCTCCAGAAAGTCCGGCTCGGTCTACGTAATGCAAGTCTATTTAAAAATGCGTGCAAGGTCCCAATTAATAAAAAGCGCCGTTCAAGAACATGATAATTAGCTCCGTATTTTTTCTCAACTTCACTCTTACATGATTATCCAAGCGGTGCAAATACTCTGCAAGGTCTGAAATTCTGAAATTTCTTTTTATAGAATCCTTTCATTTCATTAAGTTTTAACGGTTATTATGGTCAATTCTATACCACTGGTTTTCAATATCAGGTTGGCTGTAAACATATACATTCAAGAATGAGGTCTTCTGCATGAATGCTCATTTCTCTGTTCTCTGATTGAAAAGATTAGATGAAAAAGATAGCCCGCATGAATACGCACAAAGTTTTTTTTTTTTTAACTTTGATTAACAAAAATTTCTATGCGCAAAAACATTCAAAAAAAATAGGAAAAACTGAAAATAAGAAGACAGCCAATTGGACATCATCACATATTCTTTGGTTCAGCAGAATTTTGTCCTTTTTTTTTGTCCTTTCTTCATTATATTAGAAGCTTTAAGATCAAGTCTAAAACAAACTATTGTAAAATCTACTATTGCTTGAACACATCAAAAATATTCGAAACTCGTCAGGTACATGATCTATAAGCATACTATTATTAACAATATTGATCGTAGAGTCGCTTGTTCTAGATTCAGTTATTAAAATTCATTTGATTTGGCTATATATCTGATTCTTACCAAGTCACAAGAAAAAAACAGCTTTGCAATCATGTTCCATTAGAGCTGTTTGTAATCCACATTCGATTGCGTAACAGCTTGGACTTTGAATAAAAAAGTCAAATTCAAAAAAAAAACAAGAATTGACATGGACAGGAATTGAACCTGCAACCCTTCGATGGCACGGGTATACTGGAGTCGAAAGCTCTACCATTGAGCCACCACATCATCTTGTGCTTCGTTTTAAAATTTTCTCGTTGTAACTGGCATATCTAAAAGCAAATAAATCAAAACATAACGCGCGAAATTTCCGGGTAAATTGTCGCACGTGAGATTCACGTGCTAGTTGTTATGGATATTTGATGCACATGATATTCACGTGCGACTGCTCAAATCATCTAACTAGTCATCCAACCTTGATAACGAATGATTCACAAATGAATGACTCATAGGATATGAAAACTGACACGGTCATTTATATTGGAATATAACAACCACATCTAAAAGTCTATTTGAAGAACTATATAAAGGACACAAAATCCTATTAATTTCAATATTTTATTATCTCATTTTATAATTTACTTAGTTTATTTTAAACAGAGGATTTTACTCAGTTATTATTACTGTCGAGACAAATCTTCCTGTTCGTTGAGCAGTGAGATTTTCTCGTTATCTGAATCACTCTCTACGTTAACAGACATAGTAGATTCGAGAGAGATAATTAAGTTGTATATTTTTTTTTTATTCTTTCTATATATTCCTCCTTTACATTCAGTTTTTTGAAGTCTTTGACCTTTTATATAATTCCTCTTGAGCTGTAATTCCACATTATCAGCTCATATTCTATTAGTAATACGGATTTAACATTATTTATTGTATTAATAATGTTTATGGTCTATCTGTTAACACCGAGATATTATTATTATTCAGATTTGTATTATTAATACGTCATTATTAATAATCAGATCTTCTTACATAGTACTCGGTTAGATCCAGTGGCCTACCAATATTGAGTCAGTAGCACTTAGTATTGCTGGCTCAACAATTACAACTAAAGAGTTTTATACATTTAATACATCATTTATTCTCTCTTTATCTATTGAAAGTAAATAAATCACTTTTGATTCTTAAATGAATACCCCACTACTATTTGGTTGTTAAAAACACTATGAAATAACTACATGGCTTCACCACTTCCAGTGACTATGTTTATTTGCTCTTCCAGGACGACGTTATTGACAGCTTAACTCGCCTTATGGAACAGACTCATTATTTGACCTCTATCAACGACGTATTAGACATGCTACATAACATTAGATACAACGATACTTACTCATTGGAGAAATTTTATGCATTTATCAAGAACTTGCAACGCAAAGCCACCGTTTGGAGTACAAACTTCCTGATATTGTGCTGATCACCAATATTACTCGTGGATTGTATGGACCTCTCAGTCCTCTCCGTAGCCATATTTCTTTTCTTAACCCAGACAATGACTTTGAACGCCATCTATCTATTATTGAAGAAACAGCCAAAGAAATCCAAGGAACTCAAAGAATTAACAACATCAGAAACCGTCAACAAAACAGAGAAAATAGCAATGCCCCAAACTTTGCCAATAATACCCACAACAATTACACTTATCAAAACAATAACGACCAATATCAAAATAACGATAACCAAGACCAAAACAATAACAACCAATATCAAAATAACAAAAATAAAAATTACCACAACAACTATCGCAACAACAAGAACTATTGCAACAACAATAAGAACCAATGTAGTTGTTTAGAGTATTTCTAGCAACTGAATAGTATTTCTCGAGACAATCTTTCTTGCTCACTGTGCAGAGAGATATGCTCGTTATCTGAATCACTAGCTACGTTAACCGACATGGTTGATTCGAGAGAGATAATTAAGCTGTACATCCATGAGCTTGTTGTATATCCATATACTCTATTATATTTCTATTCCTTTTTACAAGGGTGACTTTTTCCTATTTATTTATAAAAAAAAACTTCTCTGTCCACTCATTTCTCCTTTTAACCACTTATTATAGGAAACTCAGTTGATTTAAAAATTTTTTGAGAAAACCTGGGATTCAACTATGCCGCACAAAGAAAAACCTTTTACATTGTAGTTGTATCCAATGGCCAGCAGTCAAATTTTGAGAATTACAATAGAAACTTTCAAAATATTGGTATATATGAAGTATCATCATGTAGGATGTTTGAGATTTATTTTGTTCGCAAGTCCGAAAACGTATGCTGATCGAGTGTCTGAAATGGTTATGCAAAAAAGAAGCTTATTGACATCAATTTCTTGTCGTTACTAAGTTTATCAAAAGAAGAAACCAATGTCTAAAAAACAGCATTGTCACATTGTTCTTTTTTTTTTTTTGACAGTGGCGCTTGTCAGAAGATTAGGGAACAAATGGTAAATAATAATTGCATTGAAGATAAATAGTACTGATGTTTTTAAGGAAATTTTCAATGTGAACTTTCAGTATTTGGCATATTTTATTAGTTTATATGTCTTGCGTTTGCTATTTCCGTGATTTAATAATTCCAAAACTCCGCAAAAGACGTTCCCTGAGATGCGGGGTGCTTCCGACAAATGATTTATTGTGTTCACGAAAAATACATGATAACAGCATATGTATTAGCGGAAGACTTCTACGGACGGAACTGTTCATGCAGCTTATGCGTACTCGATTAGGAAGGCTAGTTTTTAATATTTATAGGTCTCTTTTCTTAAAATATCTAAACCACAAAGTAGAGAGATACATTGATTAGTTTTTTCAGCATTAACATGACATACTTTCAAAGTAGTAATTATATCAAAATTTTCGAATCCACAAGATCTTTTTCACTGGGAAACAATTTTATATATATTAAGGGACTTCTTTCTTCTCTTGTTTTTATTTTTTCTGTCTAAAACTTACTATTATTATTCATGTTGTAGGTTGTTGCTTTTAACAAATTAATTTTGCAACTATTTTCAACTCTGCTGCAGTTTATTAGTTGCCTAAGCATTTTTCGATAAATAAAATATGACTATTGATTCTTATTCGGGCGAATTTTCTAGAATAGCAGATAATTCTGCAGACACAACAGTCTTTTCCGAATGTTCGAATGATACAAGTGATTTTATACAATCAAAAGAAGGTGATTCGAGTTTATCTGAATTATCTCAGGCTGATCGAAATATTTCAGAAACACAAAAGCGCAGCTCTATAATTCCAGAGTCTCCGGATCTAGCCTCCATTACCGAATACTCCCACAATACCAAAAGTTCTAAACTTACAAGAAGTAGATCAGGTTGTTTGTCTTGTAGAAAACGCCATAAGAAATGTGATGAGACTAAGCCAATCTGCAGAAATTGTATGCAAAGAAATGCATTTTGTGAATGGCCATTACCTAAAAAACCAATCTCAAGAAAAAGGTCAAAAAAAAGAAAATTAGTAGGTTCTCTACCTTGTGATAAGGTAGCACCTCGTACTTTTCTAGGGACAAACTTTCAGCAAATACTTGCAAACGATGCGACAAATACTTTGAATTTAAGCTCCAAACAAGATTATCAGTGTAATTTAAATACTTTAGGCCAATCAAGCCCTGGTGAACAAGCTGCAGAACCTCCGATTCAAACATCGATGAATTCTTTCCCGAATTCACCTCTCAATTACCCTTCTACTAATCTGCATCAACTTTCTTCAACTATTGCTGCTTCTTCTTTTCTGCTTTTCGACTTTTTTAATATGAGTTTCTCACCTCAAACTAATAACGAGAATGACCTGCCAATTATAGGAGGTCAGAACCTTTTCAATTTTGAAAGAAAAAGTTCATCCTCCTCAGATTGTTCTTCACTTTCATCTACACCTTCATTATTTTCACACAAAGGAAACGAGTCGTTATCTACCAGACAAAAAACAAAAGGCTCCACGTTTCAAAGAACTGAAAAATCCCAAGAATCTCATTGGCAACACAATAATCTGATACAAAATTCTTCTTCTCCATTATCTATTTCCTCTTCTCCATCTTCAATAACTTTTGAAAACCAACAGAAATTCATCCTAAGAAAATTTCAATTCATGGCACCTTCTCAACAACTGTTGATGTTCGACTCTAATAGATTTCGTAAGTGCAACGAATTATTTCATGACTTCCTATTCTCAATAATTTCGCTAAATAAAGAAATAGATCTATTGAAAACTGGAGCAGATATTAACGAATTCAACTTAGATAAAAAGAATGTTTTGGTGAATAATACATCACGCGCATCATTTACGAAGGATTTGTGTTTGGAGCACCCAAATTCAGAGCATGATTTCAATAATTTACCTTCTCAAATACAAAGGAGCAAGGAGAAATACTATTCTGTTCTATGTGATCGATCAAATACAATATTTCAAGAGTTATCAAGATCAAATCTGCCTCCAACAAATGATGATTCCAATTCTCCTTTATTTGAAGATCTCTACAGACAATTCACCTTTTCAAATTTTAAAAGAATAGTTACCTCTGAGGAAAAAATTGTATTAGTACAACAATTCTTTCGAAATGTCATGCCATTGCTAAACATACCTACTTTAGGAAGGAAATGTTTAGAAAAGCTAATTGTTATCAGATTGGCTCGTAGTGCAAATAATCACAAGGCAAACATTGACGACTATTTAATTTGTTCAGTCCTTGCAATTTCTTCAAGAATTTCCGATCTACAGAAAGTATCAATATCGTCTTTATTATCAGAAGAGAAAGACGAAAAATTGCTTGATTGTTTAGGTGATAGAAAAGACCAAACTATTTCATTATACAATAAATCCATTGCTTTATTGATAAATTCAATGAAATCTCTGGACTTCGGCCCAGAATTATTTGCTCCATCCTCAAAAAAGAATACAGAACAATATCCTTCAAGTACCAATCCTAATGAGTTCTTGTCCATACTTATCTCTTCTGTGCTTCTTTTTTTGATCCAACTAACGAGCACGTCACCAGAAACCCATAGAGCTAATTTGAAGGCAATTCTCACACTTGTTAAATCATTTCACATTTTAGCCTTAAATGATGAAAAGCTTTTAATTGATATTGGCGAGCCTTGTAAAGTTGCTTTGGCACAACTATTTTGGTTTTTGGTACGTCTAGATATTCTGTACTCAATACTTTACAAGGAGGTGCCAATATTAACAAGTTCTGAGGACTTTTTTCCATACTCAACTAACAGCTGTAATGATGAAGATGATGATATAATATCACCGACAGTGAAAAATAGCTTGGTTCAATCCTTTGAACAAACAGGACAACACATGAATAGAGGTGAATCCATATTTAATGAGGCAGCTGCAGAAAACCATGGTAACTATCTATGTTATTTGGCAACAAGAATATTGTGTTTAATATACAGCAATAACAACACTTTGTCTGAGATTTCATCTCTCGCACAACAAGAATACTTTCGCAAATGGAATACTCTCAAGCTGGAATTAGATGACTGGTTTGATATGCGCCCATTAGAGTTAAAATGCATAGTAAACAATGATAGAATTGATAATATCAAACACAGCAAAATCCAGGTTTCAGGTAAATCATCAGATATTCAGTTTCCAATTTTATTGTTTCAAGATGCTCCGAGTACATACCTCAATCAATTGTATCATCTTTTAAACATTCAAATGCTACAATACGCGAAAGTGAATAATGTTCGAGATAAAAATCCAATTGAAGAAACTGAGGCAGTTGAGATGATTCTCCATGCTGTAAAAATTATTGGGATAAATTTAAATAATGATATTAATAGTAATGGCCTAATGTCTTTATCATTTGCTAGTGTTGCGAGTTCAGTATTATCAGATTTCTCATCGAACAAAAAAAAACATTTCGTTAAAGGAGGAAAAACAAGGGAATTGTTGTATTATTCTTACGACTGTAAAATATTACTTGACAAGTTTTTGAGGATAGAACAGAGCACTGGTTGGCCGTTGAGTTGGAAATTTAGCGACTTTTGAAGCTATATCGAAGTTTTCTTTAGTTAGTTTTTCCTCTGTTTTATATCAATGCTATTTGTAATTATATTCTTCTCAGAAAGTAAGCTTAGATATTTTTTTGATTGAAATTTTGTGGCTGAATTAATCCTTCAGCTCGTGACGTTTTCTGTAATTTACACTAGTTTTTAATAGTCTTAAAATCATTTCTAAACCTATTTGATGTAAATGTATGATGTTTGGTATGGATCAATATGCAGTCTTATTTTTTTTTTTTTTTTTTGAGAAAGAGAAGGTTAATGCAGTTGGAAGCAGATAAAACTCTTCCTCATCTCATCTCATCATAAAAAAAAATATGAAATTACTGAAACTAAAATTTTCCTCGATTTTCTTACAGCTTTTTAGTTATTGTATTTTATATAATACTTTGATTCGTTTAATAATCCTTCAATCCATCATAAAGATATTGATTATTCATTTTTCAAATAAAGTGATTTAAAAGAATAATAATAAATATTGAAAGAATATGTCGCTGTTGGGAAGACCATCACAAAAACTGCAATCTTCAAGAAAGGGTAAGAAAGCATGGAGAAAGAACATCGATCTTGATGATCTTGAAATGCAAATAGAGGAGAAAAGAAAAGAGGTGGAACAATTAGGTGATGTTATTGAGAATGTAAATTCCGAAGAACTTTTCACTATTGATACTACAGGCGGGCTGGCTGATACTTCTGAATTGCTTAAGAAAGAAAGATTAACAAAGCTAAAAGCAGACGAAATCATCGCTAACTCATCGAAAGTTACTGGCTTGGTTCATCCAAGACATTCACATCATGCTTATGAAAAGAAAAATAAGAGCTACACTGGAAAAGATGTTCAGCAGTTGATGAAGATTGCAGGTAGAGTTCAAGGTGTTTCAACATCAACAGGAATGATAAATGCTCATGGGATAGCTAAAGCAGAGTTGAAGGATGTCTGGGAAGAAGAAATAGAGTCAGCAGCTAGTAATAAGAAAATAATACCGAATGTATTGAAAGAAAAGAGCTCTAGTGGACACACTAAGGCCAGTGTTATTCCAAAAACTATGAAACATCTACCAGTTACTGTGAAACATATTGAAAGCATTCCTCACTCTGGAAAGTCATATAACCCTTCTTTAGAATCATGGAAAGATCTTATAAATAGCGAGTTTTACAAAGAGAAAAGTAAAGATGATAAGAAGAAGGAGTTGGAAGCATACCAAGACAGTATCCGTGAACTCATTAGTAGATTAGATGAAAAGGAAGAACGCGAAGAAGATGAAGAAGCAAATGAAGAAAGTAGTGAGGACGATAAACATGAAAACCCTGATGAACTTGAATCAAGGCTTTCAGTCAACAAAGTTGTCCAGAGAAAAAAGAAAACAAGAAGCAAAAGAAACAAGCAAAAAAGACATCAAGAAAGAATGAAGCTTGAGCAAGAGTTAAAAGAACTTAAGAGGCAGATAACTGAATTACAAAGGTTGAAAGATATAGAAAAGGAGGTTGAAATCAAGCAAAATCTCATCCAACAAAACAAAAGTAAGGCTAAAAAAAGAAAAAGTGAAAAGTTGGGCACTAAGTATCATGTGATGGATGACGCGTTGGAGGTCAAGCTTAGTGATGAATTGAATGATTCTTTAAGAAAATTAAAACCAGAAGGGAACTTGCTTTATGATCAAATGAGAAACTTGCAAAGTAAAGGAAAAATCGAGAGCAGATTACCTGTTAAGAAAAAGAGAAGATATACTCCAAAAGTCACCGAAAAATGGTCTTATAAAGACTTCAAGTGAATTATAATCGAATATTCATGGTTTTTTTTATCTATTACTTTAATCAAATTGGATATTATTAGTTAAGCTTTTCTTCTTCACATTAGTAGACCTCAGAAAAAGTAGAGAAGGTTCAAATATGAATATCTGGTCACACATATGTAGCAACATACATAATTGAATGCATTATAGGACAAAAGTCGATATATTCAATTTTAAGATTTCATATTCTGCAGTCGATGGAAGCTGATGACCAATGTATTAACTTTAAATAAATTAAATTCTTCTTACGCTCAACCATAAAAATAAATCGTAGTTTATGTGTTTATCAAAAGACCTAAGAAAAATGAAAACGTTTTGAGGAAATAACAAAACATTAATATAAATAAATAAAAATTAAGAGAATAAAAAAAATTCTAAAAAAACCAAGATACCCAAAAACATCTATAACATACTCCAGAAGTCAGACAAGTTTCCACCAGCACCATTGAAGGCTAAGACGTTTGGAGAGCCTTCTCCTACATCACTAAGTGCCTTGCTAGTACCATAAGAAATCAAATTCTTTTTTAACTTTGCTGGAGTAATGGCCTCGATAGAATTGAATTCAGAGGAGCTTGATGGGACCAAGGAAATGAAATAAGCCAATAAACCTGCAATATGTGGTGATGCCATTGAGGTACCAGACAAAGTAGCAGTGGCAGAGTCAGATCCAATGTATGTCGATAAGATATTTAAACCTGGAGCAAAAATATCGACACACTTACCCCAGTTAGAGAAGTAAGCTCTGGAGTCAGAAATAGTAGAGGCACCAACAGTGATGGCGTTCTCAGCGGCAGCTGGAGAAGTGTTACAAGCATCCTGGTTTTCATTACCAGCAGCAACAGCAAAATTCAATCCAACCTTGACTGCAGCATTAACAGCTAAATCTAAAGAAGGAGACTTACCACCACCTAAAGACATATTAGCAGAGGCACCCTTTAATTTAGAGCCTGACTTTTTGACTTCAGCAATGTAGTCTTTGGCAGCAACTTCGACACCCTTAACGACGTCTGACATAGTACCACTACCGTTGGCGCCCAAAACTTTGACACCTCGGATATGGACCTTCTTGGCAACACCATAAGATTTGGAACCAATGGTACCACTACAGTGAGTACCATGACCATTACCATCCAATGCACCGTCATCGGGAATATCAGCAATCAATTTTGCACGGCCTTCAAACTCCTTGTGAGTATCCAAGACACCAGTATCAATAATGTAGGAGATTACACCTTCACCACCTGCACCATCATACAAGTATTTGTTAAAAGAACCCAAATTCAATGGATCACGGTGAGAAATTCTGGCCAAACCCCATGGAGAGCCATTTTGGGTTTCGACTTCATTGGCATGAACGAAAGAATCCTTTTCGATGATTTCGACAAGATTACTCTTCTTCAACAACTCAATGGTAGAGTCCAAGAAATAACCAGAGTAACCAGTTAAAGAGCCAACATCAAAAGAATGTAAGATACCACCGGCTGCGTCCTTCAAAGGAGAATTCAAACTAGCAGTGAAAAAATCGTGGGAAGAGTCAATTTGCATCAACTTTCCAGCAGCAGTAGCTTGTTCAGCATTGATCATCTGTTTGTGGAATTCAACTTCTGCAGGAGAGATTCCGTTTTTCAAGACAATGATGTAGCGGTGAGGAACGACTGGCAAACCTTGAGATTCAACAGAAAAAACCGAAGTGGAAGATTCTGGAGAGCTGGCAAGTGCGTTTTGGCTCTCTCTGCCGGTTGTCTCGAAGAGATCAGGGGTGGCAAAGTTGCCAGCAAAACGCTGTGGGGTGGCGAGTTCCTCAGCGACTTCGATGAGGAGCTCTGCAGCTTCTTCGATAGAAGGGATAACCAATGCCTGGGCTACAGCAGCAAGAGCAAGAGGGGCCAAAGCGGAACGGGAAAGCTTCATTTTCAGGGGCTATGACTGGCAAAGATAGAAGCAGCACTGGTCACAAAAAGGACAGAGACAGAAGGAATGGGGGGAAAAAAGTGATAAAAACAACAACAACACTCGATAGGTATCAACTATAGCTAGCAGAGAAGAGGCTAACTATGCAATCAGTGGATACAACAGTCGGGGTCAAGGAAGTGGTTGGTTTTCGAAGAGAGAATATAAGGATTTGAGCTACTGAAGGGAGAGGAAATACTGGGAAAGGTGGCAATATTTATAGTCTTCTGACAAAACCACCACAAAAAAAAAAGCTTACGTATGTATGTGTCCTAGAAAAGCGGATTCTGCTTATTATCGGTACTCAACCAGCCTTTATCCACACTTTTATTATTACTATCAGGGCCGATAGTGTCAATTTTTTGTAGAATCTTATCAGTGGGTTGGTTCTCATCTGAGAAAATCGTTATACTTAGTTATCTTAGTGCGTGTATCCTGGTCCAGCTATTTCTTTTTCTTACCGTACAAACTAACTCACTTATTTCACTAACTAATGATGCTTGCTTTCTGCCCCAATAGTATCAATAGGTTATTATTATTTTTTTTTTTTGCCACCCGATATCGCACAATCAGCGGAGTTGGTTGTCTAAAACAAAGTCTACACATATTGGGTGACACTGTGACTCAGTCGATAGATTATCCTATTTGATACACATAGATGTATTATCACACTTAAGCACAGCGGTATATACCTTATCCTACATTGGCTCTTATTAAATTATATGCACAGCATTTTTTTGTATCTAGTAATCAACAGTAAGTATGATCCAGTATTCGGTAGTAAGTTTTATCTAGTGATCAATAGTTTATATGGTTGTTCATTTCTGCTATCTAATAAGTAGACTCCTTTTTTTCTTTGACTATACGTAAAATCCAGCGCCCAGCTCTTTATTCTTAGTTCTTTTACAGTTTTATTATATATCTTGTGCAGCAGCTAATCATTTTCGTTACTCTTAGAGACAGGTATGACCCTGATTCCCAACACCAAAAAACCAGGTCATAGAACACAACCATAATATCAGACCATAGAACATAACCACAAAATGCGCGCGTTTAGTAGCATATTGCAAGAATCCGGAGAACCGTGCTGACGACAAAAACACCAACACGCATAAATCTAAGAGTTTTTTCTATTTGTTCATTTGATCTGATAAATCGGGACAGGTCACGTGACATTCTTTTACGTCGTTTCCGAAACTGCTGTCTGTTTTTTTCTTTCTCACAAAGGGTGCGGAAGTCCTCTAATCTGTTGAACTGATTGTGGGCCCTCTTATTTCGGTTGAACTTGTGAACTTAATTATGAAGCAATTACCAGATTTCAAACCAGAAGTTTCAGTCCACTACATACCAGTGACACACAACAATAGGATCAAAGCAGCCCGGTGGAACCTTTATTGAATCAATAGAAGAAACAGGCAAGTCAAGCGAGGATACCACAGGAACTGGAAACATTCTCTTGAATTGAACAGAATGGCAGGACTACTAGCCGTTTTACGCTTGTTTGAAAGAATTGGAGGCTCTATTATATCACAGTTCGAAGAATCAGAGTTCCCAGATCGCCACTTCTCCATATATGTCTTTGTCAGCTACTTCTTTTCGCCATACGCCCTCTCTTGCATATTGGTGGGTATAGCGTTGAATCGAATCAGATTCATAATACTCCAACAATTTACCGTCAACAATAACATTCCTCGTGAAAATATAGACCAACAAGTGCAGCAGTTCAGACCTCGGCCCCGTTTTGTATTTGACAGAAATTCAGATTTGGTCTTCGAGGTGGATTTTACCAGTGAACGCAACATAAGCTACTTCACTTACATCAAATGGAAATATAGATGGTTAGTCACATACATAATACGGAAATGGCAACCGTTTATCAAGTTCATGTTTCGTCTAATAATGGTTGCTATTTTAGGGTTGCAATTACACAAAGTTTTGGTGACTCTAAACTGCTATCTGCCGTTTTTCAATAAATATTTTGGAAGTGCTGATTCAATTATCAATACCGGAGATTGGTTAAAATTCGATATACCCACATCAAATTATACGTTTGCAAATGGTACAACAATTGTTAGACCTGATTTGTTACTGCTTGCTCCTATGTCTGACAATTTAACTACGTTTCTAGACAAAAATTACCAAAAAATATCGGTGGGCTCAGCTGCATCTATTCTTAATTACACAATTACTTCAGGGAAAAACTTACTGTCAACATTTTCTTTCAAGACAGATAGCACTACGGAACTACCATCATCATTTCAATTTGGAAATATTGGACCTTCAACATCATTTTTAGCTACATTGTTTACCATGCTTTGTCTTTCTCAAATAGTGGAAAGTTTTTGCACATGCATATCTGGCCAATCAAGATTAATATCCATGTCTGCTATGTCAATTTTTGAGATATCTGTGAACTTTCATCAGTTTCACCAGGAAAATATTCTTTCTATTTCAAGTATGGTTGATGACGTTAACGGTAATTTAAAATTGTTTGAGAATACAATAGCACCAACCAAAGAATTTCTAGTTCTATGTATAGTATTGATCCTTGAAAATATTGCTGTCCACACGTCTCGAATGTTCAATAGACCTCAATGGAAGTTGGCTTTGTCCTGTATGATCCATATTCCTTTTTGCGTTTATTGGTTGAATAGCTTTTATACTGGTAGACAAATTGCATTTCCAATAGTTTTCACTGTGGTATGTACTTCGCAGATTATTAACATGTTCATTATTAGCATGTCCTCTTTTATTTATGTGATTTCATGGATTTGCTCTTGGGGCACAAATTCGGATAGCGAATCTAGAAATCCGTCTTCATCAGTAAGTTTGAACATGAATAATTTAAACTTGATGGGGGATAGTGATGATTTCTTTTCGTTGACCCAGAAATTGTCAATGGCCACATTAGTGTCATCCGTTAATAGATCATATGTTAGAAATATTAGCTATGTGTGTCTTCGTAAAGATACATGGCTAGTTCACGAACTTCTAAGAATACAAAATGAGTCCAAAAAACAAGCAGAAAATACCAATAGTAATAAAAGTTCTATTGAAGGAGAGAATACTAATACTCCGCCATATCTGAATGAGTTTTCGACAGTACCTGACTTACAAACTAAGGATAAAGAAAATTCTGAGGGCAAATTCAATGAAAACAAACCCAAATTGAGAATTATGAGAACTTTGAGAGAGTCTGTAGAATTGTTGAGGATTTTCCTCAACTTTTTGTATTATATTATTTTCAGAAATGATCAACTTGAAGTCATATATCATCAGGACGAAGAGGTAATCAAAAGTTTAAACCATACCGGTGATGAGGGAGTCAGAAATCAAAAGTCAAATTTGACGCTGAACGAAAAGGAAGACAAGAGTGATGATGTATTATTTTATGAAAAATTAAGTAACGGAATCGATTATAAAAGTTTATTGGAAGGAAAATTAGCACCTGATTATGATGATGATGATGATGATGATGATGAATATTATATCGAAGATGACGATGTGTATAATGAAGAAGATGAGGATGAAGACGTTTACGATCAAGAGGAAGATGAGATCATTGACAAGACTGAAGGGCAAACAGTGAAAAAGAGTAACGTCCTTCTGGAATTATTCAATGTAGAAGATTTTTATAGATTGTTAGGCCTTTCTACTGAGCAAAGTAATGGCAATGATTTGCCTCGAATAGGCTCCATTTATAAAAAGGAAGGAGAAGAAGAAGAAGTAACAAAAAATATGATGGAGTTTGATGAATCGGTAAAGGACATTATGAAAAATCATATTTTACTAGAAAGAAATGCACCAATGACTAGGCAACAATACAAAAATATTTTTAATACTTGTGATGCCGATGAATCCCCCAAGACTGATGTTGAAAAATTGGCAAATTTGCTTCTTGAGAAACAAGAAGAAAAGAAAAAGAGAATTGATCAAGAAGACGATGAAGTGGAAAAAATCGGCAAACAGTACACTTGCGCGATTTGCCAAATGAATCCTAGACAAATCATACTTTGGCCATGTAAATGTTTGGCAATTTGCGAAGAGTGCCGTGTTAGTTTGATGGTAAGGGAATTTGACCGCTGTGTTTGTTGCAGAAGACTGATTGAGGGCTACAGTAAAATTTACGTCCCATAGTTTTTGAGTATTCGGAATATCTACTAACGATTGAATCGCCTTACAATATGAGATTGGCAAACTCAAGTTTTGAATTAAGTGTGCCAAAAAAGGAAAGTAAAAAAAGATGCAAAAGCTGGTTTCCTATTAGATATATGTGGTTCTCTTTTTTGTAAATACTACCAGTGTAAATAAGTATTGTTCAAATACTGAATATAATATGTCTTATGGATGGATTCACTGTATTTTCTTTTTATTTCTGCTAGCTTCGAGCGCTAGATTATGCAAGTTGGCGAAATGGGCTGTAGGAATTACTGCAAAAATCTATATGCTGGAAATATTTCTCAAAGGTGATGGATGGGCATGCAGCTGTCGTGAAACCTGGGGTGAGATCACAGAGATAACATGAAATTTTCATCTTGTATAATTTTTCAAATTGCTTTTTGACCAGACTGATATTTTTTGAAGCATCGAGTATACAAGTAGGTAGAGCATAGTAGCGGAAGAGAAAAACATCCTATTTTGAAGAACCAGTAAAGCAATAGTATTTTAAAATGATGAAAATTGCACGCGTTAAGAGTAATCAGGAAGATATACAATCAGTCAGGTGAGGATACAGTGAGAATCTCAGAGGTTTCCAAATCACTGCCTCCGAGATACTCCGATTCCAGCATTCTCATTTGTGAAGAATAAATACCGTTTTTGTGGCATCTTTGAACAGTTGAGCAGCTGCTTAATAGAAGCTTTAACCGAGGAAAAGTCGTTTTGCGGAGATTTCTATTCAGATATGTTTCGGAAAACCGAGAATTTGGTTCTTGAGACATTACACTTTTACGGAAAGCTTTCCTGCGTCTTTTCTAACGCTTTTTTGGAATTGAGTATATGCAACAATTACTGCTGCGAGAAACCGTTTGGCCTGTCATCAGTCTTTGGGTTTTAAGGGGAAGGTAAAGCAGAGAAGCAGTCATTAGAGGCCTGAAGGTGCGTGGCTAGACAGAAAATAGCATCTTCAGGCGGCAAGTAGAGTCTGGCGCGCGACAAATATCACCGAAAACCACTTGCCAACGCCAGTGGAACAGAGTTACTTAGCACTGACCGCTCGCACGAAAGAAAATAAAGAAAAAAAGGAAATGAGCACTCAGAGAGGCCCTTGTTTCCTGCGTTTGAGATAAGTAATCACTGTGCACTGTGTCTGGCTTCTCAAGCAATATTGGCGTGCATTCGCTTGCGGGGGGGGGAGTGTTTTCTGGTTATGACTTGCCGCCTAGAGATTCACATGATGCCAGCTGTGACGCTACAAATTACATACGTTCGCTTTGACAAGAGTCGGAATGCTCATTTTCCAATCAGTTCCTGTTAGATTGGCAAATCAACAGACAAGTGGGGCCTGTCGTCATCCCGGTGTTGTGAACTCTTTTTTTTTTTTTCGAATGAATATACTACGTTTAGATCTTGGAAAAACTGCTCTATCCAGCCGAAGCCCTGAAACTGACTGTGTCTGCAGTAATTATAAATACTTGCCAAAATCTGGACAGAAAATATTGTAGTAGATGATGCATTTTCTTTCTGTTCTCCATTTTGTTGATTGGTTCTCTTTTTTATTCTTGATTGATTCTCTTTTTTCTTGATTTTTCTTCTTGATTGATTTTTCTTTGTTCTAGCCTCAAACCATAAACAAAAACCCAACAACTTCAATAGCTAACTGCTTGAGTCATCGACCTTCTGCACTCAATAGTTAGATATAACCGCAACAAATAGCAAGCTCACGTACGTGCCAACCCCCAAAAAAAATCGCTATTAGTCACTTTGCTGCACTGGTATTTGGGCTTTACTCATTGTGCTAGAATTTTTCACACACTCTCACACGCTGATTCCCATAATAAATTTCCCGTGTACTTTTTTGGCAAATAGGTTAAAATAATAAAATTTCTCTTACATTTTCACTTCATATTAGATGATCCTTCTTCTGAAAAATCTAATATTTAGTTATTCAGTTTCGAATTTGAAGACCAAGCTGCACTTTATCGTATCAGCAACCAAATACAGTACTCTTTTCGTGCGATCCAACAAGCTAAATCAAAGCAATTTTACGCTCCCATCTGTTACACATAGTCCACGCAAAATGTCTCAGTTTTTTACCGAGATCAACGAATTACCTCCAGATCCATTGTTTGGCCTAAAGGCTAGAATGGCAAAGGACACAAGACCCCATCTAGTCGATTTGGGTATCGGGGCCTACCGTGATCCAAGCGGTAAGCCATGGGTTTTACCTTCAGTCAGGGCTGCTGAAACAAGACTCCAAAATGATCCATCGTTTAACCACGAATATTTACCTATCGGAGGTAACCAAAAATTCTTGGACGAAGCCCTTAAGATCTTGTTCCAGTCGAACAACGATGTAGCTTCTCGTACCATCTCTTCTCAAACTTTGTCTGGTACCGGTGCCCTTCATTTTTCTGCTATTTTCTTGAATAGATTTTTCGATTCTAAAAATGCTCGCAAATGCATTTATTTGTCTGATCCAACCTGGGCAAACCACAAGCAAATCTTCGAGGTCTGTGGATTCGAGACCAAAACTTATCCTTACTGGAATGCTGCAACAAAGTCATTAAAATTCAAAGAAATGTTGGATTGCATCAATAATGCCCCTGAGGGATCAATTTTCCTCTTGCACGCCGTGGCCCACAATCCAACTGGTTTGGACCCAACAAAGTCTCAGTGGGTTGATATCCTTGATGCAATCGCTGCTAAAAAACATTTCCCAATATTCGATATCGCATACCAAGGATTTGCAAGCGGTTCTTTAGTAGAAGATTCATATGCTTTGAACTTGGCTATTGAAAAGTTGAACGATAAAACACCATTCATAGTTTGCCAATCCTTTGCTAAGAATTTAGGTTTATATGGAGAAAGAACTGGTGCAGTACATCTTGTGATGGACAAATCTGGTGATTACACTACTTTGAAACGTGCAATCAAGACTCAGTTCAACAAAATTACTAGATCAGAACTTTCTAATCCTCCAGCTTACGGTTCGAAAGTCGCAGCTCTTGTTTTATCTGATCCAATCTTGAGAAAACAATGGGAAAAGGATCTTCTCACTATGAGTGCCCGTATAAACAGTATGAGAAAAGAATTAACAAGATTGCTTCATGAGGAATACAAAACCCCTGGAAATTGGGACCATATCACCACACAGATTGGTATGTTTTCTTTCACTGGATTAACTCCTGAACAAGTCCAAAGATTGGAGGTTGAACATGCTGTTTACTTGACAAGCAATGGTAGAGCATCGGTCGCAGGCTTGAACCAGCATAATGTCCAGCATGTTGCCAAAAGTATTGATGAAGTTGTCAGATATTTTTCCTCAAGTAAATTGTAAATATATTGATTGTTCAATATCAATTTCTTGCCACATTCTATAAACTTGAATGTCGTTTCTTGTTTTTCCATAAATTTTTTGATAAAAATTGAAATAATATAACAGATTTACTATTCTTTCGAAAACAACCATTTTGTAACTGAAGTTATCAAATCAACAATTCGATATACTCCACAAATGTTATAATTATTTTAGGTATTGAAACTGTTGTTCTATTTAGTTTTAATTGTTATACAACTTCGAATTTCTAGACTTTTTTTCAATGTGTTGGTTCAATTTTCATATAATCCTCATCAGTAATATATAGAGAAATAAAGAATCGAAAAAGTAAAAAATATATATGTAGAAATTTGGGAAAAGAGCGTACAGTTTCTAATAAAGAGGAGCCATAACTTCCTTATATAATAATTGCTTCAATTCCTCCAAACTAATTTCGTCTTTCTTTTTATCGAAATCAAAGAAGTCATTAGGAATAGGATCGGCATTAGGTTCGTCATTAGGATCATGGTATAATTTTAAGTATGGATGTTTTAATGCATCTTCAACAGTTATTCTCTTAGCTGGGTTAAAAGTCAATAATTTTTCTAATAAGTCCAAGGCTAAAGGATTAGCATTTGGGAACATTTGATCGAAAGGAATCTTTCTTTTGAATGGCAAGGATCTTATATATTCTCTAGCTCTTTTAGATTTGATTCCATAATAATCCTCCATCAATGGTGTACCAAGAACTTCCATGATTAAATAAAGTTGGTTATGGTAATCTCTACCAGGGAATAAAGGCTTACCACTAAGCATTTCTGCTAAGATACAACCTACAGACCAAACATCGATAGCAGTGGTATATTCTTGGAAAGTCAACATAATTTCTGGAGCTCTGTACCATCTTGTAGCGACATATTCTGTCATGAATCCGAAATTATCTTCAGAGGATGCTATAGAACGTGCAAGACCAAAATCACAGATCTTTAAATCGCAATTAGCATTCAACAAAAGATTGGAAGGTTTCAAATCTCTGTGTAATACTGCGGCGGAATGCATAGCTTTCAAGGCTCTGAGAGTCTGATATGTGAAATACTGACAGTGGTCATCAGTCAATTGTTGTGTTTTAATGACTCTATGCAAATCTGTTTCCATCAACTCTTGAATGAAATACACTTCACTGAAAGTCTCGTAAGATAAAGGTTTTTGGATGTCTAATATACTGATAATATTTTCATGATTGAAGTGCTTTAACAATTTTAGTTCACGCAATGTTCTAAGACAGAACATCGATCTTTCAAAAGGAACTATTTTTTTTATAGCGACTTTTTGACCAGTAGGTTTGTGCACAGCGGAACAGACGATACCGTAGGCACCTTCCCCGACGACTTCCAATATTTGGTAATAGTCAGAAACGTTAAAAGATATTTGTCTTGGTTCTTCGGCCATTTTGATGCAAGCTATCTAGTATTATTGGGATTGTCTGCAAAGAGAAATTAATGAGAAAATGTAGAATGGAAATAAATGAATCAAGCAGTTTTGAACGAAATTCGCGCTGAAAAAGAAGAAGGCTTAAGATTCTGCGAAAGTGAACAAATATAGAATGAGAAGTTAAGGAAAGAACGGTAAAAAGATTTTAAGAAAAAAACAAGTTGAAAGCAGTTGGTGGGAACTCGCTGTGGTTTTGTTTTAGTTTGAGGTAACTTATGATTAATTTCTCGTTGAAAATTTCTCGTGACAATAAGATCTATTGGGGCTTCTTCTTGTTTTGAAAATATGGCTCGGTATTTTCGATTGATTGATAGAAAGAATGTCAAACAGCAATATATTTACCTAGCAATACTTTTTATCGTTGGCTTTCGTGTACCTTATTTCGTTTCTATTTTTCAGAATATTGATAATCTAGCTTTCTATACTCTATAGTGTATTCGTGGAATGCTGATTAATTTTTTCAGAATTCGGATGGAAAACCAAGGTATGGAGGTGTGTGAGGGTCAAAAAGAGGCAATGAGAATGTATTTATGGTCCATATTCATGGGGTTATGTGTAATCTTTTTCTCAATCAAGAATATTTGTCACTCTGAATCCGTATATTATAATTCGTACGTACAGAAAGAAGAAAAAAGACAACAAATCATAACTATAATCCGTTAGATTTAAATTCTGCTGGCTGGCCACAAATTAAGTTTCAACATAAAACATCAGGTTGTTTCAGGATAAATTACCCGGAAGAAAAAGTTTGAACCTAATTATCCGCACGTGATGAAAGTTTCGGATATGGCTCATCATCAACCCATACTTTCTTGATCAACCCCAGTTTAGGCAGATCACAACCTAGCAGATCAAAAGAAGATAACAGACGATAAAATGAAGTTAAAACTGAAAGTCTATTTAATTGTTATATAAAAATGAAAAATAAGCATCGAAGTGTTAGTATAGAAAGACTGATTGTTCTTTATGTTCCAATTTGTTCGCAAATGAAACTGTCAAAAAAGAGCGTGGTGCTTGAAATGACATCACAGCAAATAACAGATAACACTGATCTCCAACAGCGACATCAATTAACCACTGCATGTATTCATAGATAATTTAGGGCCTCGAAATATTGAATTATGTGAATGTATCATGATGAATCAGCCCGAAATACTCTACTGCTGGATGGGGCCATTGGAAAAGCTGGATTGGGAGATCATCCCTTATTTTTGTCAAAGAATCTTCATAACTGTAACATACAAGTTTTCTCTTTCTTTATTTTCTTCATTTTGAAGATTTTTCCTCCTCTTCTTTTTTCTTCTTTTCTTCCTGCTCCTTTTTCAAGGCTTCTAGGCCACCCCTAGCCTCAACCAGTGCAATCTCCTTGATATCATCTTCGCTTGGCTCGTAAATATGCCATACAACGTAATGTGGTAACCCGCCGACTTTAAATCCCATCTTCTTCGACATTTTGCCAAAAGCTTCGGTTTCTGCATGGTTCTCAAAGGTAAAAGCAGAGAAATGAGCACCATGTCTGAAAACCCTCGCCTTTGCCAAAATAGACACACCACCAACACCATCCATGTCTACTATGGCATTCTTGTCACCATCAGCTTCTCTAATGTAAGCTAAGTGTACTCTCCAGGTTGGATACTCGGCGTATCCTTCAACAATCACATCATCCTCATCCAATTTAGCAGCAAGCTCAAGAGCAGGACCTGATTCAATCCAAGTATTCAAATCGTACGGCTGCTCACCTCCATGAAATTCAGGAAGCGGACGCCAAACATTAGGTACGATAACATCATAGTTAAATTTTTTAAGATCTTGAAGAATAGTCAGTGGAGCCATTTCGATATCAGCATCTCTCCAGAAAACCCAAGAATGATAAGGTTTTATTAATGTAGAAAGAAGCCAATTACGTGCACGACCCATAAGCTTTCTACGAATTCCTTGAACTTTGACCGCATGTCTATCTGAGAATCCTTGGCCAATCAGCTGGCCAAAGTTTTTCTCTATAATTTGAACAGATCTGAATGCTTTGTTAAAATATCTATGTTTATGAATCTCTTTCTCTGAAAATTGATTTTTTACTTTTTCCAAATATTCTTGATTCATGTATTTCAAATAAGTTTCTTCTTCGTTTGTGAAAGTATGTTCTTGAATTTGTAATTCTTTCTCAGTGATGAATTCGTGGAAAGTATTATTCTGCAAATAAATACTAAATTCTTCCAACATTTGTAAAGTGTTATCCTCAGGAGAGCAATCGCTGACTAAAAATCCAAGATCTATTCTGTCATGTGGATAGTCCAAATTTATCAAGTGTTTGAACATTAAAGGTAACACATGTTCAGCATTTCGTAAAGGTATCAACATCAAAATAATATCATTATCTGTAGGAATGCCCCGGAATTTCTCCAAATCATAAAAATCTACTGTGTCATCGTCGAACTGCCATATGGAGTCGCTTGACACTCTTGTTGCTTTATCCAAATCTATAGCGTCCTGTTCGTAATTTACAATTTCCGTAGGATTTTGCAAGTAAAGTGATGGGTTGTTCGACAAAGATGATACTTTGGACAACGCCTTGTTATAGGAATATTGTCTCTTGTTGAGAACCAATAAAACTATTATCACTATCACGTAAAAAAATGGATAAATTTCGCGAATTCTGGTTCTTTGAATGAAGATCTGAAAAGGCCTTAGGAGAAACGGAGCCTTTTTCTTCGGTTTCAAATCATTCTCGTGTAATGGAAGGCCCATATACTTAGAAATTGAAGATGCTTCTTCATCATCTGAGCGCTTACTGTTTCTTTGGAACATTTTTCACAAACCTCGCTAGTATTCAATGTGAACAGATCTGCTCTCTGTCTCTTCTTTTTTTTTTCAATGGGAAACAATACTCTAGCTACCTGGGGGTTATGTCAACAAAACTTGATAAAAAGGAAAACCAAAAAAACAATATTAAGATGTTCAAAACAACAGAACAATTAAAGAAAACAATTTCCTCGAAAATCTCTTCATATATAGTTGTTGTAAGCAATTTTATAAATATTTTGCTAAGTTAGACATATGGATTTCACTGTTCAAGATTTGACTTTAATTTCAGAAATAGTCCATGAAAAGTATAATTAGATGTATTGTGCTGCTAGCGCATACAAAACAGGGCGAAATATTTTTTCTATCAAAAAAAAAAATAAAGGAGGCTAATCTCTTCACATAAAAACATGAGCCTAGTAATCAAGGAGGCTAATGTGCATTCCTTCTAGAACAATTTGCGACCACATTTGATCTCTATAAGGCAATGCTGATAATTTTTACACTTCATTGTGGGATTACGAATATATATTAAAAGAAACTGATTGGGACGCTAAAAATATAGTGATATTTCTGCATTGATCTGGTAATGACTTGTCCTGAATGTCAGAAATTTGTAAAACAAATAATTATTGGGAACAGATGAAAAGATGAAGCATTCATTTATTGAACGTTTGCTTTCAAGAAACGCCATGATCTATGTTACAAGCATTATATATGGCAGTACATATGAAAGCGTAAAATGTGAATATCTGTAAACTAGTCCCTCAGTTGAATCCGAGCATTTCTATCTCAACCGATCACCAAACACCAAATTATAAGTTATCTTGTGGGTTTCCATATGAAAAGATATCAAAGAAAAAAAGACAAAATGTTGAGATCTGAATAAAAGAACTCATGTGCTTAATGTGTGTGTGTGTGTGTGTGTGGATATGTATGATAGTTGAATGATGATAACAAAGACGTTACTGCCTGGTCAACCTCCACTAGACGAACAGTATTAATTAGGACGATAATACAAAAAAAAAAAATGATTAAAAAACAAAGGTTGGTGACATTGAACAAAAATAGGATTCTGAGATTTATGGTAAGAATTATATGGGAGAACGCTGGCATTCATTGCAGCGAAGCATGATTAACAACAGCCGTTTGCTTGAGAGTTACCGATGGATTGGCCACTGGAGATATTAAGTTTTGCTTTGTCGCTACCGGCAGCATCCAGACCAGCAGAAGAAGCCATTTGGGATTTGATTTGTCTAGCCATGGTCAAGAAGGCCTGCTCAACATTGTTTGAGTTCAAAGCAGAGGTTTCCAAGATTGGAATATCCAAGGCGTCTGCAAATTCTTTAGCCTGGTTGAAATCCACGACTTTCTTATCTACTAAATCAGACTTGTTACCGACAAGCAACTTTTTGACACCACCAGTGGCATATCTGTCTATTTCTTGCAACCATTGCTTGACGTTATTGAAGGATTCTATGTCGGTGACATCGTAAACAATGATGATACCATGTGCGCCTCTGTAATAGGAAGATGTGATGGTTCTGAAACGCTCTTGGCCAGCAGTGTCCCAAATTTGAAGCTTGACAGTTTTTCCGTCAAGCTCAACGGTTCTGATCTTAAAGTCGACACCAATAGTGCTGATATAGTCTTGTGTGTATGTGTCGTCTGAAAATCTGAGCAAAAGACACGATTTACCAACACCTGAATCTCCAATAAGCAAAAGCTTGAATAAGTAGTCGTAGTCGCTGTTCATTTTGCAATCTTAACGATGTGTAGAGCTATAGCTTTAGAATTTGTAAGAGGTATTATATAATATATATCTATGAAAGGATTTATTTATCACCTTGGCTAGTATGGTTGGATGGCAATATTACACTATCAGTAAAGGATCTTTCTGTTGATTGGTGGCTGTTCCATACTATTTTGCTACTTACTGTACAGCATTTTTTTTTTTTTTTTTCTTGTATGTTTTTTCTGCGGTTTTTTAATTTTTTTTTGGGTTCGTTTGTTTTTTGGTGCTTTTTCTATGTGTTTGTGTGTCTTCTTTTTTTTTTCTTTATCAAAAATATACAATTTACAGTGGATTTCTTTCCTATTAATTTGATTATTGAACTCCATTGATGGAAGAACAAAAAAAAAGTATATAAGAAAAAATACAGAAACCCAATGTCCGGCACATTTCCGGAGTATCCGGTAAAGTGCCGTATGCATGGATTGAGATTATCGCGGGAGATGGTTACGGATTTTCCGAGAAAGGAAATTAGGTATCTATATTGAGATGTCAATATACATACGGTATGTTACTCGATTATGTGTGCCATACATAGATACCACTGAAGCTGCTACTGAAGGGTAGTCTTGAAAGTAAATAAGAAAACCAAATTGTAAAAAATTCAGAGCATACAGTACCTGGACGGTGGTTAAAACAATAATAACAATAATAACAATAATAACAATAATAACAACAATACTAATAATAACAATAATACTAATAATAACAACTACTAATAATAGTAATAATAATAACAAATACTAATAATCGTAATAATAATAACAAATACTAATAATCGTAATAATAATAACAATGATACGTGATATGGAAAATAACTTTCACAGTTACAATAAGTTAGATATGGGTAAATAAATATTTTCAAGAAATCAAACACCTAATTTCTTGAAAAAATCGAACTGGGATGGGCACCTCGTTTGTTATTTACCATGAATAAGTTTGGGCATAATTCTTCTTGAACAACTTCCAATCATTTTTCTTTTAGAACTTTCAACCATTTTTCTCACTAGATGGTTTGGCCCAAACTTTTCTATAGTTTTTTGAGTCATAGTTTTCCATAGATAATTTGGCCTCTGATTTTTCTTAAATAGGTCGACTTCACAATTCTTTTTAAACAGTAACCTCGTCACTTTTCTCAAGCAGATCAAACGCTCGATTTTTCTCAGATAAGCTGTAGTTATTCATGAAATATTTTCATACAAACATTGGCAAAATTTTAAACACATTAGAAAAACATTCCAAATTTGCTTCCAGTAACATTCTCGAATTTTTTTCCCCTAGTAAAAATAAAACAGTAGCTCACTATGTTTGAATCTCATGTTCAATAACTTTTGAGGCCTGTAATAACTCTGTCAAACTCTAATCAATGACAACAACTGAATTACTCTAAATCTGAAGTTACACCATATTCTGAATACCCATGGCGGCATTTTGGTATTCAAAAGCATCGATATTTGGTAATCATACATGGAAACTATAGATTTCATTTGAGTACTTTCATCGTATCTCAATTTGAGAAACATTACATAACAAAAAAAAACCCAAATTCCTGAAAGATATTTATCCCTCAATATGAACCAATTTCTGATATTCACAAATATTATCTGCAATAAAATGTATAGCTCTGTGTTAGCTGCTAAATTCAAGGAATTTAAGCAATATTTTGTATGGAATTGCTTCAAAATAGAAATCATCGATCCTGGAAACAAAAAATGCAATTCCGATGTCACGTACCCAATACAATGGAACATCGAGTAAATGGCAAATGGATATAATGCCACAGAGACATATGCAAATATGTTGGAAAATTGTGTGCGATAAAGTGCCACAAGAAACAAATATAAGAAATTGGAGTTTCGAAGAAGCGATAGCGGACGAGATACCAAAATCTTAGTAATCTTTTCATATGAATAGCTTTTGAAAAGAACTATAGCAAACAGCGAAGCCACAGAAAAGGTGGAAAGTGTGAAAAGTGTTTGTGACATTGCGGAAGAGGAAGAATCCAAAAAAAGGGAATGAAATGCATACATTATAGTCAAACATAGAGTTATTAGATGCAGAAGAAACCAGATAAATTGACTCTTATTGAAAGGTCTTGACGCATTCTGTTTCTGGGTGACATGAGCGCCTTCGGGTGTGTTGCTGCTCATTCTAGTAAAATACCAAACAAACGAACTATAAGTGCCGAAATGTTAAATAACAAAACGCTAAAGATCAGTAAGAGCTCAATCACAAAAAGCAAAAGTGGCAATTTTAACAATCCCAGACTTTTTTCAACAAAAAAAAAGCAAATCAAATATAACTGAATGCAAGTAATACAGGAGGCAGTATGTGAATGATATGCTAGCTGGATTTACCCATGAATGTTCAGAAAATAAGACAAACAACAGGATATCTGGCTACTGAAGAGAAAGGATGGAAAAACAAAAGCCAAAATGGACAATAATGGGAAGGGATTGAGCGATGCAGATTTGTAATCCTAGTTTCTGAAAATCCAATAAGTACTGATTAATCTATAATTTATTTGCAACTATTGTAGCAGAAGCAGATGATCTATTTTGTAGTTGACCAACAAAAAATGACAGTATAAGGGATTAAAACACAGTTGAATATCAAGAAGAAGAAGAATGAACAAAATTTCGAATAAAATAAAACAGATAAGGGGAAAACAGCGAAAAAGAATACAAAAAAGCGAGAAATATAAATTGAAAAAAGAAAGAAAGCAAAAATAAAAAAAAATAAAAAATGGGGAATCTAATACTAGCAGATGGACCAAACAGTAATTTGAAGGTATCAGGAAAACCGTAAGAAGGATCAAGAAAGACGTTAGAGGTACACGGAAAGGTATTCTAACTAGTCTACTCTCGGACTAACAGTACTCAAAGCATTCAGGTTTCGATTTCCAATATTGAGGTATGAATATCTGATCAAAGAAATGAAATTTTGATCAAATGGCTAGTTGTGATTCAGTGCTTCTCGCACACAAGAGAACTTACAGAGAAAAAAAAAAAAAAAAATTGTGAGTGGCCACTTCAAAAATAAACTCAAGCTTCTGCTGATACACAGAATAACAAATTACTTAGTTGAGACACCCCATGAGAATACAATAGTTCTCCCAATAGCATTTATAATCCTAGTATTTCAGTGCATGGTTTATTTGTTTTAAAACTACAACAGTCAATATTGGTTTTTAGTTTTCAATGTTTTACATGTTACTTTTTCTACTTCTTTTGGCAAAATACAATGTGTAAAAACACAGAGAGTAAAAATCCAGCATCAAAAGAAAAAACACATCAAAGCAAACGAGGAACCGATAGTGTTAGTTACCCTTATAATCTGTTAGGATGAGTTTTTGGTCATAGAAATGCTGTTGAGTTTTCAGCTAGTTTTCAAAAAATTTCTATGACAATGTAGGCTGACTAAGCTCTTACTGAGTTTTTCACACAATTTTTCACTTATGTGGCCTTCTTGAACAATATCCAAATAAACTAACTCCGAAACCACCCTGAATACTGCTGGCGCACTTTCTTATTGCCCTCCTTACTGTTGTACACTCGCCAAACGTCTTTTCAGCTACACTATTGTCTATTTTACGGTTTGACTTACTGTGCATTCTTTAAAAATCAGGTTAGTGTATTAATTTTATTTTTCAACTGTTGTCTCACAATCTGCATTTCATTTACGTATACTTTTGGTATACATTCATACGAAATTTGGCTGTACATGATTCTCATTTCAAACAGATAAAGCTGTTGCAAGGCTAAACCATGTACTTTATTTACCCGAAGTAGACATTTTTGGAAATTATAAAAAACAAAAAGGTCAAAAAAGTTAGATGACCTCGAATTTTTTGGAAATTCTAGCGGTAGAATCCTACATCTATTTTTAAGCTTTCTGCATATGTAGCAGATACATGCAAATTCATAATATTATAGGTGTTATCAAAAACTGTACAGATATGAACAAGATATGAACAGATAATATGTTTTGTGTACAACTATATATTTGCAGCTGCAAGGCTATATATCCTTGCACTTATACATTCATACACCGTTAATTCTACACACAGTAAAACTCAGACGTCACACATCCAAAAACTAATAACCCTAACAAATCTAATTTTCCCAAAGACTCTCTCAAATCTTTAAAGAATACCCAGTACCAGCAGCTGCTGGCACTCAGTACATTAGTTGTATATTTGAACATATCCACTAGCTGCTGAGTTTCAACATAGAATGATAGTGCGCTCCAAGATCAGCCAATCATGCAATTATACAGTCAATCTGTAATACTTGAAGTGCATTTTTAGTACATAGCCATTTTTGCAAACTTTTCACTTGTGAATGTCAAAGTACATCATAAATTAGTTAAAAATAGTCATCATCTATCAACAATCGTCTATACTTTCTATAATCACCACTATAGATAACTTTAAAAAAAAAAAAAAAAAAAAAATAAAAGAAAAAATAGAAAAGAAAAAAAATAGGGCTTGGCTGATTGAATGCCATTGTGCTGAAATTAACACTGCTTTATCTATAATAATTTACTGTAAGCGCAATAATCCGAGATGAAACAGTATTTATCCCCAGATACAGACTTTTTTGTCAGTACTGCCACTGACGAACATGGTTCTTATTGATTTGTTCAAAATTGCTTCCTCTTCTTCCTCATCATCCTCATCTATTTGGTCTGCCAAATTACTATCAAACACAGGATCAGCAAATTTAATGCAGTTCACAAATCCATCATGACCGCTGCTTAATGTTCGTATACATTTGACAACTCCTAATTTGGCAGCACCGCTGAGATCCCATACCTTAATGCTCTTATCGTCCGATCCACTAAATAGATACTTTCCGCCTGCATGGAACTGAATGGATCTTACCCACGAACTATGCCCTTTCAATTCAGATATACATTCAGCAATAGGGTTACTATTCGGTGTCGGATCTCGGTGTGCTCGAAGTACAGGGAGTGGTAATTTCCATAAACGTATAGTTTCATCTCTTGAACATGTGGCACAATATTTAAATCCTAACTTTCTATGTATTTTTTCTTCTTCTTGATCTTCCGAATTTTCTTGTGTTTTACCTGTTTTAATCATAAATAGCTTGTCAAGATATTTCCACGAAGAATATGGTGCAAATTTGATGTCTTCTAGAACATGCTCATGCCCAATTATCATAGCTAACCCTGTACCTGATTTTCCATGTGACAATCGTCCACTTTGATCATTTGAGCAACTCAAAACATATGAATCTATCTCTATTTCTTTTCCTTCTGCTTTCGTCATATGTTGCAAATCAAATGGTTGACATACATCCAAAGCACGAACCCAATCACTATGTGCAGTGAAGCTTTTCACACGCCATCCACTCACTATATCCCAGAGAATGACATTTCCGTCACGAGAACATGAGAATAATTCTCCACTATTCACACCAAAGACGCTTGCCGATACTATATGTGTATGTCCCGTCAATGTTCGTTTCAAACTCCAGTCATTAGCATCCCATATTTTAACATATAAATCAGATGAGCATGATGCTACAACGTAGCTTGGTTGCTGTGGCTCATTCACAAATTTTACAGGGGTTCGCGAATACCTGATGCAGTTCACTTGTTTACTATGTGCATTAGCTATTACCTTCAATGGTACCGTATGATTAAGCATATCCCACACTACAATTGTACCATCTCCTAAACCAACTGCTAGTTCTGCTAGTATAGGATGAATATCCACACATGCAACTGATGATTTATGTGCTTGCAAAATTGCTGCTGGTCGGCTAGGTATCCAATTTAGTTTCTTCTTCGTGCCTTGTATCTGCAATTTGCCAAAATCCATCAAACTATTATTGGTTGAGAGCTCATTTACCTGTGTCTCCAACTCCATAATTCTTTTCTGGAGACGAATCACTGCATTCCATTTTTTCTCAAGTATATTTTTTGTTAAGGAACCATTGGCTTTCGATTTATCGCGAATTGAATCCGAATTTTCTTCAACTGGGATATCGAGTTGCCGCTGAAGTCTTTCACGAGTATCTGTGTCAATTTTGTCCCTCAAATATTCCAAGACCGCAGAGTCAAGTTCTTTCTTCTGTCGCGAGCTTAACATTACGGTGCTCTCTGGTTCTCTTTTCTTTATTATATTTCACAATTCAAACGGCTTTTTTAACACTGAACTCTTCAAAAATTGAAGGAATTTTATTTTTAATCAAATCTTTCACTATATTATACTATATCGCTATGCTTATACTCCTTATTATCTATTTACTGATTCCTTGTATAGTTCGATGGTTTAATTATTTTGGTTTTTTTTGCGTAGATTCTAAATAATAATAATATATATTCCTCTTTCCCTTCATGCTAAAAAAAATTTGGAGCCTTGTGAGATTGTCGGCACATCATTAAAATATTGCTACTATAAATCGTAAGTGGGTTATGTACTCTGCGATCCACTAATGTTGAATTTTCAACATGTAGACAACTAAAAAATCCTCAACTTGTCACTCCTAATATCCAAACTGAGTTTAGTCTACAGCGATAGTGAAATAAATAAATAGCAAATTTCTTTTTTTTTTTTTGGACAAAGTTGAATCTTTTTTTCTAAAAGAAAATTTTCAAGGAAAATACATAATAATTGAAGATTATGTGGAAAAATAGTGGTGGTAAATAAAGTAAAGGTATCTAAAAAAAAGCATGGATAAGACTGTAAGACAGAAACAAAAACAAAAAAAAACAGGAACTATATGAATATAAGTCATTATCCCAACGCTCTAATCATTGATTTTTGTTTGCCTCACATCCTTGAAAAAATTATAAAACAATAATAATGACCATGATAAGAATAAGGAAATAAATAAAAAAATAGATTAAGCAAGCAAATTAACTATGAATCGACTAATATTACTTAATTTTCAAATTCTTCCTGGGCTGGTTCTTCTGCGTAATTTTCTTGTTCATAACCCATCTCATCATCATAGTCATCGATACCAGCTTCTTGGTATTGTTGATATTCGGCAACAAGATCGTGCATGTCTGATTCTGCTTCAGTAAACTCTAACTCGTCCATACCTTCACTTGTGTACCAGTGCAAGAAAGCTTTTCTACGGAACATAGCACTGAATTGGTCACCAACTCTCTTGAACAATTGTTGAATCGATGTGGAATTACCAATGAAAGTAGCACTCATATCACTATCTTGAGGAGGAACAGAGCAAACAGAAGTTTGAACATTATTTGGAATCCATTCAACAAATCCATTTGAGTTTTTAGTTTGAACCTTGAGCATTTCATCTTCAACCTCTTTGACAGATGCATTACCTCTGAAGAAAGTAGCAGCAGTAAGATAACGACCATTTCTTGGATCAGATGCAGCCATCATATTTCTTGGGTCAAACAATTGTTGAGTCAATTCAGGAACTGTGTAAGCACTGAAGGATCTAGAGCCAATAGAGGTCAATGGAGCGTAACCAACCATAAAGAAATGCAATCTTGGGAAAGGAACCAAGTTAACAGCCAACTTTCTTAAATCAGAGTTCAATTGACCTGGATAACGCAAGGATGTGGTGACACCTGACATAACTGAACTGACTAACTTGTTAAGGTCAGTGTAGTTTGGCTGTTGTAATTTTAAGGTTCTCATGCAAATATCATATAAAGCTTCATTATCGATACAGAAAGTTTCGTCGGCGTTTTCAATTAATTGATGGACAGACAAAGTGGCATTGTATGGTTCAACAACAGTATCAGAAGTCTTTGGGGATGGAACAACAGAGAATGTGGCCATCATTCTATCTGGGTATTCTTCACACATCTTGGAGATCAATAAAGTACCCATACCTGAACCAGTGCCACCACCTAAGGAGTGTGTGACTTGGAAACCTTGTAAGGCATCACAACCTTCTGCTTCACGTCTGATGATGTCTAAGACAGAATCGACTAATTCAGCTCCCTCAGTGTAGTGACCTTTAGCCCAAACGTTACCGGCAGATGATTGACCAAAGATCATGTTATCTGGACGGAAAAGATTACCAATAGAAGATGAACGAACGTTATCGATAGTACCTGGTTCTAAATCAACCAAAACTGCACGAGGAACATATTTTCCACTCATAGCTTCGTTGAAATAAACGTCCAAACGAGCTTTCTGTAAATCATTGGTACCGTGGTAGTTACCAGAGTTGTCAAGACCATGTTCACCACAAATGGTTTCCCAGAAAGCAGCACCCTAAATACTAGTTAGTATACTTTCGTCAAAGTCAAAAATCATACACGAGAAGCAATTTAAATATTCAGCGCGGAAAATGAATAGCTGTATTTATGGATATTCAGAAGGAGAGTCTATCGCATTTTTCGAGGAAAAATTTTCTAAAAGCTTTCGTCGAGAAGACTTGAATAAGCTTCAGAATTATAACAAGATGTCGTTTACAAATTTGACTAAAATTTCCCATGTTTTCATTTTAAGTCAATATTATAATCACTGGAAAAAAAAAGTTTCTATTGTCGAGGAAAGGGCTCCTCCATTCAATAAACCATTATAACTTATAGTTTCCCGCGCCTTGAAATAAATAAAATAGCTGAGAACGAGATTGATGAATAGCAGATATTCAGAATCAAATCTTGGCAAGCATTTTTTCTTTTCAAGATGATATTAAGTAATCAGAATATTCGAGTATTTCACAACATACGATTTGGTTACCACACTGGCCAGTAGATAAATGGATCTAAAAACACAAAAATAGTTAGTATTTGCTAGAATTGAGAATATTAATGCAAATGTGACCTGAAAAACAATTGAACAGGTTTCTTGATGATTACACTTCTCTACACCACCCCATTTAAACCCAATTCGAACCATGCAAAGATGTGGGTCTCCTAGTTTTTTCAACGCATCAAGTATACATATGTGGTTGAACACCGCTATTTACTCCTCAGGAAAGTCTAGTGATAATTGTCCAATCATCGGGAATATAGTACTCGAAAAGGTTTAGGACTCCCTGGAGTGGGAAAACGAGATCCATCATGGATTACGAGAGCCATTTCTGGGGCTCGCCCCTGGAAGACAAGAGCCGCGTTACCTTTTGGAAAGAGACTCCGTGTGTTCTTGAATAACAGAAAACCAATTATACAGGATTCAAAACCAGCGGATTCTTGGAGCCTTGCCCGGTCTGATAACAGTCGAAGGATACGATTTGGCTTCGTGGTGGTGGCTGGGCTGTTCTGAAGTGGAATCACCTCTGGTCTATCCGATACCTATTGTCCAGATCAGAGGCGTCTATTCTGTGCGAATACATACAATTTCTCTCATTTTCGATCAATTTCTATGTAATATTGATACAATGTAAACTGTCAAAATCAATCAATCACACAATAGATGTTGTTTTGCAGTATCAAAATGAATGCCTTGTTGCAACCAGTTACGCTTAAGGGTACCTCAAAATTTGAAATTGGTATTTATTATTTCTTGTTGTTGTTGTTTTTTTTTAAGTGTAGTGGTATATACCAGCGAAATTTTCTTTTTTCGGGTGGCTATTTGGCTAGTGGTGCTTACTACATTTATTGTCCTTAGGCGTGAAAAATCTCTTCTTTTCTGATATGTAACAAGAAAATTACTATAAAAAAAATTTTTTTTTCTTTTTTCTTCCTGTAGTACTTTTTATTTACATTTTGGATCAATTAGGAAATAACTAACAACAGAAACGTATTTGAAAGTACTTCCATAAAAATAGAAAAGAAAAAAAATACTGAAGTCAGATCTATGTTGTCGTGAGATGTGCGGTTTAGTACATATAGTTGCATAAGTTAGCATGAGCTAGTATGATACAGTATAATGTAGTATCACATATTGATGTATTACTCTAGAGACTCTACAATTCTAGACAGCTATTCTTCCTTGTTATAACCCCAATAATTTTCACCTGGTTGCTGTAAACCCAAAAGATACTTTTTTCGCAAAAACTTAGAGTTGAAAATTCACTGTATCAACCACATGATCAAGCTGCAAACCACCATTTATTAATACCAGTAACATGTATATATACATTAGAAAGAAAGAAAAACCAACAAGGACAGAAAACCCACAAAGAAAGACAAGTAAAAAAATACACAGTTTATCGAAAACTTCACTCCAGCTATTCGTGTAAAAACAACTCTCATCCAGTGAGCTCTACATTCATGTCGTTGTTGTCTGTGGTTGTATGATTATTAGAGGCGTTTACGTGGTTCTCAAAATAATGACTCCCCAAATGTGCTTTGGCGTTTTCGATTCCAGCTGGAAAACCCATCTTAAATTCTTGTCTACACATCGGGCATAGTCCGTTTGAGGCATCTGTCTCAAGCCATTTCGTTATGCAATGCAAATGGAAGTTATGATGGCACGATTCTCCCACAACCAATGGGCACTGATCTCCTGGATAGTCGCATGACGGACATGTTCCATCAAAAGATACTCTACATATACCACAGAGATTTTCATCATTCGGCACAACCCAGTGCCAATATGAGACTCCCTGCCAACTTTTAATGTTCACCTTCATCTGTAATTATAATTTTGATACAAATATGTTTGCCTCCTTTTGCGACACCAATCTCAGCAAACTCTCTTACACGCAGTTTTGCTCTGTAACACCAATGCAAATAAGTATTTCGATCTGTCAAAAAAATTATTACTGAAAGCAGCCTTCTTCTTCTTTTCCTATCGGTCTATTCTTCTAATATACTGAAGTTGTAGTTAATAGCCTTTCTGTACTTGAAAGCGCTAGGGGTAACATTAAATGTCAATTTCTGTTTTATTAATTTTTTTTTTTTTTTTTTTTTTTTTTTTTTGCGCACACATCAACCTCTGTTGCATTTCTCAAGCTCATCTTAAAAATACAGAAAAATATAGAAACCTTAGTATACATCATCTCATGTTGATTGATACTTACAGATATAAATTTCTCTAATTTGGAAAGCAAAAGCATTAAGTAAAGCTTAGTATTGTTTTCATTTGAGTGCAAACTGACAGGTTTATCAATAAATAATTCCGAAATCAAATAAAAATGGCGAAATTTGTCCACGATATCCAGAAAAAGCAGCATCGTGAAAGAGCCCAGCCTCAAGATCGTAAAAGATTTGGTCTTTTACAAAAGAAGAAAGATTATAAATTAAGATCCAAGGATTACCACGACAAGCAAGAAAGATTGAAAATTTTGAAACAAAAGGCAAAGAACAAAAATCCCGACGAATACTATCATGCTATGGTAAGTCGAAAAACTGATTCGCGTGGTGTTTTAATCAAGGAGCGTGCAGGCAGTGAAAGTTTGAGCGTAGATGAATCTAAATTGCTCAAGACTCAAGATGCAAACTACGTCAACATGAAGAAACTAAACGAAATCAAACAGATTGAAAAGGCGCTCAGTGGATCGAAAGATAACAATAATAATAGTATTCAAGTGGGTTTCGAATCAAAAGGAAGCCATACAGTGTTTTTGGATGATAAAAAAAGTTATGATAATTTTGATGTTGCAAGACATTTCAATACAGCAAAAGAATTAATAGATAGAAAAGAGAACAGATTGAAATTAGATCAAATAGAAAGCTTAGATGAAAACGTTAAGGGACAGTCAGCAGTCTTGCAGAAAAAATTGGATATGAAAAAATTAAAGAAGCTTAAAAATATTAAGATGAGACTTGAGAGAGTTGAACAGCTAGAAAGAGTTGAACAAAAAATGAATGAGCAGCGTGAGCTAATGAAAAAAGGCAGTAAGAAGAAGGTAGTAGATAAAGAAGGTAATATTAGTTTCAAATGGAAAAATCAAAGAAAGCGTTGAGTTTTAAATTTTATTGAAATGCTGAAATCATGATTTTTGGGGGGTCTTTAGACTTTGTGTGATTCCTTTGGTTTGTATAATGTACGCATCGATCATTCTCATCAATTCCGCGATTCATCGTTCAACATTCATTTGTTATTCAATATCATAATATGTTTCATTTATAAATTAACTAAATTGTTTTAAATTTATTTGTTGAAAAGCATGTAGTTAAGCTCGAATGACTGCTTCCAAAAATTTCCAAATTCGGAAAAATTTTGAGTCTCACGGATTTTTACCATTTATCACATCTTAACACAGCAGAAAATTGTATACGTAATTTAGTTAGAGAAATAAAATTAAATGAATTAAAATATACCAATATAGATGCTAGTAAATACCCTTTCACAGAAAGAACATTGAAATCTTGACTTGTTTTTTTCCATTATTTCATATGATTTATCAAAATCAACCAGCTTCTTTTCTTTATTTACTCAGTTTCCTTTGAAGATTTAGAACATCGTTTGATAGAGAAATTAAAATTCAACCTTTTATATTATTACCATATTTCTAGTGTTAATAGCCCATATTAATAGCACAATATGCTGAGTTCTTAATAAAAGTAAAGGTCACATAATTATTAAAGTACTTCATTGCTTGATGAAAGTGAAAACTACTAAGAGACTTCAAACATCCGTAGTTAATTATCATGCGGGTTTGTGATTTTGATCAAATGCTTATGAAATTATTGCACTTTTACATATTTGGAATTAAACTATACTTTTCCAGGCTTCTTGGGCTGTGTTGTTGATATTGTTTTAGTCTTCTGGCGAACATAAGGTTTCAACCTAACTTCTTTGATTTCCGCGGTTGTAAATCCATTGTGCTGACGTCCCAATTTTATTAATGGTAATGCAGTATTGTAATGTTCTATATAACACAGAAGTGCCTTTCTTAAAACCAACAACTTTTTCGATATTTCATCTGCAAATTTTTTCTCTGAGTTATTATCTGAAATATTCACGAATGTAGTCAAAAAATTATTAAGCTCACATCTTAGCCACTGTATTTCCGACTTTAATTTCTTGATCTCTTCAATTTTCCCTTTGATGTTAACATCTTTCAATACTAGTTCTTCCGAGTTCTCCTCTTTTTTAGTACTATTCAAATTATCTTCCTTTAGATTGTCTTTTTCTTTAGTCATATTGATGGTCTTACTTTAAACTCAAATATTTATAGAAATAAGAACTCTCACAATACTGAACTAGTGCTATTTGCAATCAATAACATAAAAATAAAATTATAGAGTGAGTTACTTATCAGTATTTGACAAGGTTGTTGTATAATTTTGTTCTCTTTGAGTTTTATTTTCCCTAGTTTTTTTTTCTTGATTTCATGTAGCTTTGTAATTTATTTTTATTTTTTGCTACAAGCAAATCCCAATACAGAAAGATATATATATATATATGGGGACGATAACATTTATTATACATATACTAAAAGTATATTTTAGCTATTAATGCAAAGAAAAAGACAAAAAGGTATTAGTTAAGAGAAAATGAACATAGTGATACTTCAATGAGAATAAAACGAAGAAAGAAATTTAAATGAAAGCAGTAGATACTTTTAGGTGTCAACTATTTGAATCAACAATCAACTAATTGCACAATTTTCAAGTGGACAGGGGAACACTGAGAACCTATAGATTGATCATAAAGATTGTAAAATGTACCAGAAAGACATTGATAGAACACCTGAGTTGTACCAATAACTAGGTTTCCATTATATATACCCCAACCAGCAGCATATATAGCCCCTGCTTGTGGAGCTGGGCCATCGAATTGAAATTGTCTGTTGGCAACAATAGAGCCAATTCTATTTGCAGAATCTTTCAAAATGGAATTACTCAAATTCATTGTTAAGGTTCCTGTCTTTTTACAAGAAACTGATGAGTTTTCTGTGCTGTCGGAAGACGAATTGCTGGAAGATGAATCACTAGAAGAAGATGTTGACGTCGATAATGAATCATCAGAAGGAGAATCATCAGCGCTGGAAGATATTGGGGAACTTGGAGTGGATGTAGATGATAATGTTGAAATGGAAGAGGAAGTTGATTTTTTAGAAGTTGTCGCAGGTGAAGAGCATGCTGGTAAACTTGACGCAACAACGTATGTAGATTTCTTGATCACAGTTGTGTATGTTGTAGTACCTCCACATGAAGCCAGAGAGCTAGAGCCGCTCAAGGTGAATACGGTAAATGATGTTGAACATTCATCGCACGAAGTGCTTGCTTCGGTTGTTGAAATCGATGTCTGGGTGCTAGTTGCAGAAACGGTATAAGCAACAGATTGAGTTGTTGTAACGTAGATATAGTTATTTTGAATACTTGTGGCCGTAGTTCCTTGAATTTGACCATCGCCTATCTGGGTAACAGGTTGCATCAATGTGGAAGCAGCTCTCTTTTTGTTACCTGAAGAAGAAGAAGCAGAAGCAGATGCTAGAGGCTCAATTGCAATCCCGAAGGCACTAGGATAACTGGTTTTCATTCCTGCGATTGTGCTACTTGGAGTAAGGGTAGTCCAACTTGATGCTCCTTGAGCAGAGGTGTCTCCTACTACAACTCTTGAGAAAGTCAACAATGAAGCTGCACATAAAACCACAATGTTCGCAAGCATTTGATGTCAATATTTTATTTGGGTTATGTTAGCTGTTTCTCAACGAAAAAATATTCTCTTAGTTCCTCTAAAAGCTGAACTCAGTAATTGTGTAAAACAGATAAGAATTTATCAAAAAAAAGAAAAAAATGTATATTGTATAGTTATTAAACCAATTAATATTAACAAAAAAAGGACTTACAACTCTTTAAATACTTCCAGTTCTTCAAGTTCTCTCAATTGGTAAAT
Source organism: Saccharomycopsis fermentans (assembly GCA_002564245.1). NCBI lineage: Eukaryota > Fungi > Ascomycota > Saccharomycetes > Ascoideales > Saccharomycopsidaceae > Saccharomycopsis > Saccharomycopsis fermentans. The sequence goes on from JNFW01000002.1 coordinate 674,500, forward strand.
TTAGAAATCTGCAAGGACAATAAGATAAAAGATTTGGTAAGGTAGAGTCACAAAGGATTACTCTTTTTAGAATTCATCAGGTTGTCTGGATCATATTTTCCTAAGAAAATTCTTAAGTGATCAATAGCTGCATGCAGAATATCCAGCTCCGAAATTTCGAAATTTTGGAGCATCGTCTAATTTAAAGTGAAAATAAATTAAAAAAACCATTTTGTTTCTTGGTTTTACTTCCTCTGAATTCCTCGTCTCAGCTGTGCCATTCTTTTAAACAATTATGATTACTAGAAAAGATTGGATAAATATTGGTGGCTGGTACATTGTGAGTGGTGCATCCCCGTTTAAAAAACGTGCATATTTTTTTGACATGCAAATTCATATACTACTCAACTGTACAAATTCTTTGGGGGAAGTCATCTTTAAATTGTATCTATACAATCCTGGTATTTTCAATATCTGTGTTCGAATAAACAATTTACTTGTCTAAATCACGAAATTGCCCCTAGCTAAAAATATATGTTAATTTTACGATCATCCAAATTCTGATACTTGAAATTTCCTTGGACAAGAAATTTTTTCTGTTGTAAAATATTGGTTATCTAACACAAATGAAAATACATAGTTTCAAGAAGAAGCATACTCTTTTCATAGAATATAGTAAACCAAAATATAATCAAGATTTCAGTTAACCTGTAATTTTTGTTCATAGGCTTTCTCTTTCATCAAATGAGATGGGAGATTTTGTTAAAGAAAAAGAAAAAATAGTTGAACGAGTTTGTCTTAAACGATTTCAGCATTAATTTTTGAAAATATTTTTATTATATTTGTAAGGCGATAATTTCATGATGTGTTCTTATTTTATAAATTTCAACCAACTTTGAAACTTACCATCAAGTTATCAGCGAGGCAACTCTTTATGTACTTAGAGCTGAATTCATTTCAGAAAAAATAAATAAAGAATAAGAAGGGAAGGCAAGAACTTAAGGAAAATATCAAATTCCATCAATTTTCAAGAAAGATTCAACGACTATCAGAGTAAATAAATTTTAGTAACAAGAATCAAGCAATAATCGCTGATAAATCAACTAAGAGATTTTTTTGGATGCTAAAGTACTTTGATTAAGACAATTGGTGGAGTATTGATCTTATTACTTTCGATTGTAGCTTTCTGGTCTTTTCTTTTTGATAAATGTTGCGAACTCTTTTACTTAATTTATTTCCAAAAGTTAGTTTTTTCTTTTGAAAGATTTTTATTTAGGATAAACCGATATTACTGCTATTTTACATTCCGTTGCCCATATTTTTTTACAAAAATATTTCAAGCTGGCAAATCAATTTTGTCTTCATCTGTCGAGTCAATTCTCCTTATTGACTTTACAGGAATTGATGCTTATAAACAGAATTAAAATTTACATCAACTGAAATACTTGATTTGAAATAAATAAATTAACCAAAATTCACTTTTTTTTTTTAGTTTATAAACCTTGAATATCCTTATTTAGTTCACATTTCTAAAGCTGGATTCTCATATATTTACATGGTACCTTGCACCGTATCTATTATTTTATATTCATTGTGCCAGTAATATTACTGCCTCAAAATTATGAAGTACAAATTCAAATACCCATGAAGGTACCTAATTGTCTTTCCAAAATATAAATCATTTGTTCAATTGCACTGTTGTTATTCAAGTGGTATTTTTGAAAGCTATGTGAAGTTTTTGTTGAATTTTTGTAGTTGTTTTAAGAGTGTTTCTAGCAACTAAATAATAATATTGAACAGTAATCACTGAAGGATCAAACGTGATTTAGTTACTGTTAATAGATAAAGAGGAAATAAATAATGTAATAAATATATAAAACTCTTCAGTGTAATAATAGTTGAGTAAAATCCTCAGTTTAAGATAAAATAAGTAAATAATAAAATGAGATAATAAAATGTTGAAATTAATACGATTTTGTGTCCTTTATATAGTTCTTCAAATGTACTTTTAGATGTGGTTGCTCTAATCAAATATAAATGACCATGTCAGTTTTCATATCCTATGTGTTGAGCCAGTAAAACGTACTGACTCATCATAGTAGAACTATTAATCATATATGATGAATCACGAATCACTAATATGAAAGATCACTTATTGTGATAATTAAGAATTGGAAGGAGTATCTAATATAAATAGATGGGAATTCCCCTTGTAAGGAAGGAACTGAAATAGAATAGAATAGAAGGAAGACAGAATAATCAACTAATTAATATACAACTTAATTATCTCTCTCGAATCAGCTATGTCAGTTAACGTAGATAATTATTCTGATAATGAGAAAATCTCTCTGCTTAATAAGCAGGAAAGATTGTCTCAACACTATGAGTCATTCATTTGTGAATTATTCGTTATCAAGGTTGGATGACTAAGTTGTGGTTAGATGATCCCAGCATTAGCACGTGAATATCATGTGAGATAAATAGTATATGAACCACAAATATTCAGTACAAGAATTTTGGATACGTCACGTGAGGTCACGTTTTTGACTGTGTTTAACGATCTTATTTGTCACAATCATATTGAAGTTCTATATTCAAGTTGCAAAATCGGACTTCGTGGCCAAGCTGGTTAAGGCGTGCGACTGTTAATCGCAAGATCGTGAGTTCAATCCTCACCGAGGTCGGTATTTTTTTTAATTCTCGAATCAAAAGAAATCTCTCATCTTCTTCCTAGAATAATCAATACAAGCTAAAACCAATTACAACAGGTTATATCCACTAGCTTTTTTTGTAAACTTGTCTTGAAAAATTAACAATGGAGAACAAATATGATATTATTATTGTAGGCCTAGGGATATTTGGCCTTTCAACGCTATATGAACTTCATCAGAATCATTCTCACAAATATCAAAAGATACTAGCCCTAGATGCTTCTGAAGCAATTCCATCAGCTTTCTCTGCAGCGAATGATCTCAATAAAATATTTAGAGCTGAGTACTCCGATGAAGCGTACACAAAATTGTCAATTGAGGCATATGATCAATGGATAAATAATGCTGATTTCTGTAAAGAATTTTCTGAGTGTGGAAGAATTCTTTTAACTCCTCAGCTTGAGGAAAATTCTGGCAGAAAACAATTTGAATTACAAGGGTATAATAATATGCGAAAATTGGGATACACAGATGATTCAAATATTAAATTTTTGAATTCTAAACATCAATTTACAAAATATTTTGCCAAATGGTTCTGGAATAACTCGTTACCCGATGAGAGCACTGCGACATTCAATAACAAATCTGGTGTTATTTATACGGCCAGATCGATGAAGAAAATATATCAACTCTTGAAGTCAAGTAAAAATATAGAGTTTCGGTTGGGTGATAGTGGTAGGGTTAGTAAAATAGATGGCACCAAAGTGGTTACAGCCACGAGGGTTTATGAAAGCAAAGGTAAGATTCTTGTGTGTTGCGGTTCTTTCACTGCAAACCTTGTTGACTGTAAAGGTCAAGTGAACTCGCTTGGATTATTGACTACTCATATTAAGTTAAATCAGAAAGAATATGAAAAGTATGCAAACATGCCTATATTTTTCAGCAGTGAAAAGGGATATTTCTTTCCCCCAGAAAAAGAAAGTAAAAAAATGAAGATTGCATTGACACATATCGACTTCAACAATACAGTTACCAACCCTTTCAATGGCTTAGAAGATGTATCTATCGCAGAATACATCAATTTGCAAAAGTTGCCATATGATGCTGAAGAAAAAGCGTACAAACTCTTGAAAGAAATGGTACCGGAGCTAGCCTATCATAAGTTAGAAGATCATCATCTTTGCTGGATCTCAGACAGCACTGATCTCAATTTTTTAATAGACAAGGTACCAAATACTTTGGAAAATCTATATGTTGCCACAGGTGATAGTGGGCATGCAGCAAAATTTTTCCCGAATATTGGTAAATATATAGTTAGTAGATTAGAAGGAAACTTAAGCAGTGGCTGGTCTGCAAAATGGGCGTGGAAAAACTATCCTGAAAAACCTCAAAAATACATCACAAGAGCTAACAGAATGCATGTGAATTTGCAAATGTGTACAAGTAAGTTATAAAGTAACTTCCTAATATTTATCAAAATAAAGAATATTTGACAGGTACTTGAGGAGTTATTCTCTCTGACTGATATATACTATGGTTTTTAAGACTAGCATAAGATAAAATATAAAACAAATCGAATGCAAAACTGTGCCTGTATTTCCATTTTTTTTTTTTGAAGTTTCTATTTTTTCTTGACTGATCTATCTATATATTGTACATGAAAATACTGAAAAATTAGCTCTTAGTGTCAAGTCATCGATGAATGAATTGTTGAAGAGATATAAAAATTTATTTCCTATACATAAACTACACGATACATGCAATTAAAACTAAAAATTGTAATTTAGATTCAGCTAATGTTTCAAAATTTAAGATATTCTGTGGCTAGAAGTGGAAGAAAATTTAGCTCTTGGGCTATCAAATATGAAGAGCCAAAATCTATTGATCCCATAAAACGACTCAAAAAAAAGCTTTTGGAAAAAAAAAAACAGGAAGAAATTAGAAATTTAGAGATAAATCGTTTATCCGTTGATAAGACAGTGAAAAGTGATGTTTCTAAAACTATAAAGAATAAAAAACAAATAATAGAAGCATCTGAATTACTTGATCGATTCAAGTCTGGTTTTCAGATATTACCCACGACAGCGCATGAAAAAACGGCTACCAATTACTTTTTTGATAACTGTAAGATCAAGTTAGAATGGACAGTTGATAGATTCCAGGATATTCCGAGCGAAAAGTATAATGCAATGATAAAAGAGGATGAGCTAAAACTAGACAAGGAAGCTGAAGATTCATCTTTTATACCAACTTCAGGTTTTGAATTTTCTGAAACTCTTGCAAACCAAGATCTGATAAATAAAACACAATATTCTCCAGAAGAGCTAGAGAGAATGAAACAAGTGAATCAAGAATTGGAAATGCAAATCAAGAAGATGAGTGCAGAAAAATTTCATAAGAAGAAATTCAGAGTTTCTCCAGAGTTATTAAAGAGCTTACCTGAAATTGCTTTGATTGGAAAGACAAACGTAGGCAAATCCAGCTTATTGAATTCAATTTGCAACTCAATTAATAAGACAAAGCTTGTTGAGTACGCTTATAGCTCTAAGATTGCAGGATTTACTACAACTATTAATTGTTTCAATATAGGTAATAAATTCAGAATTATAGATACTCCTGGATATGGTATTAAAAGTACCAGAAAACAAGGTAAAGAGATAGTCAAGTACCTTATCAACAGAAAAGAATTGAAGAAGATTTACGTTTTGATTAATTCCGCCCATGGATTCATTGAAAATGACTTTCAGTTAATCCGTAGCATACTATCAGATAATGGATTACCTTACTGCATTATATTTACAAAAATCGATAAGCTAAATCAAAATGGATTGAAACGTCTCTCAAATTCTATTGAAGAATTTGAGGATTTTTTGGAACAATCAAATATTTCAATATCGCCCGATTATTATTTCACCAGTCTTAAATCAGAGCATAAGAAAAGACCAGGTATTACAGAAATTCGATTTGATTTCCTTCAAAGCTGCGGTTTGCCAACTACTAATCTTACGCTAAAGAAAAATATGAGAAAAGAATAGAATGCATTAAAGATTCAGTTACTTGTGTGTCCAAAAAACATAATCAAGGCTATTCTTCATTTAAAGACTCAAGTGCCTCTTTTATTAGATGACTCCCTTTATGATCTAGATTCAAAGCGACTGTATACTCTTTGACAGCATCTGTTTTCCTTCCAACTATAGAATACAATTGCCCTAATAGGAAATGAACACTTGCCTCATCTGGAGCTATTGATTTTAAGCTTTCGAATTCTTGTATGGCTTCTGGTATTTTTTGCAAGGAAGATAATAATTGTCCTTTTTTGAATACTGCTAAAGGACTTTGTGGTTGCAATTCTGTAGCTAATTCATATTGTTTCAAAGCCAAGTCCGCTTTGTTCAACTTCTCTAATACCATACCCACACAACATATCAAGACAACGTTAACGGGATTGATATCTCTTGCTTTTCGGAAATGAAATTCTGCCTTAGAAAAGTCACCTAATTTCAAATATACCATTCCAATTCCATAATAGGCATTATAATGTTTAATATCATAAAGTAGAGCATTTCTGAAGTTATCTAAGGCATTCTCATAAGCATCATTGGCTACATATTCATGACCTTGCAATGTATATGCGTAAGCGAATTTTCGGTCAATTTGAACAGCTTTTTGAAAAGATTTTATAGATTCATCAGTCTCTCTTTGTAAAGAGAACAAGTTTCCAATAGCGACCCAAGTTTGGGGACAAGACTTATTGATTTCGTATAAATCATGACATAGATGACTTAACTCAATTTCTTTATGAAGATGCCATAAAAGTGTGGAATAATACTCCATTTCCTCAACTCTAGTTCTGTCTAATTTTCTTAACTTAATGAAGTATTCCTCAGCTTCCTCATAATTTACTATTTCGAAATTTAACCTACCAAGTTTGCCAAGTACATAAGGTGTCTCTATTTGAACATCTGGTAATTGTTTAAAAATTCTAATAGCATTATAACAGTCATATCTATACATTGCCTTTAATGCGTTCGCGAATTGCAAATATAAAGCCATTAATTGAGTATCAGCTTGTAATTTGTGCTCGCGCTTTCTAAGATCCAAAGCATTGTTTGAATTGAGAAAATTGGAATTGGGCTGATTTGAGTATTGATATGATTTGCCTCTTTTTTCAATTTTTATATTAGTATCATTAATATTATTATTTGTCGGCGTTGATTGAATTAGTCGTGAATTAATTTTAGAGGATATATTCCTTTGACTGTTTCTTTTAATGGAATCTGTAAGATCAGTTGTTTTATTTTCATTTCTTATAGGCTTTCGTATAGGAGCATCTGGTAATGATGCATGTTTCAATTTAGGAGTTGAAAAGATGTTATTTATCTCGAAATCGTTTTTTGATTTATTATTGCTACTATTATTTGAGCTGTTGATACGGTTAATGGACAAACTTTCATTTCTTGGATCTACATCCTTTTTGTTTAATAATATGCTACTACTGCTGTTATTACTATTGCCTTTGTGGTTTTTTTTGTCAGGAATTGTGAAAATATCACTCGAAAAAGTTGATTTCCCAAAAAACGATTGGGGAGGAATAGGCACAAATTTACTAGAAATTTTGCTTTTTGATATTTGTGTATCTTTATCAAGCAGACAATCATCATGTGCTTTAAATATGCTTTTAGTAGATATATTGACCCCCAATTGACAAAGCTGTTCGTAGGACTCCCATATCATTGGATTTAAGCACAAAGCTTGAGTATGATAGGCTGCGCTTTCCTTTACATTATTTATGGAGGCATGTAATTTTCCTAAAAGACAGAAAATTGCAGCTTTGTCTGGACCATTTGAAACATGACTATCTGTATTTTTGTTTATATTTTCACTATTCTCTAGGGAATCTTCATTTATATTACGACTTCCATAAAACTTTGCTTTATTATTATTGCTCGAAAAATTTTGTTGTTGATCAGCGATTTCATTATCTGTATCATTCCATAGATGCCTTGTTTGCATAAGGGCATTTATACCTTCATTTTGTTGTTCTAAAATTAAGGAACACTTAGCAAAAAGATATGAACAGCCCACATGAACATGATTTGCAGTTAATCTATATGTCGATTTATATTTCTGTTGTCTAAAAAGGACCAACGCATATAAGTAAGCGGATTCTGGGTCTTTCGAACCAGTAATACCAGTTAGCCTTTCAGCGGTAAACTCAGCTGTCTCTAGAAGATCATTGTTCAAGCAGTACTCAATATTAGATCGTAGTGATCGTCTCACGTAATATTGAGAATTCATTATTCAAAGAGATAATGCGTATAAGATATAAAAATGTTCCACTTTGAATCGAACAATTAAAGAAATTAATATCATAGATCAAAGTTAGATCAATTCGAAAGCCATTAAACTGATCGTTTTTTTGTAAGGAATAATAATATTGATTCGCCTGTCGGTTGATATGCGACTTTTTTTTTTTTTGTTTCAATTATTTTGATATTTCAAAGAAGCATTAACAATCTTTTCTTTTAACTTAAAAAAGAAGTATCGATAAAATTTGGATCAAAAGCTAGCTTTTCAAAGATTATGAGAGATAAAACTTAGATTGGAAAGTGTATTGTGAAAATTGTATAGATTCGCACTGAATAAATTGTAATATATTCAATACTAATAGTGAAGATCATTTATATAATTAATTAAATAAATACAATACATAACAGTAAATAGAATAATAATATTCTTTTTGTAAAAAATAAGCATCGCATATTGGAATTAATAAGTTTACAATTTAGATTTTAACTTACTTCCTCCAGCGGTTGCTTCAAGATTGATTTTTAACTGCTTAGTTTCATCAACCAGTCCATTTTCTCCAAAAAATACAACAACGACAGTCAAATCATCTCTATATCTTCTTGAAAGTGGTGATGGAATATTGAGTAACATTTTACCATAATCTTTATTACCTGTGCCTAGGGTTAACGAGTTTCTAATTAAATGAGTAGAAACATTTTCATCCTCTATTAACATTTTTTTAGGCCCTTGTGCATTTTCTCTGTATGGAGGTTTTAACAGCTTTTTATCTTTAGTTATATCTATGACAGTTGGAAACGCACACTCTTTTGGATTAGAAGATCCAAAAAGTGATTGAAAAGTATTAGAGGTATAATCATTGATATGATTTTTCCGTTCTGCCCACTTAATAACCAAACCAGCAATTTCTTCATTAGTTAATAATTCGTATAAACCATCTGTACCAATAATTAAGAAATCATTCTTTGCTGGATTAATTTTTCTAGTAGTAATAACAGGTTCAGCAGTAACATAAGGAGGTGTTTTCAAGTTGCTAGGAGGTGGATAACTGAAAAAATTCTCATGAATTTTCTCCTGTGTGTCGTGTGCCCATTTAAACTTTCCGTCACCAAAGGCTCTAGTAGGTTCCAATCTACCTAAAACTCTACCTCTTGTAACAGCAGAAGGCTCGTTTGGATGCTCACTTCTTATCCTTTGAGCTTCATCTAAATTAGAGCCTGTTTGATCAATAGTTAAAGCTTCAACTGTCCACTGATTTTTGTCATTTAAAGTACCCAATAAAGCTCTGGAGTCACCTGTAACTGCCACTTTCAAGATATGGGTTTTCGAATCATAAAATGATAATAAGCCACAAGAACCAGAGAGACCTGGCATCAAATATTCTGCTGCTTTAGACTTATTGTTCAAATTATGCAATGCCCTATCAACATTGCTGTAGATTATTTGATTATCTAATTTAAGGAATCCATTTTTTATAGCTATGTCAATTTGTTCCGAAGTTGGAGTTATTCTAGAATTACCATCATCTGATTTTTTATAGATGGTACTCAATTCAGATACAACACTTCCGATCAAATCATCTCTTAATTTAGCACTAGTATACCAGCCTGAATGGCCATCGTAAACTCCCCAGAAAGCCCAATCACTATTAACAATTTCACCAGAAACAGGGTCTCTGATTGGTACTTCTACAACTTCTTCACTACGGTCATCTTCAATTGGGTTGTTGGAAGGTAATTGGCAAATGTCATATCTGACGACACCATTGTTTCTATTCATTGTGAAACTTTCCTCATTTTGTCTCAATTTTGAGTCGGCTTGAGAATCAGATAATAGTGTTATTTGAGGTTTCAATTGCTGCTGAGTACTTGGAGATTTCGAAGAGGAAAAAAGGCGACGACTATCATTCAAAATTTGGTTGCTATTTAAGGATGCGTAACCTATGGCAAGCAAGACGCCTGATAAAGCAGCGGTTATGTAAGGAGACTTCTTAGATGCAAAATATGAGGACTTTGAGGTGCTCTGACTTAAATTTCTTCTGGACAAAGCGTTTCTTAATACTTTTGCAGCAGCTCTTCTCGATGATCTGCTGGCTATTTGCAACATGTTGGTGATTATTTACGTTGGCTATTATCTGGGTCTTGTGGTAGAGTGTGTTCTTCCCACCTTATTTGTGCGATTTATATTTTCAAAGATTATTTTTGCGTTTTTCACTAGTATATTTTGGATCTTAGAGATACAATGTCGTTTGATTCAAATCTAACTGCGCAAAGCTGATGGGGGAACTGAACTACTATGCTGTCCTACTATGCTGTCAGTAATCGATTATCAATTTCAGAAATTACGATGTCTAATGAATGGAACCCTCTAAAATCTTGTGTCTATGTGTGATGATAATCAATAAACGCCAGAGTAGTGTTTCTGTTGTCAAAAGTTGTAAAAGCAATCAATATTCATTGTAAATATACAATAGATCAACTCTTTAGTTTTGAATTAAACCTAACAGCTAATTATACAGAAAAGAAGACAAAAAAAAAACAACCTAGTAGCGACTAGAAAAAAAAAAAGCAAAAACTAAAGCAAAAATAAATAGAATAGTAAGTGAGGCTCTACCTCAAGGAATCCGTTTAATTCTCACAATAAAAATACGGAAATAAGAACTCAATTGTGCTATCAGTACAACCACGCTAAATAATAGTTCTATTTGCAGTTGAAAGGTGTTTGCTGAATAGTAAATTTCGCTGCTTATTGATTTTCTTTTGTTTAACTATTTAGCTTTATAAATTTCTCAAAAGATCCATAGAAAAGCACTCACTGTTGCCCCGCAATCTGTAATTTTTGCATATCAGAAAAGGCTGAAAACCGCTCCAGTTGTAACAGTACTGATATAAACACATTTCTATCTATTTTTTTTTCTTTCAATTTACCAGAATTGCTTCTGATCTTACCTCAAATAAGTCTCGAATTTTGCATTTTCAACTGAATATCAACTCTATTATTGATGCAGAATAGTATCTGGCAACCAGATATTTCGACAAAGTTACAGTAATAGAAGATATGAAGTGCAAGAAAAATGAGTCGTGCAGCTGCTGATCATAATGATAACTCCGACATTGATTCTGAAACTGCAATTAGTTTGTCCAGCAACGATAGCCAGATCAATACCTATTATGAACCAGAAGTATTGACTGGTAGCCAGTCTCAATTTGCAGCTGAAAGGTTAGCAAACAATAGTGGAGCACAAAATCACAGCAGGAGCACAGCAGTTCTGGAAAGCGAGCCGCAAGACTTAAGTTACCTGAGAGCAAATACCGCTGAAACTTCCAGTAATAGTGACCAAGTTGAGCCTTATCAGAGAGAAGATTCACTATCCAGAACAAGCTCCATACTAGGGTTTCTATCAAGAACTGGTTCTAGAACTGGCCTTAGATCTCGAGCTGGCTCAAGAGTAGATTCAAAGTTAGATGGTGACAAGAATTCTGATAATCAATCAGAAACAGCTGCCGACGATAATTTCACAAGAAAAAGAAGAAGAGCAAGTTCAGTAGTAAATTCATTTTTTACCAAGGAATTAAGTGACTCAGAAACTTTGGAGTCCGACAAAAGAACTATTCACAACAAGATCCAGGAACCTGACTTCGGTGGTGCTTTACAAATAAAAAAGACTTTGTTTTCTGATGATGAAGAAAAAAAATTACTGCAAAATAGAAAACATTCCTTGCAAAATGAGTCAGGAAATCATGATAATGCGATAGAGGATGATTCATCAGAAAATTCAGATCAAGGTGATCATGTTGATGAGGATTCAGTATCAAGATTGAGTAGATATGATACTTTAATTAATGAGAATGAGGAAGAAATGAGAAAACTTCCGGTTTTGGAAAAAATAAGAAGAATGTCGACAATACAATATGTTTCAGATAAGTTGAATTTTTGGGATAAAGGTTTCAAGACTTATAGGGTGAAGACTTTCGTAAGTTTATCATTCGTATTGTTTGGTATGATGCTTCTTTTCACATTGGTGATTTCAATTTATACCGGTGCGTATTATGACAGGACTTCAAGATATAGAAATTTGACATTTTACATAATCAATGAAGATGATAAGGTGGTTAACGGAATCGAACCTTTGATAGGAAATACAATAACTAACATAGGTAAAGATCCGACAACTTTGTTAATCGGTAATTGGGAACCTATGAATATGACTGATTTCAGGTCTATCGCATCCAAGAATAATCGTACTGTCTTGCAAGAAACTATAAATTACGTTAAACTTAATAAATGCTGGGGAGCTGTGCATATCCCAGAAAATTCGACCGCAAGATACGTGCAGCTGATTGTTGAAGGTAGCAGCGACTCTAATATTGGAAGTAAAAATGAGTCCGATATTATCCTATATTATGAAACTGCCAGAGATTTTTTAGCTGAATCAGCCTATATTTTCTCACTAAGAACTGCATTTGTTGACAAATATCTCAATTCAATTCCTCAAAATGTTTCATATCCCGTACTTAACAAGTATATCTCTGAAAATGCCTTGAGGTCTATACTAATATCAAAGATATCATTAAATTCGATAGTTAGTCCACCTAAAATAAAAATGTACGACCTAGTTCCAGTGACAACAGTTATGATAACACCAGTTTTGCAATTAGGAATGGTATACATATTATTATTCGCCTTTTTTGGTTTTGCAATATCTTCCAAAATTCATGCTTATGTATCTGGAAAAGTAAAAGGTAAAAAGTTTATTGTTTACAGAATGCTAACATCTCAATCTATATACATTGTGTTGGGACTTACTTACAGCTCTTTAAATGCAATTTTTGATGTCCCATTTTACGCAGCGTTTGGGAAAGCAGGATTTTTAGTACTCTGGGCAATAACTTATTTAGCAGTAAATGCCGTAGGTACAATCAATGAGTCAGTGGCTATGATTTGTTTCTCAATTTTCCCACCTACTATAGGTCCATGGCTTTTAACTTGGACAGTGTTGAACATATCCCCTACATTTTCTATAATTCCTCTCTGCCCTATTTTTTACAGATATGGATATGCTATGCCTATTCATAATTTTTATGAATGCCTTAAAGTTATTTTTTGTAATGGTTATAAAGGAAACCTCGGTCTAAATATTGGAATTTTGCTAGCTTGGGCAGCACTCGGTAACATATTAGTACCAATTGTACAAATTTTTGTTCGTGAGAGAATGAAGAAAAAAGCACTCAAAAAGTAATTCAAAAGTTCCTCATTTGATTCTCAACTATTTTGGAGATCACTTTCAAGACTTATCTAATTCTAAAACTGAAATTTCAAAAATAAAATCAAGAATATTGATGAGATCAGGTGCACGATTATCGTTTTTTTTTTTTTTTCGGATGATTGAAGGTTCACATATACTCTAATATTATTTATATAAGGATTATTGAAACTAATCTTGACTTTTTTTTTCACAAGTAGAATCATATATAAATTTATTCATTGCATAAACTCATTTAACTGAAAGCTATTCAAAAATAGTGATATACTTCAGTATATGGAGTTAGTTCAACGAGAAATGATAATACATAGAAGGCGACTATTAGTTGGAAATATTTATAATAAAAATCTCAGAATTTCGCAACATGGTCTGGCAGCTTTTTTCCAGAATAGGAGAGAATTTAATACCTCTTCAATCAAATTCCAGGAACAAATCAAAAATAAGGATAATTTAAATTCAGGTGGTGAGAACATTGCAAAACACTATGGGCATCTTTCAAAGTTTATATCACTTAACATCTCCAGGAATAATCAGGCCAAAATCGAATCGTCAAAAATGTTGTATAATGAGTTTGATAGATTGTCAGAAATCATCGTATCTAAATACGAAAAATACTTCACGATTTTTTACTCAAAAAATTTCGATTATTATTTACTATCAGTAAATTTGATTAACGAAGATCAAGAGCTAATATTTAAGGATTCAAATGAGTTATTTTTTTTCACTAAATTTAATTACTTGAAAAGCTTCCCTTCAAAAAACAAGTTGACTAATGAAAAATTCTTAGATAAATTGCCCTTCAGTGAAATGTGTACGGAATCATCTATAGTATCGTTGCTTGCACGATATAAGAATTATTTACTCAATAACAATAAAGATATAAAAGAACTATATAACTTATTAGGTGCATTTATCTTGAAGAGTAGTAGCAGTAATAAAGTCTTTTTAAATCTACTAAATTTAGAGATATTGAGTCTTTTGAAAAATAAAGAATTTGCCATCTTGAAATCTACTATCATTAATATTATAAATTTGGGAGTAGCAAAACTCGATACTAAACCTATAAAATCATTATTAACGAATATACATCATGATGAAGAGATAAGTTCGCAGCTTGTTGGGTCTTTACAGCAGTTTGAGAATAATATTCAAGGATATTCAGAAGCATGTAAAGGTAACATTACACTAATTGCAAATATTATTAATTTATTTCAAGATAAAAAAAATGAGCAATTTATTCACAACTTTACAATAACTTTCTTGATAGAGTACAATATTTCCAAAAACAATTATCTAGCAGCGGCATCATTAGCCTTGGAAAACGAATTTGATGATAACGTGATATTGAATGCATTGATAAACTCTTTGTTGGTGATAAACCCAAAATTAGATATATTAAGCATTGATGCAGTAATTAAAATTGTTGAGAATAAGGACTATAAACTTTCAATAACACAAGGAATCAATCTTTTTTATAAAAGCTTAAGCTTGAAATTAGAATCTCCGTCCATTCTCAACAATAAAGTATATTCTTTTCTTCTAAAACATTTCAAAGAGAATAAACAATTTATCGCGTTGATCAAGAATAAAGGAAAGGAGGTACCCCATCAATCCTCAGAGTTAATAAAAATGTTTTATGACAATATGAACTTTTACTCATTCCTAAATTCTTCGAAAGAGCTATTGATGATAAATGTACAGAATAAGAACTTAGCATCTGTTTATTCGATCTGGATGTCATTAAAAGAGCTTAATGTTGACTGGAAATTTTTAGATGTGAAACTAATTTGTTCTATGATCAAGTCTTTTAGAAAAGATCCAGCATTTAAATCTGTGGCGTATGATATCATAAGTTCTCTACCGGCTAATATTTTTAAAAATTCCAACATTATACAACATTTACTTGATTTTTCTACGGATGAAAAAGACCTAAAGCTCTCAAAGTTTTTGTTGAAATTTGTTGAAAATCCTCCTCCAAGAATCCTATTAAGAAGTTTGTTAAAATTTTTTTTAATGAACAACGATGATGAATCTGCCCAAAAGATATTGCAGTTGATATTTAATAAATCCAGGGTTCAATTCTTGCCCAGTGAGTTTAACGAAATTATATTGGTTATGCTCTCTAAGCCTGATTTGTTTGACAGATGCTATAGACTTATTTCTTTTCAAGAAGATATTCGAATTGCAAAATTTTCCTATATCTCTTTTCTTAACTTCATGGTAAATAATTCGGAATTATACATGGATGTTGAAATTGCGAAAGAGTTTATTTATAATATTTATAGATGCTATGAAACAGAAGCGATTAGTTTTGATAATAAGAGGCTGTTGAGATATTTGTCAATGATATATTTGAAATATTTGTTAAAGCACTATAGTCTAAAAACTGTATTTAAGATTTATCAGCGATCCATATTACCCAAAGATGGTGATATAGACTATTTAGATGTGCCTTATATGTACAAGACAGGGGATCGAGAAATAATGAGCGACGAAATTACTTCAAATTATATGCAGAATATAAATTTGAAAGATTTTGACTCAGAGGAATTCTCAGAAAATTTCATGTTTATTCCTTTTGGGAAAACAGATGAAGAAATCCAGAATTTGAGATTATATATACCTAATGAAATCAAAATTCTAGCTTTGCAATCGGTTTTACAAAAAGCAGGACAAACAAAAAATTTTGATGTCTATCTAGGTGCAACGTTTGAGCTCTTAAACTTAGGTGTTTCTGGAATGGATGTTCTAATTTCAATCTCGAGAAAAGCCAATAAGAATCTTCGAGAAGTGGGGTTGAAGCTTCCAATATACGACAAAGATGGTAATCTTTATACTGCCGAAAGTTCAGTGGAAGATATTTCTGGAAAAGAGTATCTAAACGCGGTAAAACTTGATGCCTACAAAAAACTTCCAAATAAGTATGAACAATTCAGAAAATTTTGGAAAATAGAAGGTCATAGAATTGCAAAGTCCATACTTAAAATTGATTGAAACTTAAGCAACTTACAACCTGATAAACAAAAAATATAAGCGAATAGATGGCTGAATATCAGCAAATATTGCATAACTTGTAAAAACATTATTATAGATTTAAGTTTTTATAATATTAAATTAAATATATGTAACTAATATCTTGAAATATCACTGTTTCTGTGGTATTCATATTGCAACAATAAAAAAAAGAAAAAAAAAATACATGCAAAGGCACATGCTTGAGCATAGATTGTAATATTCTGGTTCATCTTATGAATAATAAATTGATTCGAATAATATAAAAAAACAAAAAGTAAAAGTTAGAATACTAGATTGAATCACAATTTTTAGTATTCTTTTTGTAAAGATAGAAATAAACAAGATTGGAATATGTCGAAAGAGAGTATTGTGCCAGTCTTTGGTGATCTTAAATGTGATAAAATTTCACAAGGAGCTGAAGCTATTGTGTTTTTAGCAGACAAACATCCATTGAGTGGGAAGAATAAGAAAACTATTATTAAATATAGACCAAAAAAACCATACAGATATTATGTTTTGGATAAGCAAATCATTAAGCAAAGAACTATATCTGAGTCAAGAATTATGCTCAAGTTATTTCAAAACTCGGTTCAAGAACTTAACAAACTGAAAAAGAAATTTGGCGGCAATAAAGGTAACATGTTCATATTAGAAGGCGGTGTTAATTGCCCTAGATTGATTCAAATTGATGTCAGTAATGGCCTCATATTTATGGAATATGTAAATAGTTCTCTAAAAAATGGAGAGAGCTCTTCGTTGAAAAATTATCTATGGTTACTTGAAAAAGAAATGGTCAAAATGTTGCCAAAAGGAAAGAAGTTAAACTTGAAAACATGCGACGAATTTTTATCTACAGTGGACGTAAAAAGTGTTCTTGCTTTGAATGACAAAACAAGAGAAACTCTAACTAATGCAGGAATTTTAATAGGTAACCTGCATTTGTTTGATATAGTTCACGGAGACTTGACATCCTCTAACATCGTCTTGAAGAAGTGTGAAGATGAGTGCGAGAATGTGGATGAGAGTGAATGTCAAACTACTACTACTGACAGTGAAAATGCAAAGGATTGCTTGCAGCCACTTTACCAGCCATTTTTAATAGATTTTGGTCTTTCATATCAGTCCACCTTGGTTGAGGATAAAGCTGTTGATTTATATGTGTTGGAAAAGGCTTTGGAAAGTACTCATCCGTTATTTCATAAACAGTATAGTCAATGGATATTGGAGGGGTATGAACAAAGTTATGTATTAAAAGGGAAACGTGAGAATTCTCCCAAGATGTTCAAGAACAAGTACAACGAAATTTACAAGAGATTAGAAGCCGTAAGATTAAGAGGTAGAAAAAGATCAATGATTGGTTAAATCATATTGATAGACTTATTTTTAGAACAGTAATATAAATTTTGTTATACAGATATTTATTAATTTATACATTGAATTAACTTGTAATTTTACTATTATTATATTATACTAAATTCGATTGGTATGCTCCTGATATTATTTACATGCAATTGAGGAAACAAGAAGAGTTAAAACAAGCAAACAAAAACTCTTGCAAATTTAAGAAAGAAAGGAAACGTAAAGCTGGCCTTTACTTCAGTTTTCTGGATTTATCTTCTCATATTCAATGAAATCATTCATTTTCTCCTCGTCAATTGAATAATTGTAACTGAGTAAACCAAAGGAAACCAAAATGACTGATCCAAGAAATACCTTCCAGAGTCTTGAAGCATCAGCCTTTTGTTTTTTCAAGTGTTCTTCGCCAGCTCTTGGCCCCCATTTGCCAAACGATACGAAATATGAGGCTTTCTTTTCATCTTTTGATAATTTTTTCCAATCTTCTTCTTGAGATCCTGATATGTAGTCAATGACTTGCTCTTTTTCTTCAGGCTTCAACTTGTCCCATGTATTTTGGATGTTACGCAAGTTATAAGAGGCAATATGTCTGCTGGCACCAATTTCAGAAGCAATTGAGGGTAATGCTGCGCATCTTATGATGGATGTTCGCAAAATGTTTGATCTTGAAATTACTTTGAACATACTGAGTAAATTTTTCTGTTTGACTTTAGTGTGGATATTATCTTTGTTTGTCCTTTTTTTTTGTTAAGATATCTATGAGAAACTGACAATCTCAGCACTGATTGATTCTTTATAGCTTTCTTCTTTCGACGACGGGTTCCTTTTTCGTTTTCTTTTGATTTGAGTACTCAATTCAGAAACTCTAAAAGCTCAGTAGGATATTAAGTTTTCAGCAAATTGGATGTTATTTATGTGCTGAATTTGATAAAGCAAGTTGAATTTTGAAATTTGGTGGTTCAAGAAACATATGCATCGCTAGCAGCTAGTGAATTTTCTCCACATTCAGTGTAGCAATGCTAAGATTTGATGCCAAAGAGAGAAAAAAGAAAAAAAAAAGTCAACACCACAGCTCAAGGGGCACTCTGCGGTGAAGCCAGCAAAAAACAAAGAATAAATTAAGAAACAAAGAATAGAGAAAAAAGAAGAAATACTTAGAAATCCGTATTCAGAAAAAACATTAGTATTACTATTTTTTTTCAATCTCTTATACTTTGTTAGTACTACTATATCGATCTCTACTGTTAGCCTTGGTTAAGTCAATTGATTGAGCTATTCTGGTTTCATGCTGTATCATACTCTATCAGATAAAAAAAATAGGATCACGCGGAAAGCACGTGATAATTCATCGAATGCAATCTGACTCATTTTGTTGAATCGATGATCACGTGGTTTACAGCGCCTCTAACCTAACTACTCTGTGTAACGCTGTTAAAACAATGAGTCATTTAGAATACTTATACCAAGTAAGTCACCGTGATAGACTAGAGTATCTGATATGATCTTAACTTAACTTACTGCGGTAACTTTACTTCTCAAAATAAAACAAAAAAAAATAATTGTGTACTGAAAGAGCAGGTGTTCTTAGTTTTTACCCCGTTGTAAACAAGAATTTCATTACTTATTTTGTATGGAGTTTACTATGTATGGTTGTAACATGTGATTTCCTGTCATATATTTTTTTTTTCAGTATCCTAAGGACAAAAGTTGCTCGAATTTTCCATTTTAACCATTTCTGTAATCGTTAAAGTTTTTAGTTTCGAGTTCTGTACAGTTTAGATGGCATATTCAAGATTTCAACATTGCAGAATTAGGTGCTTGTATATACTCTTTACAAAGAAACAGCCTAGGTAATACTTCTTTAAATTGTCAACAACTTAAGTTCAGTGGAACCAATCGTTTTTTTTATAAACTCAACGTGCTTCCGGAGATTGAATTCTTTCTTTCTTTCTTTTCTCATCTGAATTCTTTCGCAAAGCCATATATTCACACGGCTTCTTCCTCTTTCTTGTCCTATCCAAGCAAAAAAGCGGTTTACAAAGGAGCTGAGACTACAATGGAAAATAGACAAGAATTTCCCAACGGAAGAGTTCAGGTTAATGGTAATGATTCGCAAGGCTTTGGTAACGCTAATCTCGGCAACTCCTTTTATTCCCAAGCCGAACAGATAAATAAAATGATAAATGATTCTGAATTTTTGCTCAATCGAAATAACGATAAGACAAATCTTGCATCTTTGAATAAAAACAATTTCGCTGCAATGGATAATCTTACTGCCCCCTTAATTAATGAACCAAACAATGGGAAATCTACCCAAGCATCTCTTCTGAATGATGGAAATAATGAATCTTCAATCAACGATCTACAATTAATGCTTCCCAATCAATCTTTTGGTTTGTCTGCTCCTACCAATAACATAAACACGTCATTGCTAGACGATTACTTGAATAACATCAATTCCGAGTTGACAAGCTCCGATCTCATTAAAAACAAGAAAGACGAAAAGCTCGGTAAAACAGATAATTCGAAAGTACCAGATTCTAGCAAACAAACGAAAGATCAATCAACAGATCCAAATAACTTGGGTGGAAAGAATAATGATAATGACCAGACGAATTCTATGACAAAATCAAGCACTAAAAGACAGACAGGAGTTACCCCTGCCACTGCGCATCACAAATCTCGACCAATTTTTGTTATGAAAATTTGGCTTATGATGAATGAGCCTTCAAATAGTGAATTTATTCAATGGGCTAATGATGGTAAATCTTTCAAAGTTTTGAACAGACTTTTATTCATGAAGAACGTATTACCTAAATATTTCAAACATTCTAATTTTTCAAGTTTCGTTCGACAATTGAATATGTACGGATGGCATAAAGTGCAGGAAGTTAATCAAAAACAGGATTCAGATTCAAGTGGAGATGAGGTTTGGCAATTTCAGAATCCTTACTTTCAGAAAGGTCGTGAAGATTTGCTAGATAATATCGTTAGACATAAATCCGGAAAACAAGCCAAAGAGGAAGATGAATTAGATGTGAATTTAGTTGTTAATGAGTTGAATAAAATAAAGACTAATCAAGCAATTATTGCAGACGATCTCAAAAGGGTCAGATCAGATAACTCTTTATTATGGCAAGAGATATTCACAACCAGAGAACGCTATTCCAAACAGAATGAAACTTTGAATACAATTTTACGTTTCATTGCTAGCGTCTTTCAAAACAACTCTAATTTCAATCACAGAGATATCGCTTTCGATGGAAATGCGTCGACTGTTCTAATGAATGCTCTATTTGAAAGCGCAAATAATGCTGCAGCTGCAAGCACTGTTAATAACAAAGGTAGTGCTAATCCTAACGGAATGATGTATTCCTCTCCACCCAGCGATATCAAGTATTCTCATCCAACTGTCACACAGTCTACAAAGCCTAGGCTTATGCTTTTGGGAAGCAACAGTAATGAATCCGGCAATATCAATACTGATAGCATTCCATCGCCTGCTAGTATTTATACCCTCCCAGAAAGTAATATGTCCAAAAGGAATTCTACAAGCAATAAAAATATCTATGAATTAGAAAAACCTGTTACAAATGACGATCTCACTAAATTTGCACTTGCTAATGATAATTTGGGTGATGAAAGCCCTGCAAGAGTCAAGGAGATTACTGATTCTGCAAAAGCATCTTCACCATCTGATATTGTTCAATCGAATCCAACCACTCCAAGCTCTAGCACCATAAATGATATTCAAAATAATTTATCTAAACAAGACCAATCTTTGAACGCTCTTAGTGAACTATTAAACAAATACCTTCCACCTTATGATACTAACAGTAATGTAAATGAAAACAACAACAATAACGAATCTATAAATAAGTTATCTCCTTCAAACTTCACCATTGACGATCTTTTGAATTCAAAGATCAATAATTCGAACCCTTTACTTGTCAACGACATTCCTGAAATTGCATCTCTTCCCAGTGGTTCTGAGAGTGCTAACAAGGAATATGCTCACGATAAAAGAAAACTTTTTGAAATGAATGATGATGAGATGAATGAAATTCTTTCTAAAAAGCCTAAAAATTGAGTGTAAACTTTTATCTTGATTAGTGTTTTATTTTGCATTTATTTCTTTGTTGATCCACATTTTTGGTTGCTGATAGTATTTACTTGTTTCAATTGAAGCACAAGCTTAAGCCTGATATATGTTACGACTATTTGATTTCTTTGTTAATTTTTTTTTTCTCACTAAATTTTAATATTATATTTCAACCAAAACAAATAGTAATATTTCTCTATTTTTTATGAATCCTCACGCATATACATACAAGCATAAATACTTACAATTAATTTATTCTTTTCTTAGCTTAATAATTCTGTTTTACAATAAAGATAATATGAAATGATTAATTGAAGGAGATTTTCATATGTATGACATATAATGCAATATACTCATCAGATTTGTATTGACAGAACTTTTGCTAAGTCTTCACAGGATTAAAGTAGACGCGTTTTGTTATTTCACGCGTTTTTTTTTTTTTTTTCTTTTTTTTTTTTGTTTACTTTTTTCTTTACTGAAGTTTCTTAGCTTCCCTCTTTGCAGTATGTTATAATTCCGAGTTTTATTCCCAAATTTAAACAGTGAAACACTATTTGCTATAAGAAAGACAACATTCTTGGTAGTAGATAGAGGTTGAAAAGCCAAATAAATAGTTGAATAGTTAAACAAAACAATCTATAATGCCTGTTGTAACTAAGCAAGGAAGATCAAAGCGGACTGCAGCTGTATCAGTGAATTACAAAGATGTTTCCTCAAGTGACGAGGAAGTATTATCCGACGATGAGAGCACATTATTGAGCAAATCACGGAAATCTGACACAATAAACACAGATGATATAGAGGACGAGGATGAATATATTCCTAAAAAACCCAAATTGAAATCAAGTATGAAGAGGTCCGGTAATAAAAGATCAAAAAATCAAAAAATCAACAAAAAAGTGGCCTTTGGCATTTCATCTAAGAAGCTTTATGAGGAATTGGAAGAGAATTTAATTGAAAATCCAACCTTCAAACTACTTCAGGAGGACACTATATCAGTAATTGAAGTAGCAAGTGATTGGATTGATGATTATCAGGATAAGTATCCTTTGGCAATGAAAAACATTATTAATTTAATTCTTCGAGCATGTGGTTGCTTGAGTCAAGTGGAGGAGCATGATGTTTTTAATGTTGATGTCGCAGTAAATACTGTAAACGAGATACAAAATGTTTTCGAAAAACAAGGTATGCATCAATATCCATTTCTCGCGAAGTCGAAATTTGGAAGCATATTTCGCAAAAACTTTTTAGAATTTTTCAGACAAGTTATTTTATTGGCAAATGAAAGAAATTTATTAGTTTCGTTAGATGAAAATAATAGCGATGATGATTCCGAACTTTTAGAAGTTATTCTTATCTGGCTTTCTTCATTGTCAACATCCAATACTAGATCATTGAGATATTTGTCTTCTGTTATTCTATTGAAGATTGAGACTACTATTTGTGAAATTTTAACCAAATGCGTAAAAAATTTCGATAAAAATCAAACTAATTACAACGCAGATATGTCTAAATTGGAAAATGCAAACAGATTATTAGAAAATGCTTCTACTAAAAGTGAAACAACAAAATATAGAAGAGATTTAAAAAAATTTGAACAACATATAAAAACCATAAAAGAGAACATGAGTTTTTATTCAAATGTAAAAAATAGTCTACAAGAATATTTAGCGGATATTTTTGATACTGTTTTTATCCACAGGTTCAAAGACGTTGATCCAAAAATCAGAATTGAATGTATCAGAAGCTTATATAGTTGGATTGAGCAATATCCACAGTATTTTTTTGATAATTCTTTCTTAAGATACTTTGGCTGGTTATTATTTGATGAAAGTACCTCTGTTAGAATTGAAGTATTAAAATATTTGACTAAGCTCTACAAAAAAAACAATCACATAATTATCAGTGGGCTAAAACAGTTCACCGAGAGATTTAAGCTTGATATCATTAAGTTATTCATGAACGATAATGATTATAGTGTAAAATCTAACTGTTTAAGTCTTTTAATTGAGATTAATACTTTGGGCTTTTTAGAAGATAATGAGATTTTTAAAATTAATTATATGATTTTCACAATATTAAGCACCAACAAAAAAGATGTTTTGAATGAATTTGACCAAGCTCCAGAAATTAATAAATCTTTGAAAGATGACTCAAAACTTCTTAATGAAATGATACAGTTTATGAATTTCATACAGCAAGAAAAACTGAATGAGTTAATGGAAAAATTCAAATTAAATATAAAGAAACTGGAGAATTCTAAGTTTAACTTAGATGTTAATGATATAATTAGGTTCAAATCATTAATCAAGATTATTCATATGTCAAAAACTTTCAAGCATGAAGTTGATTCTCATGAATTAGATTTTAATCAAAATGTTTTCAAAAATGAGTCTTTCAGCTCAATAGCACAATTATATTCTATTGATGAATATCTGTCAAATCAATATGAAAATATTTTAGCTTCTTCATCTTTGAAGAAACTTTTTCTCCTGAATGATCCATCAGAAAAAAATGCTTTCGCTCATTATCTTCAATTAAACGAAATATCAATGGTAGGTTACTTGCTATACAAGAATTTTCCGGAATACTTTAATTCATGGGTGTTTTTGTTGAATTATTTAACTTGTGACATGTCCTCTATAGATAAATCGATTTTCAATGATAGTGAATTTGAGTCGCTTTTTGAGATATCTGAAATTGAAGAGCTATTTTTATTGAACTTACTTTATGGAATTCTATATGGTGTGTTGACGAAAAAACCAGTTAATTATTACATCGATGATTATTTCAAAAAGAAGAAATTATCAAAACAAGAAATGGAAATGAAAAAAAAGGCAATATTAAATGCCGAAAAGGGAATAGCTGCGGCAGCTAGTGAAAGTAAGTTGGAAAATATCAAAATGAACGCGGTAAAAGAGAATGAAGAACAAGCTATAATGTTATCAGATTCGGAAGATGATGCAGATGATACAACTATTTTGAATGTCAATTTAGAAGAGCAGAAAATGAAGGCCCCAGAAAATGTATTTTCTAAGCTAATTAATGCTTTGCCAATATTATATAATAAATTCGAACACACAGCTTATAATTTTAAAGTTGTGTTCAAGATATTTATTAACTTGCTCATCAAGGAAAGTTCCATTTTTCAATCAGCCAATGAAGAAGCACTCGTTTGTGAGAAGTTGCTCAAACGTTCCTTGGCTATTTTCAAAGAAACTAGTAATTTGACTGATGGTGTTGATGAAATTTCCACATTAAGGATAGAGTTTACCAAGTTCTTTCAATTAGTTTATCATTCTATTAAGTTGGATAAAATTTCAAAAGAGGTGAAACTCTTAATTCAAAATTTGACCATTGAATTGTTTTTAGAATTATCCGAGACTTTAAATTCTCCAAATAAATTTGTAAAAAATGATTTTGATTTAGCAATGGGTTTTGTCTTCTCTATTTCCAAGAACATTCAAAAAATATTAATTGTTGGTCAATTTTTCAATATTTCAGAATATACTACCTACTCCATTTTAATATCATTGAAAGAAAAAGTTTTCGATTCTCTTGAAAGAAATATGGGCCTGATAAATTTAAAAGCCGGAAATTTAAATGAAGAGCGTTTTTTAAAATATTTTGATTCATTATTACAGTTCTATTTACTTTTTGCTAGTCTAAAAATGTCAAAATTGTATGATTTTGCAAAAAGCGATAAAATATCTTTTCTCTCCGTGGGTAATAATCAAATGGAGAAGGAGAATTCTCTTGAAGAGTATTTCAAAGGAGTACATTTGATTTTAGAACAATCTAGAACGTTTATTGAGAATGATGAAGATGGAAGATTATTTTTAACACTCAGAGCTAAATGCTTTAAGTTTCTTGCAAACTATATGATTGCTTTTGTTTTGCTAAAGAAAAATTTACTTCATAACAAGAAATTGCTGGATCATTTTGTTGATTTCGATTCATGTTTACTTAGTGAGAATGAATACATCAAAGAAATGCTTTCTAGTACATTATTTAAATCTTCCTTATTATCAATTTTCTTACACTTTGAAAATAATGTGGCCATATTGCTAAACGTAAACATTGAAAGAACTGATGACGAGGATGTGAATTATGGTCATGTAATATATAATGAAGATGATGAAGACTCAGAGACCTTTGAAGAATTGGTTGCGTCAAAAGAAATTGATTTAGTTACATATACTTTAAAACTTTTAGATCTAAGAAATTCAGAGCTAATTGATAGAGAAGATATTTCTCGGTTATATTTGAATAAAGAAAAGCTCGGACCTCTCTACAAAAATATTCTAGATTCTAAAGATAATGTTGATATAAAACGCATGGAGATAGAAAATTCTGAAAAAAATATTGCTTTGCCTGATACAGAGCAGCTTGCAGTTGAACCAGCAAAGGCTGAACTGCAAATTGTTAATTTAGAAAATAAAGCTGACAATAACTCTGGCCTTGTAATTGATGCTGACAGTCAAGAAATTTCTGGTGTTACAAAAGCTAGGCATAATAAATTTCTTGTGGTTGATACAGATGATAGCGAAGATGATGACTACGAGCCAATAATAGAAGATTCTACACAAGAAAATAAGAGCCTATCTATCGAAAGTGGAATAAAAAGGCAATTTGATGGATATAAAAAAGATTCAAAAATCGGTCTATCAGAAAACGATTTACCACAGAGAAAAAGGTCACGCAAATCAAAAAATTCCAATGAAAGCTCCAGAATTTCTAGATCTTCGAATAATTCTAAAAACGCGCACAATCCCTCAAGAAAACTTGTGAATGAAACTATCTCTTCCAGCGATATTGATGAAGACGATAGTGATGTTGAATTCATTGATTAGTTTTTCAGTATTTTGCTTAAATTAACTTGCTTTTTGATTTTAAACTATGTGAATTACGAAAGAATCGTAGAAAAATAATCTTATTACGTAAAACACAATGTTAAAAAATAAACCATCTATTTAGTACAATAAATTCAAAAAAATAAATAAAAATAAGATAAGAAAATCCGAAATAAAAATGAAAAGAATTATAATACAAAAATTTCAAAATTCGAGACAGCTTTTAGCTTTATAAGCTAAATTCCAAAATCCCCACTAACAAATGCACTTCTTAATGCTTTCTTATCAGATGGTTTAGAACCTGGGCCATGTAACTTATTGAAACCAGCAGGAGCCAGTGGCATTGCAGCGATTGTGAAATCACTTCTAGTCTTCCTGTCATTTGGAATGCCTCCTGTAGGTGATGTGGGCAGGCGCGCAGCCCTACCATTTTGAGGAGGATAGAATCCTTGGGGTGGAACCTGTGGATAGTAACCTCCTTGAATTGGGGGCGGATAATAACCTCTCTGCATTTGTGGAGGAACCATTGGCGGTGGATAATATCCCTGAGGTGGTGGATAGTACCCTTGCATTGGAACTGGTGGATAATATGGTTGTCTTAGTACCTGCTGTTGATTAGCAGGAGCAGGAGCAGTCTTATTTATTGGCTGTTTGGAATGTGGAAGAGAAACTGGGTCCGAAGATTTGTCACCATCTACATTGTTCGGAAGAGGAGGTTTTGAATCCAAAGATTCATGTTTATTCAGAGGCTTTTGCTGAATATTTCCCATTGATTGCGGAATTCCTGGTCTATTAGGAGGACCAGATGGCGCTCCTGGGTAGCCGAGAGGCATTGATGGATACCCTTGTGGTGGTGGATATCCTTGTGGCGGTGGATACCCATAATAATACTCAGGTGGATAAAATAAAGGAGCCCCGTAAGGTGCTTGCATATTATGAGGCTGTCTTTTCTGAGGAGAAATAGATCTACTATCCCTTTTGTGATTTTTGGGAGAGCAGGATTGCAAGGCATCATTCCGATTGATTTTTTCAAATTTTTGACTTTCAGGTTGTGAAATGTATGCTTTTGTAGACGGGTCCGAAGAGGCTTCTGTTGACACGGGTTTTCGTCTCTGGCTTTCATAAGAATTTATAGGAGGAGAAGGAGGAATCCTTCTTGCTTTTTCTATTGGAGAACTTCTTAACAGTTGCGGATCCGCAGAAATAGTTTTCTTCTCAAGACTAGAGTCAACTTTACCAGACAAAGGAGGAGGTAATCTTCTTGTATTTAGTTCTTTTAATTCTGTATCAAAGGAATTAATGCTACTAGTGACACTCTCACTGAATAAGGATTCTTGCTTCAAAGAAGATGAAGATTGGCTTTTATCAATTACTGACAGATTGACAATATTTGATGAAGAAGAAGAAGACAAATTGCTTTCACACACTGTCTCCTGAATTACTATCCATCTGACATCACTATTGGAAGAAGAGGATTCGTAGTTAAACTCCGCTATCAAGGAATTTCCGAAAAGCCCTCTTTTGTAATCACTCACCTCTGGAGAAATACTTGCCATCCAAGTCCAAATAAAGTAATCATCTATTGCAATTCTAGAAATCTTACAGTGGTCATTGAAACCGCCGGTTTTATTATAATTGCCATCGAAGATATTTTTCACTTTTTTCAACAACCAGCCGTTGTTTAATAATTCAAACTGATTTTCCGAACAAAGCTTATCCATCAACAGTCGGGAAGCAGCTGTTAGTTTATCTATTATTGTCTCTTGTGGATCCATGAACAAATTTTTTAAAACTATTGAATCTTCATCTAAACCACTATAATGATCATAATTTTTGTCAGTAAACTTCTCCGATATTAGTTTGGCTGCTTTAGCTAGTAATTCTCCAGCATCTTTAGATGGCAGTATTGTATTTATTGTAAGCAAAGGCATCATAGTCAAGTTTTTACTCTGTTGAAGAAGTTTAACATCATCGAATTCCGGTGGAGGATAAGGATTTTCTGCAAGAAGAAGTTGCAAAGATCTTTGTATTTTTACCTTTGAGTCAGAACGAAGCATAGATCTGAGAAACGATAACAAAAGATGAAACATCGCTTCAGAAGCAGGTAGCCAGTCATTCAAACCATCTGAATAATTATGAAATGTAGTAGTATCAACACAAAAGCCCTCAGGTGTCTCTGGTGAAGAAAATGAAGGAGCCCCCGAGAATGCCCAGAAGCCTGCCAATTTGGCGATTTTTACTCCTTCCATTTGGTTTTCGCTTGAATAAGCACATAATCGAATCAATAAATCAACAAAATCATATACAATAGAGGCATGTTCTGCAGACTCTAGACAAGTTGGCATTATTTCCAAAAAAGCATTTTTAGGGTAATTTTTTTCTTTTTCAGAGCTTTTGAATTGCAAATACGCTTTCCAACCAATGATACAACCATCAGGTAACCTTGACCAGATAAACTTTAATGCGGACATTATTGTAAAGACATCAGTTTTCTTGATAATTTTTTTTAAAAGAGATACCTCGTCAATCGTTTCAAATATCTTTTGGAGGAAAAATGATAATTTTTTGTCATTATTATCCAATTGCGGTCTGAACGGTAAAAAAATGTAAGGTTCTTTCGAGCCCCTGGATTTAATCTCGGATGTCAAAATATGGATTAAATCCTTCACCAGCTTCCTTGAAAATTCCATATCGGATTCCTTGGGCTTATCGTAATCCAGCATTTTGTTGGCAATACTGTTTTTGTTCGTTTAGTAAAACTTATTCGTTATATTTACTATATCATGAATAGCGCTCAATTATTTGTTGCAAAGATTGACCTATTTGTTTTGTGGAGAGTTGTGAGTATGGGAAAAAGATTTTTAAGAAATGGACCAAAAATAAACATAAAATGAAAGGGAAAATAAATCAATTGCAAGTCAGCTCTCTTTTATTATTCGAATTCTATTTTAGAATAGGCTTATTATAGAACAGTATTTGAATTTAAATGAAAAGTTAAATATTGAAAGCAGACTTCTATGCTGAAATTCTCTTTTTTTTTCATACTATTAGGCGTTATCCACTATTTAAGAATCGCGGACCTCACTTTCAATTTTTTTTTGCGCGAACTTACATGATAGAGCTTAGCCTATTGTTTTTAAATTTCCCTGCTTGTCTCTAAACGAAAACAAAAGCCCCGAGTAACTTTCAATAAGCAGTTTTGACATGTAATGTTTAATTCGAAAGACAATTCTATAAAATATTTAAAAAAGCGTAAACAAATCGAAATTATCTGTTTGTGTATAAAATAATTAATTGTAATTGCAGTGTAAGCAGCATTTTGTGGACCGCTTACGGAAAATAGAAACACCAACATGCGGATTTGGGAAATGCAAACTATAAAGTTGTTTCTGGAAAGCAAATGTGATACGACTCAGGCCAGAACATCGAAGATTTCGAAAGATAACAGTGATAATGATATCTGGAATCGCAATCCATTTTTTTCTCTTCATACAGGAAGCTTTTTGACAAGCATGTATCCGAATCTCTTGGCTGGGTGCTGCTATTAGTTCTGTTCTCACAAAAGGGTAGTACGAGCAGCTTACAAATAAAGGTAGGCCAATGCGCTCGACTTTTGCATTCTCAAATTTATCTATGTATTACAATGGAGCCATTTATTTGAGACTAAGCTCCGACTATAAACAGGCAATTCTGTAGCTCGAAAAGCTAAAATGAATACACACAACTGTTGCAGTAAGGGCTGAGTTACTCTGCAGTATTGAATATACATATCCACGTCCGTTTCGATTTCCATTTTCTGGCTCGACATTAGATCACAATCATCTCAATAGTTTTATGGATAATTTCGAAAAATTATTCCATGTACCAATGGTTTTATTCTTTTCGTTCAATGAAGTTGTACTTTTTCCGAGAGATTTTTGTAGTTACTCTTTTTGGTAAAAAGGGTTCGGCCTTTTTTTTTTTTCACTAGAAAGAGAAAAAACGGCCTGCACCGAAGCTAAAACCGTTCCTTAACTAGCTATATTTTCACTCTAAATGTTGGGGGCCAATCATTGCAGCGACATAATTTGTATCCTCTAATGAGTCCAATGTTCTCCGATTTGACATTTATGTAGTTACATATTTATCATCAGCTAGATTTCAATTTTAAGTAAATGTGTCGAGGCTTAACTTAGCTGAAGAGTATAACAAGAAATTTGAAGGAAAATATTGATCCTCGGCGATACTAGGTTTCCATCAGATTACCTACGCAAAGCTAGAAGATAAGATAATTCTAAATAGATTTTTTCTAGTAATTATATGAAAAGCATACAGTGTATACTTATAGACTTGAAGCAAAAGCAAATAATCAAACAAAATGTATCAGAATACGTAAATCAAAAAGTAAAATCTAAAAGAGAAAAACAACCAGAACCCTAACCAAAAAAAAAGAAAAAATTATATTGTTGCTATGAATAATTATTACACGTGATATTCACGTGCCACCACTCAGATCAATTAACAATAATACGAATCATCCAACCATGATAACTGATATTCATCAGAATACCATAATCAACATTGGTCATGATCTAGAATCGTATGTTATACAATTCCATGACATACAGAAATCTGTTTCATAAACGCATATGAACTTACAATTCACAATTGTGTGACTTACAAGATATAAAATTTATAAGATCATATTCATATCCGATTATAACAACCACATCTAAAATACATTTGAAGAACTATATAAAGAGCTCAAATTTTCCTATTTCAATATTTATTTATTCGCTCTTTATTATTTACTTAGTTTATTTTAAACAAAGGATTTTACTTAATTATTATTACACTAAAGAGTTTTATACAGTCAATATACTGTATTACTTTCTATTTGTTCTCTCTTTATCTATTGAAAGTAACTGAATCACTTTTGATCCTTCAGTGATTACTATTAAGTACTATTTGATTGCTAGAAACACTCTTAAACAACTACATATATATTTGAAAGATTAAGACAAACCACAAATGAAAAGCCTATCATAAATTAAAATAGTAGTAAGCAGCATACAAATTTGATACATTAAGCAGAGTTTGAAATGAAGTGGACATAGAACTAAAATTCGTCATTGAAAACAAAAAAAAAAAATC
The DNA here is from genome assembly GCA_002564245.1 of Saccharomycopsis fermentans. NCBI lineage: Eukaryota > Fungi > Ascomycota > Saccharomycetes > Ascoideales > Saccharomycopsidaceae > Saccharomycopsis > Saccharomycopsis fermentans. The sequence goes on from JNFW01000002.1 coordinate 706,159, forward strand.
AACAGACTGCTTTCAATTCAAGACCTCGTTTCCAAGAGAATGGCCCAATAATTAGTAAGTTTAAAATAAAGCAAACCGAAATAGAAATAATAAAGTATCTTGCCGAAACCTGGAATCTTCTGGTATGCAATTCTAACATGAACGTTGAAGTTGTAGAAAGTGTCCCTGCAAATCCAACATCTATAGCATTCAACACTTGGCACTTCAATATATTGGTAATCATTAAAGATGATGGCAGATTAGAGTCATATGACAGAGGTTTTTTTCCTCTCAACAATATAATTGTTATTGGGTTAACTATGCATGCAATTATGTTGGCCAAAAGAGTACCGGAGAAGTCTATATGCAAAACTTTATTCAACCAAAACTTATTATTGCCATTATACCTTTTGGCAAGATAATATCTTAGATAACAAGCAAACGGAGCAAATAACAATGCGAAAGTCCAGTACCTCCAATCTGGCTTCACAATAGTGAGGACCAAAACAACAATGAAAGATGCGATACCAAGAAGAGATAAAACTAGCTCAGTTACATTATAAATTTTGTGGAAACATGATTTTTGGTTAGCCATTAACTGACCTTTGTCTTCTTTATGGATAAACTTTTCTAAGCGACTACCCTCTCTAAAGAAAATATCTCGTTCAAATAAATTTGCTATGTGTGTTCCAAATAAAAGTCCGGCATATGACATAGAAAATTGTGTCACTATCACCGACATAAATTGAAGAAGTCCATAAGCTCGGTTTGGAAAATCATAATATCCTGTAGAACTGATATTTGCTGTATATAAAAATAGATCTGCTATAAGAGAAGAAAATGATGAGCAAGAACCACAAAATCCTGTAGTCAATTGTACAAATAATGTTAGTTGCTTTTTATTGGTAACCCCTCCTTGAAAAAATAGTCTCCAAAGTTTATCTGTATTGGAACAAAAACCCATCAAGGTACAAGCAATGAAATTTGCCCAAACTACCCCCTGAAGATATGTTCCTGGATATTGTGACAACAAGATTGTGCCCAATCTTACTAAAAGTGCCACCATGCTAAAAAAGCAAAACATGGACGGTAAGATTAAAAATTCAACACATTTTGACCCGCTAGTTGTTAGGGACCAACTTAAGGCAACCATTTTTATTTCTTATTGCTACAATAAGCGTATTTTCCTCGGAATATATTATGGCTGCTTTGTCTATTATTGACTGTAAATTATGAAGCATAGTTGATATGTCATCTTTCACAAAACAAAATCAAGAATTATCTGCATCACCAAAAAAAAAAAAAAAACAAGACTTTCAAGTTTTATTTTTCTTGGCAACGGTGCAAGCTCATCTATCAAATGCTATCATGTAAAATAAATGGATGCTAATTATATTATTATATTACTTTACATATATTGAATGAAAAAAAGAAAATTGAATTTTAGGTATAGTACAAGTTATTCAGAACAACCAAATTAAAAATTTACAGCCCAAATCATTGATTAGCGGCAATCTAAATATTCATAACAGTTTCTGATTTGAGTTTTGATTTCCAATTGTTTTATTTGAACTACTTCGAAGTAGCTTCATGCGAAGTCTTTTTGTAGAAAGCGTAGAATCAGGAAAAGACGATCATTATTTTGGGGGATTTTTTCGGTTTATTTCTCTTTAGTTATTGCGTGGCAAAAAATTTATAGTAAGTGCTCTCAACTTAGTTATCATCTGTAATCTTTGAAACGCATCATGAGGGAGCCCAAAACAGCTGGTAGATCCTCTGGATTTTTCAGCACTTGAAAAGCTTTTCAAAATTGTACCTACTTCTCTTTTCAAAACTATAGAGATCATTTGAGTTCACAATCAAAGGCTGATCTAATATCTGCGTTTCTCTAACCCTTAGTGATTCAAAATTCAGCTTAAAATAATATGAAGAATTGTTTTTAATAATCCACTGAGAGATAGGATCTATGCATGACAACTCTGATAACTGTCTCCTTATAAGATAGATGATTGTGTCGTTAACTTGTTTGATAGAAGAAGAGGATGCGGATGATTTTCTTTTCTGCAAGTTCTGCAATTTTCGGAAACATATTCTATACAAGAATTGAAAATGCTTTTCATTCAGACCCAATTTGTTGTTTTGAATCAAATATTTCAAGATCTGTATGGCACTATGATAGCCAAAATCTGTATTTAAACAACATTTTAAAAAATTGAGCTCTAAATTCGTGATATCTTCCACTGCTAGGGTATTCTGGATCAATAACAATTTCATGAAATAATTTGATGAGGTGTTTAAATTGAATAATTTGTTTTTAGATAGATAAAAATATTTCACAAGATAATTCAAGAACATGGATTTGGTTTTTGAGTTTGTCAATTGGAGAAAAACAGAATCAAATAGGTTTGTTATGTCTTGAAAATTTGTCAATGAGGCAGAGTAATGGTCATTGATCAAAAACATGAAATCATTTTCTTTAAACTCGAACAACTGCATGAAAAGCGAATCCAAGTTTATCCAAAACTCAGATAGGTCTGAATTTTGTCTCAATTTGAACTGCAATATACTTATAGCCAATTCTTTCTGCATGTGTATATTCTTCGAGCTTGCCATTTTTAAAAACGCTACAAACATCTGTTCGTTGTTGTATTCTGCGAAATTTCCCACAAGTTTATTGACCAATCCGATATTTTGTTTGTTGAAGAATACTTTTTCGTTGAATTCGACGATCAAATTACTCTTATTTCCATTCTCGTTGTTCCTTGAATAAAAGGTTTCCACGAACTGATTGTTGGCAAACTTCAAGCAGTTGTAGAGCATTCGGCTGAATTTTTCATACCGTATCACTATATGGGTTCGTTTTTGTGTATTTTGCCCCAGCATTTTTGCATTGTACGAATAAATGGAATCAAGGATCTTGGTGGAGCCGCTGATATCGTTCCTCGTGATTGCGGAGGACAAAAGGCCCACAATTTTCACGTTCTGGAAGTCATCATTTGCAATGAGCTTTAATTGGCTGTAATACGAGAATATCGAGGGTTTTTGTGAGACGAAGGACACTGCAAGCCTTGATACTTTTGACATACCTGTTCTTTGGGACAGTTTTGAGCCGGATACCTAGCTGTGTTTTCTAATATGAAAGGCACACACAGTTCGAGAAGTTTGATGTACCAGTATTCCCACCAGTGTATAATATATTGAGTGAATACTGAGGTACATGACGGACTCAGAGTCCTCGTGCACCAGGGCCACATAATCGTTATCCTCTTGCTGCTATTTTCCTCTGAGTGCTCTTTTTTTTTATCATTGGCAGCTCATCAGTATAGTGAGCAACCAGGAACAACATTGTTTGGGGGAGAATAACCCAAAACCACCCTTCTTTCGGGATTGACTAACCTTCAACTGAATTTATAGGCCTGACTAATCGCACCCTGTACTCTTTCAGGGCTTCGTAATATATTTTTCTTCTTTCAACTTCTCTTTTCCAGATTGGCAGATCCGGATCTGAAATGCAAATTAAAAAAAAAGAAATAGCCAATCATTTTTCCAGAATAAACAATAATAACAAAGTAGCCATCAGAGAAGATGAAAAAAAAAAAAATCAGGTGTGCGTTTAAGCGTAATTTCACAGCGAAAGAGAGTTATAAAAAAATTTTTTTTTTCTTCTTCTTCTTAGTAGCGGTATGGCACATAAAATCTGTGATCTATTTCTCTCTATTCTAAGTGGCTTAATATGAGGGTTATCACAGAAATATTGGTAGTTCCACATAATGGAAATTCTCTCCTAATAACAGACTCGTGCCCCAGACTCAGCGAACAACCAAAAGCAATCCATTCAGCACCCAGCATTCGAGGATTTAGAGTGACTACCAGGATTTCCAATATTATAGTTCCAATTACATCTATTTATTTCTTGCCAAAAAGAGAACTCCTAGCGCAAAATGTCCATGAAAAGAGAAGCATCTGTCAATTACTACATTGAAACCTCTGAGGATCCGCTACCAGCTGATATCCCAAAGGTTGCCGAGATAGGCGCCACTTCTGCCCCACTTTTGAGTGCCTCATACTTCATTGGCAGCAAATGTCAGCCATACAACGATGACTTCATGCAATGTAAAAACGAATCTAAGGGAAACGGTGAATTTGACTGTTTGAAAGAAGGTAGAAGAGTGACAAGATGTGCCGCATCTGTCTTGAACGACATCAACAAATACTGCTTGAGCAGTTTTCAATTACACTGGAAATGTCTTGAACAAAATAACCACGAGTTGAAGAACTGTCGTAAGGCTGAAGTTTTATTGAATAAATGTGTTTTTGACAATTTGAAATTAGCTAAAACAATCCCAGGTGTTCCAAAAGATGAAGTACCAATTCATTTGAAGAAAAACCCATTGTACGTCCCAAATGTTGAGGATTACGATTCCAAGGTAGCCTACAAAAAAGCCCAATCCGAAGGTAAACTCTAAGCAAAATGCCAGCTACCCAAATATATTATCATAGCGCAATGTGACTTCTACACCATCTTTAATTGATTTCACATTGGCAGTGTTTCCATTAATGTCGTCTTTTGAGAAGAAAAAAAAAACAAAATATTTTGATCTATGACAAACCCCCTAAAAGGAATGAAAACTATAGTTTTCAGTAATTTCTTCCCTTATATATATATCACTGATTATTGATAGCTGATGAGCGATAGAAAGGCAATTAAAATTATCAGTGATATTTCTCAAACAAATTCAACTTGCAAAGATACAATAAAAAATCAAAAACTTTGTTCCACATATACTCATACAAGAAACTTTTTTTTAGAATTACCATTTCTCAAAGCAATAATGGTATTTTTTTCTCTTGGCCAATATTACATTGTTCAGTTCTTTGGAGGACTGATATTAATAAAAAAGATAAATGCTTTGTTAAAAAGAAAAACTAAATCAAACGCATACAAAATACTGGGTATTTATATATAGTATTCTTCGCTAATGATTCTATTAAATTTCATATCCAAGTCACTAATTGTAGATACAATAACTTAAAAAACTACAACATAAAGATATAATATACAATGCTTAGAAGAAGCAGGATTAACTAACTGCTACCTGTATATCCAAATATATGATTAATATATAAAAGTATTTGGGTTAGCATTATATGGTCGTCGGTTAAACAAGCTAGGCTGAAGAGGTCGGCTATTGCCAATTTTTATCGGCATTCTTGAACATTATATGAAGGTCTATCTGAAAATTACACTATTCAAAGTTTGAAACGATCAGTATCCTAATGTTCTAAAATCTTCAAGTTACCGGTGACAACCACATTTTCCAAAATTGAACCATTTGGAATATCAATTCTTTGACCATCATTACAAACAATAATAACAGTACCTTTTAAGGTTACACCCTTACCCAAGAAAACATTACCAGTAATTGTCAAATGATCTAATTCAACAATCTTTGGCATATGTGGAATTCTTAAGTTGAAATCATTAACTTTCTTGAAGTAAGAGCCCAATTTGATTAATGGGTTACCATCATATCTATTTGGGTCCAATACCAAAGCGCCATGTTCTAAGTAGAACAAATCAGACTTTACCAACATTAAATCTGAACAAGTTTTAACAGGTAAAAATCTGCTTCTTGGAACTACAACACCATGAGCGTTTTCGAAAAAACGAATAGCAGCACCAACAGCAGTTTCCAATTGTAATACTGGAACATCTTTCTTACCATCATAATCAATGGTTTTTTGATTAGGAATAATTTCAACTTGAATCTTATTTTCCAAGACTAACTTTTTAATGGCCTTTAAATTGATCCACAAATTGTTTGTGTTGAAATTCTTGAATTTTTTGATGGATTTGAATTCTTCGACATGTTCTTTTGGAACTTGAGCGACTTCCAATAATCTGACTTGACCATCATAATTGATTAAAGTACCACCTTTGACATCGGCTCTGGTTTTGTCAGCCAATTCCATAATATATTCAGCACCGGTCTCAATCATGTGATTCAAGATCTCTAAGTCAACAGTAGCACCCAAATTGTCACCATTAGAGACAAACAAGATTTCTTTTCCTTCGGCTAATAATTCATCTAATTTACCAGTGGAGGTCAAACTTTCGAATAAATCACCATGACCTGGAGGATACCAAGACTTCAAAGGATCGTTGACGCTCTTTGGGACAGGCAATAAAGAGTCCTTGAAGACTCTTGGAAACTTTGATTGGTTGAAGGTCTTAATCTTAATACGATGACCAGAGTACTGTTTAACAATATGTTGAGTGTCATTATCAGTGTTGAAAGAGTTCATCAATAACAATGGGACATCAGAATCGTATTTTCTGTTCAAGTATTCAATTTGTCTAACGGACAAATCCAAGAAAGTGTTTCCGTCTCTGACTTCAATAACGGATTTAGGACCAACACAACCCATTGAGGTACCTAAACCACCGTTCAATTTTAAAACAGCCAATTTGGACAACAATTGTTTGCTTTTGTCTAAAGAAAGTTCGACCTTCAATGTATTGTAGTTGACGACTTCATCAGGGTTTGGAGATTTGATCTTTTCCCAGTCCAAAGTACCGCCAGCAGCTTTATCGGTCAAGTATCTTCTGAACAAAGCGAAGAAGGAGTCCATTTCATTGTCAAACTTTTTTTGGACGGTTTCGTCGCTAGTTTGCAAAGTGTCTGACAATTTGTTCAAATGGTTTCTCATCTGGGAAGCAGCAATGGAGGTGGTAGTATTGTCGAAAGCCTGTAAAGCAATCTCAGAGGTGGATTGGCAGTTAGTAAAGGTTATCAGAGAAGAAGAAAGAAGGAGAATTAGAAACTGGAAAAGGGGACTGAGCAGCGGACAGAGCAGAGTCCAGCCAGACTGATCGTGGGATCTACTTCTGGACATCAGCCTTCGCTGCTGGCTGTCCAAATATACACATACGTAGGCGCTTTGGGACTTGCTGTGTTTTCTTGGGGTGACACTCATCATCTGTCAATGGGGTTCTAGTTAGAGTATAAAGCTATATATTGTGTTGCCTAGCAGGGAAGAGTACGTGGAGATTCAAGAAATGCCTGCAATTCTGACTAGAATATACTCTGGATGGCAAAGCTAATGGTATTTCAATTCCCTTCCTCCAGTGAATATTGGCCACCATGCATGTTCCTTGGGAGAAGCCACATTTCAATTTATTTATTTATGTTGGGTTACTTTTCTCTCTAATTACCCCCCCCCCCTAAAAAAAACCAAATAAAAAAAAAAAAAATTAATTAAAAAAAAAAAAAGAAAAAAAGAAAATTCGCTGTGTTTGTACCTAGTTACCAGTTTGGGAAGCCAAACCAACCTCCACGAACGCTTTTCTTGGGAGACAATTAGAGAAATTTAAAAAAAATTCCGATCATGGGGGACAACCACCTGGGAGGAAGCAAGAAAAAAAAAAGGCAATATGACAAACAATCCAGATCGAGCAACTGTGCTGGGAAAAATAGAAATTTATGTACACGCTATATACGGGGAGAACCGCACCGTATTTGGTCGAAATCGAGCCATGCGCTGCCGGACAAGTCAGCTGCATCCAACCGGCCATCGCACAGATCTCCCCCGTGTTTAAAAAAAATGTCTTGCCAAAAAAAAATGCCATTAAGAAAAAAGTGTCTTTGGGGAAGAAAGAAAAACAAACTAAAAAAACTGTGCAAGTTATGAGCACCCGTAGAATGCGCCATTGGATATGCACCAGAGAGTATTCGCCTGTACGTCCATGTGCAGGAGATGAAAAGACAACAGTCGATCCTTACATCTTCGAAACATTACACTCGCACACCACAACACGTGCGTACTCTTACATCTTTACAACTTTACAGAACAGCATTATTTTTTTCTGTATATGCAAGACCCTTACACATGGTGAACAAACAAAACATTTATTTTCCTCGCTTGGTCTTGCATAGAAAGCCCCCCGATATTGAAGGATTTTGGTCGTGTGACTGAATTCATAAAAAAAAAAAGAAATTGCTTACAGAGAAAGCTTTTCTGGTCACGTGCAAACCACGTGACATGCGGTTCAGATAAGTACCCAACTAACCTCGCTTTCGTGAGTGTCTACAAAAACACAATACTTCATTCAAATACATTGACCACTATACATAGTTTGGATATTCTTCACGATCGTCCAAATTCTGATTGCTTTGCACGATTCTCTTCTCGTTGTAAACAAAAAACTGAACAAAAATCACCCCGTCCATGAGCAAGGTTCCCACACTGCCGAGCAACCAGCTGAAGTTTATAATCAAGTATCTTAGGCTGATCCCGTAGCTGAGAATACTCAAAACGTATGTCAAGTTCCCCATGCATGCAAAGAAGAAAAACATGAAACTGATTCCATCAACAGACTTTCTTTTGTAGTTGAGCAATATTTGGGGAATTCTGGATCCAAGATAGAAAGCAGCACACAAATATCCGAAAAACTGACCCATCAAGTCAATCTTCAAATCGTCATCCATTGGATCGTGAGGCTGTGTTCCTCTGTGCGGTGGATGTCTAACGTACGAAATGTACCATCCTCCAACTCCTGAGATCAACACTAGTAGCACCAAGATTAAGTTGTAAAAACTACCGCTGCCACTCTTTTCGCCACTTTTATTGGCTCCAAGAAGTGTGTCGGTCTCTCTGTGAATGATCATCTCATCCAAAACGTCTTCGTTAAGCGGGTTTGCAGGAGATAAATGGATAGGGTCCACCGCCAAAGACTTCTTGTTTTTATGATGGTGGTGGTGGTGATGCTGCTGCTGTTGTTGAATCAAAGAGTTCAGCTGAACTAAAAGACGTGACTCTTCCTCGATCTCACTGTCCAAATCGTCGTCATCTTCCTCCTGTTTATTGTACATTAGGCACTGCAAAAGCAAGACCACATCGGCTAACGTGTAATAGATGGCCAAGATTAGCATGGTAGGTAACACATTTTGCAATATCAGGCCAACAACATTGAATACGTCTCCCACAAGCCATAATATCACAAACAGTAATGACAAGCCGTCCGAGGACTTTCTTTTGAAATTCTCGTATATTTGCGGAGCAAACACAATTATCCAACATGCTATCGAGATCGCTCCAAGTATTCCACTGACTGCCTGAGCATCTAAAACCACTGGAGGTGGTGGTGCAGCTACAATGAAACCTACTGGATTTTCCATCATTTTCTATAGTTTGTTACTCTATCTGTCTTCTTTCTCTAATATTCTCTATTAATCAAGTGCTTTCTAATCCACTGATACTAGCGGTGTCTCTATCAATGTCTTTGAGGGAAAAAAAATGCTCCTATATGGCAATTGAAAAAAAAGAACAATAATATTTCACCAGTAAAGATGAATATGTTTTAAATAATTTAAATTTATCCATGTAGATGATGAATAGATGATGAACGAGTTTCTCGACAATTTTCTCTACATACGCATTGAATAAAAAAGAAACTGTCAATTGAAGAGTTCAACAAGAAAAAAAAAAAAAATTTTTTGTAGCAGAAAACAGTTGTTTCGGTGCACTGATAAGTTGCTTCGCTACTTTTGGCCGTTTAGTTCAAGATAGATTATCCTTCGCTGACAGTTGACCAAATTTGACAGCTTTCTCCGTTACATACTATTTTCAACCATGGTTAGAATAATAGACAAGTATTTCTGAATTTCAACTGCTTTTCATTCGAAATCAGCAATCAAAGGGAAAAAAGACGTATATCCGGAGAGAATTAGATACAAGAAAACTAGATTTTTGTTTATCAAAACAAGAACTCTGCTAGACAATAAAATAAATACGCTCAACATAAAAATATTAGCATTTGCGAAAAATAGAGGAGTATATGGGAATCCTTGGAATTATATACAGTATCAAGTTATTAGAGACTGTTTTACAAAAACTCACAGTTTCTTGTAAAACCGATGCTTCTTAAAATTTTTTCAGCGAAAATTACAAGTTTCTACAGCCCATTAAACTGAAAATTATACATTAAAAGTATGTTACTGTAATATCTTAACAATGCTAAAATTACAATGGAATGCTATGCTCTCACATAAAATCCAAATTCGAATATCATTAGACGTAATCTGAAACTTCTGAGGATGCACTGCTGGCTATCTCTAAACCAAGCTGAACATTACGGATCTCTTCGAGCCATGGATCATTGATTAACTCTTCTGCAGTAGCCCTTTCTTCCGGATTGACAATAAAACATCTCTTCAAAAATGCCACTCCTTCTTCACTTAAATCTTGGGGTCCAGGTAGTTGTGGTGCATTGCCTCCGGCAATATGGAACATAATGGCATATTCATTGTCCAATTTCGCCCAAGGTCTACGACCAGTGCTCATTTCTAACACGCAACAACCAAGTGCCCAAATATCTTCTGCACCAAGACAGTCGTTATTTCTTTTCCCTAAAATAATTTCAGGCGACATGTACATTGGAGTTCCGGCGATCCCTCCTTCGTTCAAATCACTAGTATTATCATCTGAGCCTGACTCACTGTTGTTTGCATTTTCTCTTCCAAATATCCCGGTCATTCTTGTTCTGCCAGAACTGGCAATCAACTTTGCAGCTCCGAAATCAACAAATTTCACAACCCCTAATCTATTTAACAAAATATTGTCCGGTTTGATATCTCTATGTGCAATATTCTTCAAATGCAAATATGCTAATCCTTCCACCATTTGAAACGTATACCATTGAATCAACCGTTCATCAGTAATTCTTCCATGGCTTAACAAAGTTCCTAAGGATCCGGCATCGCAATATTCCATAAATAAATAAACTTTATCAGAATGCACCTCAACACCATAATAGTGTACAATATTTGGATGATCCAACATTTCTAACACTGTCATTTCATCCTTTATAATCTTTCCAATATTGGAGACTGATTGGAAATTCGGAAATTTAATCTCCTTAACTGCCATTACAATACCTCTGGTTAAATCAGTTGCTGTATAAACAGATCCAAAGGTTCCACCTCCAATGTAATCACCTTTTTGCCATTTTGAAGAAAATTTAGACGATGAAGATGCTAAATAAGATAATATCTTGTTCTCTGATCTGGCATTATCCAAGACCTTACCGATTTCTTTTCTCTCGATAAGCCTTTGCTCTAATTGCTTATCCAAAGAAGAAATTTTTTGTTTCAATTCAATATTCTTATTTGATTCCAATGTGTCCTCTTTCAAAATTGTCTTTCTTTGCAACTTTGAAATCGACAACAATGCTTGATTAGCTTTATTAGATCTGGCACCCATTATATCAAAATGACTTATCAACAAAGTCAAGCAACCAGAAACTTTCGTTTTTAACAAATTAAACTGTTCGGTGCTCAACAATAAAACATTAAATTTTCTAAATATCAAATCAGCAAATTCCAATGCGGAAACACATGATTTGAAAGTTTTCGGTGAGGATGGTATGCTCTCGTCCACAACAACAGTAATCCAATCAATACTCATTTGAATTAATAATTCTAGAAATTTTTTTATCTTATCAGGCTCTACGGTTCTTAGAGCAGATAATGAATTATCTCGAATGTTGTAATAAAGGTTGTTAATAATCTCTAAGCAAGAACTTCTCTCATGCTCATTTTGATGGATGAACTCGACTATCGCATCCTTTAACTTTGATGATTTTTCCAACAAAACAAACGACATGTCGTTATAATATTTGCTCATTCGAATCAACTCTTTCTGAAGATGGAAGAAACTACAAAGTTTCTTCCATCTTAAAATTTGAATCAACTTAACGAATTTTTCATTGTTCACAGCAGGTATATCACCTAATGGTTCATTTTTATAAAGACGTTCAAAAATCAAGCTGACTGATGCTTTTTCTTCCTCGCTCATGTGTGGCTCAAATTCTTCGCTGCAGTACTGTCTCAACTTATTAATGAAATTTAATTTTGCTCCAGGTAAGTTTAATGCTTGTCCCTCCGCAACCAATAAAATATCACCATGCTTAATATTTACGTAACGAGGCACTTCTATCTCATTGGATTGAAGTGACATATTCTTTCTATTTCCTGGCCATTTGATATCTTTTAAAGCAGGAATAATCAAAAAATAGCCAGGTAACTTCTTAGGCGAATGATCTTCAAGTGTTTCCTCGCCATTACTCTCCGCATATTCCTTGTCAGCTCGACCATTATCACGATTAGACTTTCTAACTGAGTATTTATTGTTCATAACTTGCAAGCCAGAGTTTCTGAAAGCTTCAATATCCGGTCGCTTTAAATCAGAACCTAATTTGAATCCCTGGATGATCTGCAAAATTTCTCTATCGCCTAATGCAGCCATTTCTTCACTTAATAAAATATAGTACTTGAATTTGCTGGGTACCTCTGCAGATAAATTTTTGAAATTCTGTTCCTCATTAAAGAATACACCTTTGTTACTATACAATAGTTCTTTCAAATTAAAAACACCATTAATAGATAGCAAAGAATGATTAGACTGAACGAAAAAAGACATAATACTTTTAGACATTAAGTAATCCTTATTAAGTGACAACTTTAGCAATTTTGCATTCTGAACATTGCTTAGGAATTCGTTAGACAAAGTATTTAACTGGCGTCTCACAGTGTTGAAGTTATCAAAAGTTGAGGTATACCATTTGACCAATTTAATTCTGTTTTGCAAAACTGGATACGATAGTTGATGATTGATGTACTTTACTAATCTGTGGACCAAAGTAGACACTAAATAGGAAAATTTTCTCGAAATTTTATAAACGAAACCAGAATCAAGAAAATATCCAATATTTTTTAATGTGCGCCACTGGGCTTCTAAATATGCTGGCTCTTTATATGTGGTGAAAGTATATTGGGTCTTAGAACTGTCCAAAAGCTTCTTTTCATATAATATGATTAAGTAGTCGGTAAACTTTAGTAACACCTGATCAGATTGAAAAAAGTCTAAATCTGGATTATAACAATCGATCTTCGAAATCCCTTCAATAAATGTAATAAAATTGTATTTTGTTACACAAAATATCTTTATTATAGTTTTAAAATCTTGGATTATTTGATCTATTGACATCAAAGTCAATAATCTGATAGCCTTAGCATACTCCAATCTTTTTAACATAATTTCTCTAATTAAATTTGATGGAAATCTAACAAGACTTAATATTGTAGGTAAAAATGAGGGCAAATTCATTTCTTCATACACATTTTTTAATGCAGTGTATGTCTGCATAGATTTGCTGGACCACGAATTGATGGCACGGAAAATTTTCCTTTCGAAAAGCTCATCTATATTTTTGTAAGCTAAAATATTCTCAGCGAAAAGTTCAAGAATGGAGTCATCTTCGAGATTTTCAACAGACGAATCAATGGTAGACTTTCCGCCATTAAGTGATGACAATAAAGCTTCTTTTTTGGGAGATGGCGGAATAGATCTTTCTAAATTACCTGGATTGAACTGTTCTTGTTGCGGGGAATGCATACTGATATAAGAATTAGTATTCAACCTATTTCCAGTATAATTATTCGACGCATTTTCATACTTGCTGTTACTCGACAGTATAGGATTTGAAGTTGGGGAACAGACAGCACTCGAATAATTTGCAGGAAGAGGTTCTTGATTGTACTTGAACTTCGATCCTGATTTCACAGAATTAGAGGAAAGCATAGTGTTATTGGAGGATGATCCAGTGGATGTTGAGCTTGAACTCGAGCTAGAGTAACTTTTTTTTTGATAACTACCGTTCATCAAGTCATTGCTATAGTTTTTTGAATAGAAATCACTCTTAAACCAGTTAATCAATAATTCTCTTTCTGTATGAAGCCCAAACACTATATTTTTCCAACTAATAAGTGCCTCTAATCTATTAATGAACTCTTGCGATTTCATTATAGGTTTTGCGATATACATATCTTCATGTGTCATCCATAACTGCTGACATTTTTCGTATTGATGAAGAAGGTTATCAACAACTCTGGCAACATCATAATATATAAGTCTATCCAATTTAATTTTCAAATCATCTGATAATTCATCCTTTGCAGACTTAATTTTTCCTTGCTCTATTAAATTTTGATAAAACTTATCTTCAATTGGAGTAGAATTATACTTGAAATTCATCATCTCATCTATAATTTCGTCCACTAAACTCCGGCTATATCCAAGAATTTTTTGCTGCTCACGGATGCCTCTATCATATTTTTTAGCCTTGAGTGAAATCCATAGATTCTCTTTGTATTGAGTAACAAAAAAATTGGAAAGATACGATTGACCACCATGGGCATTGACAAAATTCACATTATTAGCATCTGAAGTATTCAACTTATGCATCATCTTGTTCTTTTCAGAAGTGACTATATCGGAATTTACCACAACACCTAGCATTGTCTGCCATTCAAATCTCTCTAAAAATTCATCATCATCAAGTATTTCGGGTTTGAGCAGAGGCCTTATTACGGGAAACAAAATTGAATCATCAATTTGATACTTCAAGTTTATTGGATCAGTTGATAGCAAGGCGATTTCAGTTGGATAAGTAATTTCAACCTCATATTCATCACCATTACTGAGAGACTTTCCCTTACCAGCAGGTGGTCCTGCAAGCCTTTCATCGCTACCACTTCTGGTGATATTTTTAGAATCTGTAGTAGAAAGCGAATCTCTAATATCGGCAGAAGAACTGTTAGATCTTTGTGCATCAAAATTACTTGCGATAGAATTCTCTGATTTTGTTCTTTCAACTTGAGGTTTTGTTACCGATAGTTCGTGAAAATTATCTGAGTCCAAATACTCAGCATTGAAAATTCTCTTGTGTGTATCAGTGATAATGTTCTCATTCTCATCATATTTCTTTTCGAAATCAACATCTGAAGAATCACTGTGGTTGTAATAGGCTTCATCCAAGTCGTCATAATCAATTTCTTCATCAAAATCTTCTCCAAATTCACTACTGGGAGCCAAATCCAATGCACTGTCATCCTCATGATCCGTGGTGTAAACCGAGCTGTCTCTGGTATTGATCGCTTTGGTAGCATAATCATCAGTAAATTCGTTGTTCATTCGTCTCAAGTAAGCCTTTTCCTGGACCTTATACAGATCTTTTTCGGCATTCAATCGCTGTTTGAATCCCTTGATACCATTTTTTGTATGGGAAATGTTGTCATCATTGTCAGAGTTTTTAGCATCAACATTATTTAGTGTAGTATTATCCATTGAAAAACTAGGAACTCTACTCAAACTAGAGGATGATGAGGAGTAGCTCTCTGTCCTTTTATTGTATAGATTATTAGACGGATTTCTTTGCATGCTAAAAGACGGAAATTTGTTCAGTCTGTCGTTTATCTTGTTGTTCGTAAATAAACTGTGTGATCTGGCGAACAATGCAGGCTTTTTCTTCTGATGCTGTCCAGAAGAGAAACCGAACAAGTTCAGCAGACCTTGCAGATTCGAGCTGTCTTCTTTTTTATTGGAACTATTGTTCTCCATGATAGCGAGACCCTGGGTGATGCACCAAGTATACGGATTTCAAAATAGTTTTGTGGAAACCTCCAATCAAGCAGGTTTGTAAACAGCAAGAATTAAATCTATTTTTCTTTGTTCAAACCCTAGAACAGACGAAAGCTCCCTAGAATAGACAAGAGCCCTTAGAGTACACAATGCCCCTTAGAATAGACACAAAAGCCTAGAATAGACACAAAAGCCTAGAATAGATGGTTCTAAATTATCAAAAGGCTGCAATAGTGCAATATATCTCACTGATGATTATTTTTCTGCTGGCCAAATGTCGTTTATAGGTTCTTTCCAACGGCAGAGAAGGTTCTAAAGAAATTCCTGTAGAACCTTTCCAGCTCAAGATTTTTTAAAGAAGAAAGGCTAGATACTGGTGAATGCAGCTTGAATAGACACAAAAATGATGTATTAATGCTGGATATTATATTTTTTTCTTTATATATCTTTCAATTTGATGAATCACAGCAGATATCTGCTGAGCTTTCTCTGGTAAGTAATGTTGCTAGCCAAGTTTACAATGTTTTTTGGCTGTGTTATCTTGAGTAGATTTTTTTTTTTTTTTTCTGTTTACTTCCTTTTAGTTTTTCTGCTCAATGTTTAATATTTTCCCACTGAAGACCAATGCGAGAATATTTCACACCTAAGCTGCGTAACCAGTGAATAATTTTTGACGGTGAGTTCTCTGTTAATAGACAGATTTCGTACCTGACAGACCACAAAGAAAAAGACCACAAAGAAAAAATACGTTACTCAATCATGGGAGTAAACCATTTGTTAGTGTGAGAGAATAGCTTCCTTTTTTTTTTTTACTGGTCGAACCAGTAATGATCTAGCACTAGGGAGCAACAGGAGATAACATGAAAAAAAAAAAAAGATTGGTTGAGAGCGATGGAGGGAGTTAGCCACTTGCAGCAGCGTTATGTGCCCTGTCAAGAATCTTTGGAAAGTATTCAACATGCCAAAAGCTTTTTTTACTCGATGTTTTAAATTATTTTGCATTGTATAGTTTATTTTTATATATTATATATATTTATGGAGACGTTTGAAGAACCGGCAAACTAGAAAAATAAACAGATTTCTAGATGTGTGTTTTATGTATGAGTGTGTGTATAACACATAGAGCGTTAATAAAGAAAATCGATATACTGCACGAACAGTTAGAATCAGGAAACGCTGGGATTTTTCCGCAACCAGATACCTCTAATGGTAGTTACACATCCCGTGGATGCATTTGGAAGGCGAATTTGGATCTTTCAGCAAATCTCCCTCATTTCTCACATCTTTTGTTTTTGTTGGTTGTTTTGTGTTTATGTTTTTTATTGTTTCATTTCAGAAAAGCCAGTGAAAAGCTGCAAAAACTTTCTGAGGAACCTGAATAATCTGCTTCCTTTTGAGCTCGTTTCCTCGAAAAGTTTTCGAGCAACAGATCGACTTCTGTGCTTGCGAAATCAATGGCTTGCTGGAACAGGATTGTTGATCACCTTACCGTCGAAGACATCACCTTCCTTGACCCAACCACCTGGACTCACTTCCTTGCCTGTCTTTTCGGCAAATTCTTGGAACTTCTTCAGTATATCTGGTCTGAACTGTCTGATCAAACCTTGAACAGGCCAAGCGGCGGCATCACCCAAGGCGCAAATAGTATGTGTTTCAATTTCTTTGGTGACTTCCCAAATTTGATCAATTTCTTTCTCGGTACCTTGACCTTTGGCAAATCTTGTCATCATTTTGTCTAACCAAGTTGTACCTTCTCTACATGGTGTGCACTGACCGCAAGATTCGTGCTTGTAGAATGCACTGAATCTTTGAATGGCTCTTACAACATCGGTTTGCTCGTTCATGACAATGACAGCAGCGGTACCTAAACCAGATCCAACTTCTCTAAGGGCGTCAAAGTCCATTAAAATATCGGTACAAGTGGATCTTGGTAAGACAGGAACAGAAGAACCACCTGGAATGATACCCTTCAAGTTGTCCCATCCACCAATGACACCTCCACAGTGCTTGTCAATCAATTCTTTCAATGGGATAGACATTTCTTCCTCAACAACACATGGTTTGTTGACATGACCAGAGATACCAAATAACTTAGTACCACTGTTTCTTGGTCTTCCAAAAGATGCAAACCAGTCACCACCTCTTCTCAAAATGGTTGGGGCAACGGCAACGGTTTCGACGTTGGTAACTGTACTTGGTCTACCAAACAAACCAATACCAGCTGGGAAAGGAGGCTTTAATCTTGGTTTACCAGCCTTACCTTCGATACTTTCAATTAAAGCTGTTTCTTCACCACAAATATAGGCACCGGCACCACGGTGAATGTAGACATCGAAATCGAAGCCTGAGCCGCAGGCGTTCTTACCAATTAAGCCAGATTTGTAGGCTTCATTGATAGCAGTTTGCAAAGTGACAGCTTCATTGTAAAATTCACCTCTGATATAAATGTAAGCTGCAGTGGCATTCATAGCTCTACCTGCGAGCAAACAACCCTCAACTAAGGTGTGTGGATCTTTTCTCATGATTTCACGGTCCTTACAAGTACCTGGTTCACCCTCATCGGCATTGACAACTAAGTATCTTGGGCCTACATTTTTCTCCCAGTTTGGAGGGTTCATAAAAGACCATTTAAGACCTGATGGAAAACCGGCACCACCTCTACCTCTGAGACCAGATTTCTTCATTTCGTCGATGATCCATTTGTCACCTTTGAGGATGATTTCCTTGGTCTTGTACCAACCCCCTCTTTTCATGACGGATTTCAAGTCATGGCCAAAGTTACCGTATAAATTCTGGAAGATACGATCTTGATCCTTCAAGCCACCATATTGACGGACAGGATTGGCTGCAGGGTCTGACACAGTGGCCAAAGATCTTGTGGAATTAATTATTATTTTATTCTTGGATGCAACGGATTTGCAAATCATCTTGAACGGATAAACAAACTGTACTTATTACTAATCTATATTTATTGCCGCGATTCCTTGAAGTTCAGTTGAAAATCAACAAGCCTAGCCTGAAAAAAATATTTAGACTGAATAATAGGATGATTGATAATCTCAAACAGCAAAGCCTTGAGTTATCCAATATTGCACTATATGTGTTAAGCTTAGGTGCAAAATCTCTCTGGTTATTATCTAAACTAAATTGTTTTAAAAAATTTTCTTTTTTCGCCCTATATCAGCGTCATAGTAAATTAATACTGAGAGTTTTGTTTTTCCTTATTCTATGCTATACAGAGAAAGCGCTTTACTAAGCACACAAAAATAGCAGAGACTTCATAAAAAAAAAAATTTTAGTGGTGCTTTTTGTTAAGTGAAAATAACTGTCAGCTTAACATTTGCTAGCGTTTTATTGGTCGTTTATTCTGTAATTTGAAGTATTGGAGCAGCGTTTGTTAAGTGTGGACGGGGCTCAAACCAAAATTTTTGAGGCTGTTCACGTGATACACTGCAGCAAGACTGCTGCTTTCTGCAAACTGATTACCTATACTATATTGCTTACCAAGTCTTAAACAAGAAGATGTTGCAAATTCAAATACTTGGGAGTGTTTATATTTCAAATCTAATACTGGATGGTTCTTGGCTTTACGCATTCATTATTTCATTTCGTAGAAATTAATTTTAGTTGCCCTAAAATGTTCAAAGAGGCAACGACTATTGCAAGTGGTACTGTTCTATATTTCTCTTTCTTTAAAATTAAATTGTTTTAAACAAAACAGCTGATAAAAAATACTAAGATAAAATAATTTTGAATGCAAACCAGCCAGTTGTGCCCAATATCACTTCTGCAACATATTTGGTTTTTTCAAACAAAAAGTCATCTTATTTAATTACCATTCTAATGAAAGTTTACGTAAAACGAAGTGTTTAACCAATTATATATTTCAGAAAAATGATATCACAGAATCACACATTTTTCAGTAACAACAAGTCTTTGAAGATGATAATATATAGTAATAGTGCGGTTGTGGTTTCGAGGAATTGAGAAAAAAACTTGATATTTGAAAATTCGTTGGACTTTTCAACTACCTATGAAGTAGAATAATTTCTAAAATTTCTCCATCAATCTAACAGTGATTGAAATTATCAGATTACAAAAACTGTTTACATAATTTAAAAGTCGGATAGTATTCATTGGATTTCATTTTAGATTCTTTTATTATTTTGAAGTTTTAAAATTAGTTTTAGAAAAAAAAGAAAGCTTTACATTAAAAAAAATAATATGAAAACTATGCTTCGAAGAAAATACTTAGCTAAGATTAAGAATTAGAAAAGACTAAGAATATACGAAAGGATATAGTATAATGAGGGGATCATTCGGAAGATCCATTTAAATGTTTACGTTTTCACACCATTCGAATTTCAATAGTTTTTGAAAATAAAATCCTCATGCGCAGTATTAGATTCCTCTTATCTTACGAGGTCTTACAATAAACATCTGCAAAAATTTACACCTTGCTAACTAATATCCATGTTGCTGCTGAATAAGAAGTTAATGTAATTCGTATTTTGCCCGAAGCACTGTTTATTCAAAGCTACTAATAGAGTGACTACTACTATTGAGCTATTGAGATAGCATCACTTTTATAAACGCTCACAACCTTTGCTGCAGCTGCTCATCTCTTGATTTTCATATTTTTTTTTAAACATTCAAACTCTCTACAAAGCACTTCTAAGATGGATCTATCAAAAACATACACTTAATGCTTGCAAGCAACTCCGTTATTTGACTTTTCTTCATTTCATTTACCATTTTCAGATTAGTATATAAATTCCTTTGACGAGGCTGATTATTCATTAATATCTGGAGCTTCGTGAACTATAAGGTGTCTACTCCTTTTAATACAAGAAGAACAGAAACAGCACGATGTCTACATTATTACCACCACCTTCTAAAAGGCAAAAGAAAGATTTGCAGGAGAACAATACTCCCACATCCTCCATTATTCAAAAGCAGGAAGATGTAACTTTTGTCACTGTTGTTTTCAAATCCTCGGAGACTAAGAAGAATTTGGGAAATTCAATCCGTGTGCCATCAAATATTACCAAACAACAATTAGAACAATTGTTGAACCAGATGAATAATTCACTGGATGATCCAACACCATATGATTTTGAAGTAGTTTTAGATGACGAAAAAGAAACAAAAAAAGAAATAGTGGACAGCTTGTATAACTCTGTTTTGAAACCAAATTTGAAATCTACCGAAGAACTTTTGACAATTTTATTCACACCCCAATCTATATTCAAAGTTAAGCCGATCACCAGATCATCTTTTGCAATTTCTGGACATGGTGCAACTATTCTTACTGCTAAGTTTTCCCCTGTAAATTCAAATAGAATGGTAACAGGATCAGGTGACTCAACTGCTAAAATATGGGATTGCGATACCCAGACACCATTCAAAACTTTGGACGGTCATTCTAATTGGGTCTTAACTGCAGAATATTCTCCATGTGGTAGATACATTGCCACTGGTTCAATGGATAATACTATAAAGATATGGAATAGTGAAAATGGTGAATTGAAAGGTACTTTGAGTGGTCACTCCAAGTGGATCACAAGTATTTGTTGGAAACCTCTACATTTAGTTGAAAATGAAACAATGATGATTTGTTCAGGATCCAAGGATGGTACAGTCAGAATTTGGAATATATCTAATTTGACTTGTGTACATAATTTGAGTGGCCACAAGTTGAATGTGTCATGTGTAAAATGGGGTGGTTTCAATGATATTTATTCTACCTCTCATGATAAAACAATTATGGCATGGAATCCAGAGAATGGTCAACTAATGAAATCCTTCAAATCCCACGCACACTGGATTAATCATTTGTCCTTGTCAACTGATTTTCTACTCAGAAAAGGTTGTTACACATACAACAGTATCGAAAACACAAAGATTTTCAAACTGCCGTTATCAAACAAAATTGCTATTGCAAAAAAATTATTTAATGTTTCTGAGGAAAGATTAGTTACTTGTTCAGATGATTTCACAATGTACTTGTGGAATCCAAAAAAGCAAAACAAACCTGTTAATAGAATGCATGGTCATCAGAAGCTTGTCAATCATGTTGCCTTTTCTCCAAATGGAAAGTACATTGTCTCTGCTGCTTTTGATAACTCAATAAAATTATGGGATGGTCAGCAGGGTACATTTAAAGGAACTTTTAGAGGGCATGTTGGCCCAGTTTACCAGGTGTGTTGGAGTTCGGATAATAGATTATTAGTAAGCTGTTCTAAGGATACTACATTAAAAATTTGGGACTTGAAAACTTTGAAATTGAGTGTTAATTTGCCAGGTCATAAGGATGAAGTTTATGCTGTTGATTGGAGTTTAGACGGAAAGAGAGTTGTTAGTGGTGGTAAAGATAAACAAGTTAGAATATGGTCTCACTGATTTTTAATATTTCTGTTTCTTTATTTTCGTACTGATGTTATACAAAATTAGAATTATAGATAGTAATAAGTAATCTCTATTTCAAAGACTATTAGTTACCTTTGCAATATTTTTTGACAACCCTACTCTTTGTAAAACAATTTCGAACATAAGAAATTCTTATCTTTACAGTGGTGGAAATATTTGGAAATCAACGAATAAATAACTAATGTATTAATTAAAAAGGTGAGATGAAAGAAAGTCATATTTGCTTAATTTCTAGAAAAGCCAACATTAAAATAAAATAAAGGAACACAAAAAAAAATAACTAAATCACAGATAAATATAAAAGAACTGGTAATGATATAATATAAAGCATCAAATAAATAAAGATGGTAAATTTTCTTCTTTCTCTTTTTTGTTCGATTTAATTTTTTTTGTATAATTCTTTCTATAAATTAAATTCTGTCAAAAAGTTCATGGGGATAAATTTGCGATATTATTCAATCAAAGCAAAATTTTCACATAATGATGCAAAACTTGTCATCATCAGCTGCTTCTTCAGTTGCACTCTTTGGATGAGCAGTAAGTGCACATCTGGCAGCTTCGGTGAATGCTTCATTGACACCTCTATTTTTCTTTGCACTACATTCCAAATATTTCATAGCACCGAT
Source organism: Saccharomycopsis fermentans (assembly GCA_002564245.1). Taxonomy (NCBI): domain Eukaryota; kingdom Fungi; phylum Ascomycota; class Saccharomycetes; order Ascoideales; family Saccharomycopsidaceae; genus Saccharomycopsis; species Saccharomycopsis fermentans. The sequence continues at coordinate 728,673 of JNFW01000002.1, forward strand.
TTTTTTAGCCATATCCAAACCTTGCTCGTATGATGTCAATTTTGAAAATTTATCATTTTCATTGTCTTCGTTGTTTCTAAGATCACATTTCAAAGCAACCAAGACCAATGGAACACTTTGACAATGTTCCTGAATTTCGGCCATCCATTTACTTCCAACATTTTCTAAGGAATCTGGGGAGTCGACTGAAAAACAGAGCATTATTGTGTGGGTATCACTGTAACTCAAAGATCTTAATCTATCAAATTCCTCCTGTCCAGCTGTATCCCATAAAGATAGTTGAACAGCCTGATTGTCAACGAAAATATCATGTACATAATTTTCGAAAACTGTTGGCTCATAAACTTGAGGGAAATAGCCTCTTGTGAAGACATTCAACAATGATGTTTTACCACAGGCACCATCACCTAAAATAACAATTTTACGCTGAACTAAATAATTTGTTAGCAAATTTAACCCTATTTAATGAGAATAATTCACAGTTGATACATACTTGGTTTTTTATCGGATCCACAAATTGGCATTCTTTATATGATTTTTCTGAGAGTAATATGATTTGAATATAAGAGGTTTGAAATCTCAAGTTTATACTTTTCTGTTATAAAATTTTTTGAGTTTGCTGGGGATGAAATTTATCGTTCTTGATGTATTTCAATAAATAATTATTCGCTTCAGCACCTGTTACCTGATAAGACAAAAGCGATAGCCAGTAAAAAATTGAGAGTTAATTTTCATAAAAAAAATTCTAGCTGAAGAACCTGTATATGAAATTAGAATCAACACAAATTCGAGAAACCTTTTGATTTTATCGATAAAATCGAGTTTAATAGAATATAGTACTATATTATAATATAAATTTATCCAAAAGCTGCTATTTCAAAAGCGTTCTTTAGTAAAATGGGTTGGATTGTCTTGTAGGCTATATTTCTGTTATACTTTAATTATGGTACAATAAATAAAACCGTTTACTGTTTTAAGCTAAATTGTATTTTACAAGATACATTTTAGTTTTCGTTGTTTTTTGTTTCATCTATACCCAGATTGATCGACGCATTTTTTTTTTCGTTGGTTTAGCTGAAAACTTTCTTATTTTTTTCATTTTTTTTTCCTCTCTTAGAACTAAAACGGTGCTACAAAATCATATTTGCAAGTAGATTCGCTGTTAACAAGCCAAAACTACGGTAATTTATATTTTAATACCATGATTTGTATTCGAATCACAACAGTGAACAAAAACTTCATTACTTTAAGCTACTGTAAAAACTTTAAAATTAAATTTATGTATTTTGAACGGGCTTTTAGTATGTATGCCTATGTGCTTTTCAGGAAAATGATAGAACCCACTTTATCCTCATTTTTTTTGTTGAAATGATTTGATAAACAGTCTTTTAGACTCTAAATCATTGGCGACTATTCTAAGTCCACTGATATCAGAGATTTTTGATTTAATGTCTGTCCATTTATAAACATTCTGCAAAGGTGCAATATGCATCTTAAATTTTAATGAGTTTTTGTTCGTCAACAACCTGTAAAGATACGACATGTTTCCTTCAGGAACTGGTGTGGTCAAGTAGGATGGGAAAAGTTTGATGCTTAGCACCTTAAGGCTTAGTTCTTCTCCGTCTGGTAAATCAATCGAAGAGTCTTCATTATTGAATTTTAGAATTGCATTGTTATTGCTTGGCGTGGCTTCCGGAAAAATAAAAATTGGGCCAGAATTGGACTCTTTCTCAGCTAGAACTTCCAAATTAGCAATTGTTGAGAGATCATCAACAGGTATATTTAATGCGTATTTCAAAAAACTTGAAAATGAGGAAATATCAACGTATTTGTGTTTGCTGTTGAATGTCAAAATTTTAAAACTATTTGCATCAGTAATCAAATACAATACAAGATAATCTAATGGTGAACTCGAATTAACAATTACTACATCCCTTGATTTTGGAACATTTGCAAGAATGCTTTTTTTGTCAAGCCTTTTCACATTTTCAACCCTTAGGTCAATAAGTTCCTCACTGGAGCTGAAGTTAGGACCACTGAAAAAATATTTAGAAATGACTTCTATAAGACTTTTACGAATCGATCTCACAGGAACCAAATGGAAAACTAAGATTATTATTATGAAAAATGGTAATTTAAAAGTAAAAATGGAAACATTGATTAATCCTTGAATAAGTCTCACACTTAGATTTCCCTTGATAGCTTGCTTGTTCGGCATAAATGGTGAAATACCAGTTCCCGGGTCCCTCCAATTAGTAAATTTCTCCATCACTGTACCTATTGTTAGGTTGTTATTGTGATGTATTAGAACTTTTAACAGCAAGGAGTATTTATTACTGCTAATATACTTATAATCGTCAGCAAGTAAGTCTCATATACCATCTAGAGCTTCATCATCTTGTGTTGACTTTGAAAAGCTAATATCAGAAATTAAACGCACGATTCGTAAATTTGCCTTTTTCTGTGATCTTAAATTCCAACATGCATGAAGCAAGGAGTGAACATAATACACAGAACAATTCACAAGTTAATAAATAATCTATTAATAATCATACATAAGCTTTATTTCGAATAAGATGAAGAAGACAAGCTTGTAGCAACATTCGTCGAGTTTACCTTTGTTGCAAATCTCAATGAATTAATTGTTTCACTAATATGACTGGCATCAGGAGAAACCGTTACTAACATTAAAGTTTTACAATTATTGCTATTCAAGCTATTCTGAAGAAGATAAGTCAACTTACTGTTCCTGAACGGTATATGTTGACTCTTATTCTTTCCTTTGATATTCCTACACTGAAAGCTATGAATAACATCGCCAAGACAGCTCAAACTCTTATTGATTTGCGCCGCTTCTTTCAACCTAATACCATCGACTTTTGACTTTGAAACCCTTTCACTTCCTGCGAGGTCAATTAAACTTAGCAATCCAATATTTTGCATCTTTCCTGTAGCTTTTGTAAATTTTTTGAGCTTTATTCTGAAGATCGTATGTGACCTAGAAGAGTTTTCATTACTGTTTGTGAATGCAGTCTTCTTAACTTTACTGATCTTTTCCAGTATTAATTCGAATTCATAGGATGAGCCGATCTGTATTTCGGATAAGCCAACAATAGTAGTGGAAAGATCTGCATTATGCCTAATTTCGTATTTGTGTTTAGCCTTTGGATCAAGTAGATCTATGATGCTTTCGTTGTAAATCTCTATAAATTCCCCAAATAACTGGTAAGTAATGTTTTCATCTGCTTTCTGTAACTCATCAATGCAATCAAATATTAATTTAACTGATCTTGGGATTAACCCATCCTTGGGGTTTGACATTGTATAAGTTTTACCGGAACCCGTTTGCCCGTAAGCAAAAATGCATATTCTATTGCCATCTAAAAAGCTTTGAATAAGCTGTGACACTTCTTCGAAAATTTCATCATTTGTATCTTCAGGTTGGAAAATGTGATCGAGATGAAAATGTGATTTCGTTGTTTCCATTTTTTGAGCATGAATTATGTTGGGCAGTGAATTTGAAATGACAATCTCATTGTTATCTATAATATTATACTCTAGAACTATCAGATCATCAGAAGCAGGTGGTCTGATTCTACAAAAAACTCTAATTGTACCTTTGAGATCGAGAAGTTTATTATTTAGGTTTCGCCTTATTATTCTTCTTTTATTGTACTGATCGATGTACTTTCGCTCCAAAGCAGGAAAATCGGAATTGAACTGAGTTAGATCGTCGATTCTTTTTTTTTTTGTGGATATGGAATCTTCAAGGCTTTTTATATCCAGTTTGAGTTTAACTATCTTCGCTTTCCGTTCAACGACAGATTGATTGTTAGCTAAATCTTCTGTTAAACTGCGCAAACTTTCAATTTTACTTAATAATTCTATTTTTTTTTCTTGCAATAACTGCAATTGTCCTCCATTTCTTAATTCATCCAATTCGACTTGTTTTTTGGACCTTTCTAGCCGCAATTCCATTAACTTGGTTTCGAATTGTTGCTTTACGACTTTGATTTTCTCATAATGTTGAGATTCGAAAGAATTGAAGTCTTCTATCTCTTGATCCAATTTACCTTGAGTTCGAGATATATTAGTTGAAATGGTTGCATTCTCAAACTCAAGCTCCTCAATGTCCATTTTTAACAGATCAATTCGTGAAAGTAGCTCTTTATCATGTTTCATAGCTCTTGAGTAATCCGACTCTATTTCTTTCAATACCAAAGCTGCTGGCTTTTCTTCTTTAAAGCTCAAAAAAACGCTTTTGGGCTGCTTACCCAAAGGTTTACGATACAGCTTTGTGAAATTTTCATGACTAGAAGCCAGCTGACTATTTATTGTGAGGCCAGGAATCGGCTTGTTCTCATCTACTAATTTTTGAAAAGTCATCAATGAAGAAATGGGTTGATTATTGTTTGAATGAATAACAGTTTGGTTTGAGATATTGTTGAGCATTTGAAAATCAGTATTTTTTTGAGGATGCTGTGACGTAGGAGCTGATTCCAATGTCAGTACTTTTCCCATTATTATGACAGACCTGATCAACGAACTTTTAGTAATACTATAGATATGATCATACGAAAGTTAAACTAGGAGTCTTTTGTAAATACAAAATTAATAAGAAAAATGATATTTGAATGCTCCATATTTTTTCATCGCTTATTCATTAAATGATTTTTATTGTTCGCTGAGCTTATACTGATACATCTGAATTTCAAGAGGAAAATGGATCACAAGTTTACTTTATGGGAAGGAAATTAGTAGCAGCTTACTATATCTCAAAGTTAGGTGGAAACTTATAATATTGATTTTGGGCACATAACGGTCTTTCTCAAACTTTTTTTTTTCCACATACTCATTTATTTCTACATACTCATTTATTTCAGTTTTTTTTTCCTACACTAAAATTCATACATATAATTCTAGATGAGATGAGATGAATCTATTGATCAATTGACATAAATAATATTGATATATATATTAACAAATACCATCTGTGTTTCTAGTATATTACCACAAATATTTTCTATAGAATAAATAAAATTTCGTAAAGAAGATGGTATTAAAAAAGGGAACAATCTCTTTGAAGAAACAAAAAACTGGAAGAGCCAGCAAACCAAAAACTACCAAGAATATAGTAGAGGATGTCGACACACAAATACAGGAGATCGAAGAGCAACAAGGCCAAAAAATAGCAGAGATAACAGAAGGTATAGAATCAGATGATGACGAAAGTCTCAAAGAGAATGGTGATGATGAAGAGGATGAGGATAGCGAAAGCGATGAAGTTCTTGATGATGAAATCGATGTGAGTGATGTGAGTAGTATGGACAACAATACAGACGATGAAATAGAGGATATGAAGGCCGAAAGAAACAAAACGAAAGCTAGTAAAGCCAGACAAAGTAAAGAGGAAAACACGGAGTCATTTTCGAATGCTATGGACGCGTTATTAAACTCTCATTTGAAGGCCCACGACAGATCAGATCCAATATTGGTTCGTCAGAAAAAGAAAATCATTAAAAAATTAAACGATGAAAAATTAGATGCTAAAGCGAAGCGTTTGCTCAAAATGGAAAGAAAAGAGTTAATGGAAAAGGGTCATAAAAAAGAGTTGTTGCCACAATCCGAACTGAATGCCAGACTGATATTAGAGCATGAAAAAAAGTTGAAAAAAACAGCCCAAAGAGGGGTCATCAAATTGTTCAATGCAATATTGAATACACAAATCCAGGCTGATCATTTCATCGATGGGATGGAAGATAAAAGAGATTATAAAAATGATAAGCAAAACGTTGCATCAGAAATTTCAAAAGAAACGTTTTTGGATATGGTTAAGGCAGCTAAATAGTTCTGTATCATATAATCAATGAAGTTATAGTATAACCAATTGTTTTTTTTTTCTCATTTAGTAGATCAATCGAATGCGAGTCCTTTCGTTTTTTTTTGTTTCTTGGAGACTTCAAAGTAAACAAAAAGGCTGTATTAGTAACTGTAAAAGTAATTTTATTTGAACTGAGGAAACACCTGAATAGCGTGGAATACAATTCTGCATTATTACTTTTACAACAATGTGAAAACAGAACTTGTCCTAGAATTTTCTAGGTGTATGAGTCAGAAACGGTCATAATAATTGAATAATTTACGGTAGTAAAAAATGATGATCAACTACTTTATTGATTAAAAGCTAAAAGTTTATTCTCTTTTATTTACATGATTCTTTGTGAAAAATAATATAATCCAACTATTTTTTTGGTTCGGTATCTTGGTTTTCACCATCGTATTCGGGAAGATGTTTTTGTAAACGTCTAATAGCCCAGTTTTTACCTACAAATTTGATATCAGGATCGCTTGCGCCTTCTGAGCCTGTGTATCTTTCCCAAAACTTGAAATCTTTGAATCTTTCATCTTCCAGTGGTAATTTTGCAATTTCATGACGAAGGCTAGCGACTTTTTCACGTAAAAACAGAGCAACTCTACTTCTTAATTCTCTGGCTTCGTTTCCATACTTTAAAGTGTCATTGAGATCATTCCCTGTCCCATATTTGTCTACTAGTAGTTTCCATTCATTTCGGAAAGACTCTATTGCTGAATCATTGACTAATTCTCCAAAATAAACATTAATTTCTGAACCCCAGTATTTCAATAGAGAATCGTCTTCTGGAGCAATTTTCTCAAATCCCGTAGCAAACATTGGCAATACCAAAGGTGCTGTGGTTGATTCGAGAATTAATCTAGAAACACCCCAGCGAAAGTATCTCATAGAATTTTGATATGGTGTCTGGAGCTGGAGAACGAAACCTTCAGGAAATATATGAACCCACGAAGGACGTGAACGTCTTATTGGGAAATTAGTTTTGAGCTTTTCGAGTAAGAAAGAAGGAGATTCGTCATTTGAAGATACCTCAGCCGCACCTAAATTGTCCGCTTTGACGCAACGAGGAAAGTATTCTAAGTCTAGAGTATCATCAGGAGACAAAATTCTGATGGCAGCATCAATTGAGCCCTGAAAAGGAGATTTCCCAAATCTTTCGGTTGGTAGAACTTTGCCTAAAGAAAAGAACCACGCATGGAACAGCTTGGTGAAGCAAACATTTTTAGCAGCCAAGCCCCATCTAATAGTATCTACAGAAAAATAATATTTTAAAGGAAGAATACCCCAAAGAAAAGGATCATCAGCAACCGACATATGATTCATTATAGTAATAAGACCTTTGTTTTCGGTTTTTGATCTTTCTAACGCATCATCAAGTCTCTCCAAGTTGTAAATATGTGGTTTGTAGGCGATGTTAACCAAAATTTTGGAGGCTGCAACTACTGAAAAACATGTGATTTGGGAAAAAATATTCCAAAATGGATTAGTTCTTGGATACTCTTCTAGAAATTCATTGCCTCTATTTAGAACTTCAGGAAACGACATCTTTGAAGAAGCAAGCCCAAAATTGATTAAGTATTGAGAATCTGTTGTTTGGTATTTTATTTGTTCTTGATTTATGAATTTTAGACTATCATTTGATATAATATGAGTTTCATCTAACTGGAATCTATTTTACAATAACAAATTTAGTAATATTATTGGTTAGAAATATATAGCTACGCTAAACCAATTATTCGTTTCTCATGAAAACGTTTTTTTTTTATTTTTATTTTTTCTCTTTATTATTTCACTCACAGTTTCTCTTTTTTTTCCATGAGATGTAGTAAATATTTTTATTTTTTTCTATAGTCAATCAAACCCTACAGACTTCACTTTAGCCAATTTACGTACAATAAAATATAGGTTTATGAATATCAGGTGGTGTGATACTAGGGTCTTAGTTAAACAGCTTAAAAGAATTTGAAATTAATAAATATTATGTATAAATAATTTGTAATACTATGTAATTGTAATTTTATAGAAAAAAAATCATTAGTAGCAAGTAAAATTCATTAAAAGCGTTTCGCTAACGTTATGGTAAAATCTTTAATTTAATTTATTTTATTTACCTTGGTTGCGAATTGAGAAGATCAAATAAATTATGTTATAAGACAGGAGGAGAAACAAAATCAAAATAAAGCTGCCATCAATGAATTCTATTGTATGTATTAATGGTTGCAGAAAAACTTGACAAAGAAAAGAAAACAAAGCCAAATAACTATCAAAATAGAATGAAAATAAATCAGTAGAAAAAAATTGAATTTAAGAAAAGATAAAAGAAAAGTGGTAAAAAGGGTTCAAAAGGTTTAAATAAAGCAAAAAAACAAAGTTGAAAGATTGAGGTAAATAAAAGTGTTTTTAACAAGCAAAAACAAAATGATAAACCAAGTGGTAGAATATATATAATTGAGTAAGAGTTGATTGGAGTTGAGTTATTTTCAATAGAAAAGTGAATATGGATCATGATATGGGGAAGAAAAATGCACACAGTGGTTTTGAGTATGTCAATATATTCCATTTATTTGTGTGTTGGAGGTGAGATGATTAGTATGAGGTCATTAGAGGTTCATAAAAGAAATCAAATTATTTAAAAGCATTTTGGTAATATCTGGGTGGGATGTTGAGGTGAAGTAAATTTGGTAAAAAGTGTAGAGTAAAACGGATGATGATAAATTGTTTTACTTCAGAAAGACACAAGAAAGGAGCAGAAACTCAAATCAATAGATATTCAACCAATAAATTAGGTGTTAAAAATCGCTTTTTGCGAAAACCATGTATGTGGGGTGGTCATTCAGAGGAAAAGCTCTGGCACCACCTATGTGCCAATGCAGACAATATTTGACTAGTTTATAGCTGATGTATTTGGAGAAAAATTATGATGTATTTGAATGGACTGTTTTTTCAATAACTGAGAAGTATTGAGATATGGGATCTAAGGGGCATCTGGAAACACTCATGGCAGATGAAAGAATAACATTTTCATCAAGGTTGAATTTTGCTAGATTTGAGGCTCACTTGGTTGGCTTCAAGTGGTATGAATAATCTGTTAGCTATCTTACAATAACAAAACAACAGCAGCAACGGCTACACCACTCATAGCAGAAATGCTGGCGATTTTACCTGAGAGAGCGTTATTTTGATAAGACTTGATAACTGGTGCAGATTTTGCTGGGGAGCTTCTTTTCAGCAAAGAGGTGACGTTATAGTTACTGCCAGAAACTGAACTGCTGACTGTACCGTTGGAAGTTGAGTTTGAGGTTGAGTTGGAAGCTACGCTTGAGACACTTGATTGGTCAGTACCGTTGGTGAAGTGATAAGTGTAAGCAGGTTGGACAGTGGAGGCAGAAGTGTGTTGGTGTCTGACGTAACTGGTCATGGTGACAGTAGTGGTAACCAGGGAAACTTCGTCTGAGGCGACTGCAACGGTTGCAAGAGTTGCAATGGCTGAGAGAAGAGCGTTAGAAAAGTTCATAGTTGAGGTATTGGGGAGGACGTAAATAAAGAAAGACTGGGGTGAGTTAGCGATGTGATTGTGCAATAGAGGATCTAAAACTAAACGAGAGAAAAATTCAAAAGAAAAACCAAAAGAAAGAAAAAAGAGTCTACAACAACAAGCAGGGACAAAACTGAAAGTAGAGTGAGGATTTGACAAATTTTATATACAGTGCAAGGGTGTAATTTTTCGAAGGGATAATTTTGTGTTCTTTTTTTTGCTTTTTTTTTTTTTTTTTTTTTTTTTTCGTTTTGGGGGACGCTGGCTGGTTCTAATAAGGTAATTACAAAAACATATAGATTTAAGTATGTAGATGGTGCATGAGAAAAAATACGTGTCAGATGAAAAATGTACCTGAGACTAGCTTTATTATAACTGTTAGGATTTTCCCGATTAAGACTGCGATTAGCTGCAAAGGGTAGCTGAAACTGCCGAATGAGGTAATACGCCGACATATCGTTGAACCAAGGATAAACTTAGGGACCTAAGACAGTACAGATGCGAGAAAAAAAAAGAAAGAAAACAAAAGCTAAAAAAAGAATACCAGGCAGAAGACGCAGCAATAAAAAAAAGAAACGCACTCAAGAGTTTTGATATCAAGAAAGCCTCCAAAAAAACAAAAGTAAGAAAGACGCGCATACAAATGGCAAGAATCCACACCAAACAGGAGCAGAATTGTCTAAAACAGGGGGTCCGCATGCACAATCTGTTACGAATAATAGGATAATAAAATGAATATGCGCGAAAATACTAATCTAAGAAAGAGCAAATTTATTTACTTAAATTATTCACATTCTGCTCATGCTAGTAATATAAAATAGCTTTTCTGTATTTAATCCACTTTATGGTCGTGATAGAACTTTACAGATTGTACGTTCTGGTGTCTATTTGTTATGTATCAGATTTTTCTGTATCTTACGTTTTTCTCGATACTTATTGTTTTATATTCATGTTTTATTGTTATTATACCTTCCTATGCGTATTACGCTGTTTGTAATTTCTGATTTTCGACTTTTCATTTTTGGTTGTATGGAAATTTGTTTGGGTATACGGTAATGCACTTTTCAAGGTACACTAATTTCAAGAAACTGCAGGGTTATAACAGTTTAGGTGGTTTTTAGCGATTATTTGCTGAACAAACCTTCTCCATCGCACATAACTTTTGAGTGAGTTTTTGAGTGTTGTGTATGGTTGTGTGTTTTCGGTTCAAACTTTTAAGATTAACTTATGAGAATATCCTCAAATCCAGAAAAGATAAGTTAGAAGGTACATGAAAAACAGGGGGTAAGATAGGATGACGAAAAAAAGCGAAGAGAGCAAAATTGTCAGCCATCGTGGAAACTCGATAAACGCGTTGCAGTAGGCCAAAAAGATCACCCGGATAAAGGAAAAAAATCATAAAAATCCGGCACTTACTGCTATCGTCAACCAAAAAAAAAAAACATTCTTTTGTTTTATACACAAAAAAAAAATTTCTTACACGCAACAAGCGTTTACAGGCATAAAAGATAACCATAGAAAAACTACTGATTATAATTCACCTAACAAAAAACCGCCCGATAATCAACACTATTTTTTATTAAGTGAGACAGACCACAGGAATTTTATACTGTAGGGAAATATAAATATATATTTAGCTACACTTGAATGAACTATGTCTAGGAGTTCTATAATTGAACTGATTCTGGGAGCACAAGACTTAAATTATTGATGACCCATCCTTGTTACAAGAAAAATCGTATTGCGAAACTGTTGCAATATGCATGTTTTCAAACCCACAATATTGCAAATAGTTTTCTGTTTCCCTATACCCCAAAACCTCATATCTGTAATTTCAGTCATGTTGCTGACCATTTTCCAAGTTCCGTTTTCCGGAACAAATTTGTAGTCTCATTTTTGCAGTAGCACTTCCTATTATTCGGAATGTTCTGCTTTACAATATCTCGTACTCTATTGTTTGGTAACCCCTTACTAAGTCCGATTTGCTTGGAACCTTAATAGCCCTTATTGTCCACGGGCTCACTAACCAGACCATCTGCCGCGCTCAGTCGTTGTAAATCACCGTTTTTTTCTTTATTGTTTTCTGCCCCTTCTTCTTCAAAACCAAAAATTACCCTTCAACAACCACTCTTGACGGTAAAGCGACTTGACAAAATCTCTGTATTTTCTGCGTGCGACAATCATACATAGTTTTTTTTTTTTCTCTATGTAACCTAAAATATGGAGATAGTTAGACTAACAAACAGAAAAAAACGTCGGCCGGCTAAAAGATCATTTTTTGCTGAATATTGAGCATCTTACATGTAGCCAAACAAACATGGTTTTTTTTTTTTTTGTTTCTTGAGTGCTGGAATTGAAACAATAATAGAACTGACTGTAGCTGCACATTGATTAACATATTTATTTACCCATCAACACAATTCTGGATATTGACAGATTGTAATCTTTGAGTCTACCCACATTTTCACATCGGGAATACTTTGACAGCACAGTAGAAAAAGGGTCGCATTTGGCAGCACCAGCAAAAAGCGTTCCCAAAGATAAACAGAACATCATCAAGAAGTTAAGGTAACCATCGATCAAATTTGGTGTCAACAGGATAGCCACTCTTTGAGTCATTACACAAGAAGCATCCACAAAATACTGTTCGAGTGCTACAAGGTATCAGAGATACAACGTCACAAAGAGTGCCTCAGATTTCCCCCGGATCAGGTGATAGCATACCAGCATCACATCTTTGAAAATCGCACCGTTCTGTTCGAAAGTTTTTGGAAATTTGCACTAGGTTCCTTATAAATTACCATCATCACTTCTGAAAATACAGCGTGTATAGTGTAATCGATCCCCCGATAGCGTTCGCAGCATTTATATCCAAAGGTGATATCTGCAATCTTCCATAAATATCACTATCACAAATTGAAAAATTAAGAATGGGTATTTTCTCAAGACGTTCAAATAATAATAATGCCGTTGCTGCAGATGTCTCGCTAAATTCTATTGACTCAACCAGTTCCACTGCTGGCTTCGCAACCAACGGCAAATCTAAAGACTTTGCGCCTATCAGTTCCACAGGCACACATCTGTCAATGACTCAAGGCACAAGTACTGAACTTCATGATAATTCAGCCAATATTTCTCCTCCTATTCCACTCGCCAAACCTTCGTTGAAGAAAAAGTTATCTGATACGAATTTGGTATCCAGTATATTTCTGTTAAAAGGAAAAAAAAGTCTGGCAAACATCAAAAACGATGCTACAAATACCAGAAATGATTTCACAAGTAATAGTAATTCTTCATCCACTCGATCTTCGTATAATAACTATCATTCTCCCTCAGACAGCGATCCTAAAGGAATAACAGTAATAAGTGTTAGCGATATTGTAAAACCAGTACTGTCTCCGGAATACGATGACAACAACCAAAATGAGTTTGTTGCTCCTCGTCTCAAGAAAAAGTCCTCGTTTTTGAAGAATCCGTTCCATAACAACAACAACGGTGCTACTGAAAATAATAATAACAATCCGAATCTTTCAAGAACACCCAGCAACTCTTCTCTAAAAAAGAAAATCAGTATATCCAACATTATTAATGTGCATAAATCTTCTTCCAAATCAAATTTGTACCCAAACAGTAATAACACACTGAACAAAGCCTCAACAAAATATTTGCAAAATCAAACATTGGACATTTCAGCCCCTTCATCCAATATACCAGAAGACACACCCAAATCACCACTTCAGAAACCTAGTATAAACAATACTAACGAAAATAGTGATGAAGACGATTTTGGCAATGAAATTGCTACTCCATATGTTCCAGCAAACGAATCGTTTAACATAAAAAATTCAGTCGCGCAAGCCGAAGGTAAAAGTAACCCTATCACTTCTACTCCAATTTTTTCGAATAAAATGAACTCTTCTGAAATATTAGATAAAGTTCATCTCAATACAAACTTGATGAATTATTCAGTCAACAGTGAAAATGACATTTTTCTTTCCCCGCAAATCATTTCTCCAAGTAAAACCATACAGAACAACAGTGACAACACTATAAATCCCGACTCAAGCTCAAGAGATTGTATAGATGAAGATATTTTTACTCAAACCACGCAGGACAGACTCGGGAAGCCATCATTGGATATCCCTGGAAATACTGATGAATTTTTCAACGGGAAAAATGATGAGATGAAACTTCCTCCAAATACAAACTATTCAGATGGTAGTTCTAGCATGCAAGGAATAGCAAAGCATGACGATCCCCAGATTGTTAGTCCAACTGAATATATTTTACAGTCATCACCAATCGAGACTAGTTTCACGTCAAAAAATAATAAAGCAGGTATCCCAAACGTAATGGAAAGAGTGCGACCAACCGCAAACACTCCTGATTCGGGTAATAGATTCAGTACTGCCACTGTAGACTCTTTTTATTTCAGAAGCTCAGGAACGACACCTGTCGAAATTCAACAGAATTCTCCATTGGGAGAAAATACTACTAATAAAAGTAATTCAGGGGTTGTTAAATCTCCTTTACTGAATAATATTCTGCTTGATCAGAATATCCAAGATAGTATCTGTGAACCTGTAAAAATGGTCGAACAGCATGATGATTCTTATGTCAACAGAAGCACTGTTTCAAGTATCCAAATGTCGTCTATTGCTTCAAATGATAAAAGCAATGAAATAAACTGTCAACCTCGACTTCTTCCTCCAATTGATAACAACATTACTGGCACTTCTATCAATATGAAACACGCAGATGAGTATGAAGATGATGAATTTCCGGGCAATTCTTCAGCCCTGGGAAATAATACTGAATTTTCGAAAAGTCAATCAACAGCGAAAGTTTCTGGTTCTCAAAAGACTGATTCAAAATTTGCAGCAACTCCTAAAAATTCGGCTGGTAATTCTTTTGAAAATTCAAATTCTCAATCAAGGTCTTTCTCAAAATCGAAGCATCCTAAAAGTCCTTCAAATAGCGCCAAGAGATATAGTAAATTAGTGACAAGTCTTTTAACCTCTAGTTCATCAACTAACACTAGTCCATCTATGGAGCAGCATTCATCTTCTGCCATAAAAAAAGTTGTTCCTGCTTTTATTTCCCTGCATTTTAAATCAAGCAATAATTCGAATCATAATACACCCGAAAAACAGTCAAATGGAAATTCTGCTAATTCACTGAATGCGAGATACCTTTATTCTGGTCCTTTATCTGCAACTTCAAAAGTAGAAGGTAGTGGTGAAAGTGGATTTCATCTTCTCCGCTATTCTGGATCTCGCAAACAAGGGAGTGCGGACACTAATACAAGTAATTCAAATACAAATAATAATATTGATCATATACATGATAAAAGCTTGTCTCCTATCCCATTAGTTACAACACCATTCAAAAATAGCTTCCAAGAAACGGAAATTTCTGGTGATATGCAACCGTTTGGCTTTTTAAATAATGCTTTGCATACAACCAAGAATGATACTAAGATAAAAGTTGAAAGCAAAAATGAACAAGAAAAAAACAAAAGTCTGTTTCTGAATAATAATGTGTCCAGTAATGAAGAAAAACTGAAAAAGATAGATGATGATGATGAAGAGTCTATAGTAAACCAGCGGAAGCATACAAATAGATTGACCAAAAGGATCTCCAGTCTTTACTATTCATCTTCCAAGAAAAATAAAAAGCAACTTACTATTATAAATATTTCTTCTCCTCCACTTTTAGATTCGTCTCATCATTCATCTGTCAACCAAAAAACAAATTCTAGTGATATAGATGAATCTAGTGATGACTCAAGTATCAGTGACAATGATTTAGGTAGCATTAGTGCAAGCTTCGAAGCTGCTACTAATGACGAAGAGATTGCAGAAATTATGGAGGCTTCAAGCATTATCACTGCCAAAAGAGTCACACAGTCTCCTAAAGAAGTCACTTTCAATAATGTCGAATCAAGTAAAAGAACGCCAGCTATTCCTAAGGATAATTTGCAGATTTATAATAAAGTTGTCTCTTCTAGCGGAACCACAAATGGTGGTAAGAAGCGACTAATCGCAGAGAGAGTTAAAATTGAGGAACCGCAAAATATTTTACGTGTAGATACAGATTTATCTAACAGTGTTAATAACAAATGCAATAGCAATTTTTCAAATGGAGCTGCTCCTCATACTTTACTATCGCCAATAGTTGAAGTAGATACTCCGCAGAATAAGTCTGCACCATCGATTTTACTGCTTCCTCTCTCAAGAAAGGTAAGTCATAATCTCGACTCAGCCATGATGGATGCTAAAAGCCCTGTTCTTCAACCTCCATCGAGCGAATTTATTTCTGGTAGAATTGTTAATAATTCTATAGATAGAACAAAAATGGACTACAACGAAATTCCTGTGCTGACTCCTGTCAATGAAACTATTTTCATTTCACCTACGGAACTGAATTATTCTAACTTTTTAATTACTCCTGTTTCAGAAAGAGCCAGATCTTACTCTTCAGATTACGAGGAAGCTTCTGAGGGTATACGCAATGGTGAAAATATTGATGTAAGTGATCTGGGCAGTGGAATGCTAAATTTGAGAAATGAGACCGGGCATGAACGAAGCACCAGTAAAGCAAATATTATGAATAGGTTGATAAATAACAATGACAGCACTGAAATGGTTACTTCTCAAAATAATAATGAGCTTTCGGTTCCATATTCTTCTTATAAAGATGACTTTACTTCTCCATCACATGTTAGGTCATCATCCATGGCATCCTCAATAAGTTTACGCAGCAGACATCATACTCGGGCAAATTCAGGTAATTTTAAGACTCCTAAGATGGTATCGTCAAATTTAGAGTTCAGTAATGATGATGATGTTATTGATCAAACTCCGATCATTCACGACTACTTTAAGAACAGTAGTCAGATTACGTTGAATCATGAGAATTCCAGCACAGTTCCAGCTTCTAATTCTTCTCCTGCTACTAAGTCTCCTTTGAAAGAAGGCATTCAACAGACTGCTATTGAACATAACAAACCTGAAAAAGCCCTAAAGATTCAAATTTTTAAGCATAAAATAGCTGAAAAATCACCTAATATTCCTAACACATTCACTGTAGACAATTCAGAAAAAGATTCAGTATTGTCAGATATAAAATCACCGATATCACCAAGCATACTCACTTATGAAGCTCTTGCTAATAATGGTATGAATTCCAAGCCTTATGATGGAGCGTTGCATAGCTCTAATAGTAGTATTGATGATGTCAATAGTATGACTTCATTAAGTCCAAGCTCTTCAAAATTTGAAACAC
This sequence comes from Saccharomycopsis fermentans, assembly GCA_002564245.1. Taxonomy (NCBI): domain Eukaryota; kingdom Fungi; phylum Ascomycota; class Saccharomycetes; order Ascoideales; family Saccharomycopsidaceae; genus Saccharomycopsis; species Saccharomycopsis fermentans. The sequence goes on from JNFW01000002.1 coordinate 745,367, forward strand.
CGAGAGGAGACCCAAGTGGCCTTGGAAATCCTTATGCAAATCATAATAATAACAGTGTGCTAAGTCATCGTCATCAAAGTTCTAGCAGATTGCCTATCGCTTCAACCCCAATTGAGATGTCAAAGGACCCGATTTTTGCTAAAATCTTGAAGAATGGAAATAATAATGAATCATCCGAGGAAATGCCTGAATTGAAAATTGAAAAGCTGATGCTTGTTGAAAGCCCAAACAAAACTTTTCAGCAATACGATAGACTTGCCGAGGATTATGACTCTACTTTATCTGGGTCACATGGTAATGTAAGCTCCCTAAGTAAGTTGCGTCAGTCGAATGCGAGTGTCTTATCCTCATTTTCTACTGTGAATCCATTCTTGGAAAAAAACAAATCTCCAGAAAAATCTAAGGTAAGAAGACAAAATCTGCAAACATTGCGAGCCTTGAATGGATTAGGTTCGAGTCCTGAAAAACCTCAATCAAACACTGGAAATCGTTCTCCAGGTGGTGATTCTACTTTTTCCACTGCTAAGTCTTTCGTTTCTGCCTCTTCTTCTCCTATTAATAGAAATTCTATAGCTGATGGTCAAAGAAATACGGGATCTGGGCTGCATCATCATCATAGCCATTCTAAGCAATTATCAAATAGTACTTCTGATTCAGTTTATGATTCTATTTATAGATCTTCCAGCTTGAAAAGTGTATCACAACAGTCACTTATCAAAAAGAGTCCTAGTATTGCATCTTCATTGGATTTCCATAATCGTCATCGTAGTAGGCGCTTTAGTTTAGGAATTCATGAAACTTCGGGTAAAAATTTGGAAACTGTGAAAGATACTGATATTGCAGAAGAATATGTTTCTATGTTCGTTAAGGCATCTCATTCATTTGACTCTGCAACTTTAAAAAACACAGATGATAGCAGTATTTGCTTGAGCTTCAAAAAGGGCGATAACGCTTTTGTGTACAATGTGGACTCCTCTGGCTGGGCAGAGGTTGTTCTTTTCAACAAAGAATTTACTAAAGGATGGGTTCCCATTAATTTTTTCAAAAAATGTATTGATGAATCTGTTCCTTTTACAAATAATATCGAGGACATCATTGCATCCAAAAGGTATCTAAAGCCTTTGCTCGTTGCAAGTGGAGAATTTTTATCGATTGATCCACTGGAAATTAGTAGAAAAAGTAACAATATGACGGTTAATGAAATTTTGACTATTGGAGCATACAGAGACTATATCAACAATATTAGAGATGGTGTAAGGTTGCTTCTAGAATATACTAATACGATCACCAGGACTAACGCAGTTGTTAGAAAACGCCCAGCGTTGAGGAAAGTCCGAAAGTCATTATTGGCTGAGTGGTATCAATTATTCTCTTATGTTGATCATCACTCAAACGATATGGCGACTGATGTGCTTCTTGAATTCCTCCAAAAAATGAATTTGAAAATCATCAGCAGAGCACACATATTTCTCTTAATCTGGGCAAAAGAGTCTACTGTCTATGAAAATGAAATGACAGCGAATAAAAAGAATATGATTTCAAAAAGAAAACAAAATAGAAAAATTCACCAGGAAACTGTCTTTTATTTATCTGAACATCCGAATGCTCTTGATAGGTTTTCACAGGTAAAACTGTTATTGTACAGATATCTCCTATTGATTTTGGGTAGAATAGATATTATAGAGAATAATTTTTATGCATGTGAGCAGCTTGAATCTGTCACTCATCAGATCATACTCTTGATGAGAGAGTTATTGTTCGTTAGCAAATCCGCTACTCGTTTATTACACAATGACGTTTCATTATACATCAACAACTCATATGATGATATTCTTTCGAGTTTAAGTGATTTAGTGAGTGGTGTAAAGCGGATGGTTACAAAAACAGAGCATGACGAACAAAAACTATTAGTTAATGAAGAAGATTCAGATATTCAAATTGAGGACGACATAGATACAAAAGAATTTCAGTATCTGAAAGAAGGTAACAAAATCTTACGTGTAGCGGCTAATACTTTGGATCATATTTCCAAAGTTGTCAAATCGTGTGAAAAGTTATTGAATACTACGGGAAATTTCCAACTCACTGCTAGTAGAAAATACCCCGACTTTGAGAGAATGAATATTTCGAACAATGAATTTATAAAGTGTGGTTTGGATCAACTAATACACAATCAAATTGTTGTTTATAAAGTTACAAAACATGGCACTAACTGGGAACCATATTTGCCAGTTGGCGCTTCTTGCAAGTATGCCTACATTAGAGGTGATTCAAGAAGCCTCACCTATTCAGGTGGTAAATTAATCCAAATATATTTGAAAGGTGAAGACATAGATTATGATATACCTTTGAATAATAAAGAATACGATGCCAACTACTGCATGAATAATATTATATCTCAAATTGCTTACGATGATGGCTCTTCAAATTCAACTCAGTATGGAAATACAACTAATTTCAACAACTTCGGGAAAATTGGTAGTAAGCATAGTAGTATGATTTCCATTAATAATTCTCATAAAAAAAATCAGAATGTTTTGGGAGGAAGCTTCAAAGCGTTGGTCTATTTATTGACTAATGAGAGAAACTTCCCTTCTGATTTTTTTATTACTACTTTTTTGCTATCTTTCAGAAATTTTTCAAACTCTAGAAAGCTTGTCTATGAGTTAATAAAAAGATTTGATGTGGGGGATCGTGAAAGGCAATTTTTGATCCTGAATAATGCATTAGGTTATCCCGACTATAATAGTTTTGATTCTCTCATGAAAAAAAGACGTAGGAATGTTTTGACAGTAATTCAAATATGGCTTGAAAGCTATTTTGAGAGAGATTCTGATTTTGTGATTATCCCAATTATATTGAATTTTATAAATGATGCAGTCATTGAATATTTACCTCAAGAAGGTTATAAATTGTGTGAAATTTGCTGCAAGTTGATCATGAGGCATTCCAGAAGAAACCAAGAATTTATTGATATTCAATTAAATCCTAAGCGTATCGGCCTTGTTAAAACTAATTTTGAAAATAGCAATATCAATTCGACTTCTAGTAGTTTGAATTTATTATCACCTTCAACCTCCGAAAATGATATGTCATCTTTGCATTCTGCTGCCTCATCTCTGATTTCTATTTCTCTAAGTTTATCCGGTAGTATTAGTAATTATAGCATCACTTCATTTAGATCTAAGAATCAAGAATTTATACTCGAAAAATTAATTGGTGAGTTCAAATCGATATTGCAAACTGAATGGTTTATTGGAAATTCACCTCTATCGTTGACAAAGATGATTGATTCTTGGTTTGAAATTTGTTCTAAAGATCTAAATCTCGAGGTGCCATCTTTTTACAATGAGTTATTGCAACACAATACTGTTGAAATTGCAAAACAGTTGACTGATATTGAGTCAAAAATTTTCTTAGGAATCCAGCCAAATGAGTTGTTAGATGAAAATTTCAGGGAGAAGAGAATTCATTTACAAAAATCTAGAACTATTGAGAAATCCGTTTTATTTACTAATTTATTGAGTGATCTTGTTAGCGATTCCATTGTTCTACCAGGTTTCACAATAAAAACCAGAGTCAATCATTTGAAGCAATGGATTAAGATTGGTCTAGCATGCTATCAGTTAAGAAATTTCAATTCTTTGGCAGCTATAATTACTATCTTGCAGTCTGCTGCAATAAGTAGATTAGATAAGCTATGGGCAAACTTAAGCAGCAAATATGCAGAAACATTTGACTATTTGTGTAAAATTGTCAATCCTTACAAAAACTATAAGGTTTACAGGTATTTCATCAAACCGTATTTTCAGAGCCAAGAAGACAAAAAATCACAGCTTCCTTTGGTTCCATATATCAACTTATTTTTGCAAGACATCATCTTTGCTACAGATGGTAATAGAAACAAGCGAAGATTAATGATAAATGGTGAAGAACAATCCTTGATTAATTTTGACAAATACTCTAAAATAGTAGATTGCATTGCCAGATTGCAGCATCTACAAATTGAATATCAATACTCTTCAAATGGTTCTAATTTTGAAAACTTGAATAATAGCAAAGCATCTATATTTTCATTATCAAAAAATGCAGAAGGTGAGTATATTGAAAATGAAAATGAAATGAATGATGTTTTGGTTGTTAATAAACAACTAGAAGAATTCATATTACTAATGCTCTGGGGTACTAGACAGAAAAACTTGAAAGATAGCGATAGGTTCTGGAAACATAGTTTAGAAATTCAACCTGGAAAATAGGTTTTTTCTCCTGTCTATTTTATTTTCAAGTATTATAAGACAATAATAGTTTTGACAGCCTTATTTGCAATCAATTTTTATTAAACGTTTGAAATTAATTTCTATTCAACATGTAGCATCCAATCTTGAAAATAGCGAATAAATTAAACTTAAGTAACATGAATTACTATATGCCAACTAATTGCGATAATTCAACCAAGGAGGAGATAATATGCAGAAACCATGTAAATTCGGAAAAACATCCCAAAGAAAGAATATAAGATCGTTGACGATAATTTTTTCGACACAATATTGTATTCCTGTATTATACAAATACATCTCTAAAATCGGTATTAACAACGGGATATAGATAGCTTGGACATGGAGAAAACCCATAAAATTAAAGTCTTGCCTAGTCCTTCTACAAATCAAGTAGAGTTGTGTGTCCAACAAATCGTACATGTAAAAATTAAATAGCAAATCACGAGTCACATGGCCAGTAAGAGAGTCAAATATTCTTTTCGATACCAAAATTATAATGCTTGTAGACAATAGATACCAACTGAACACATAAGCTGGCTGGTTCGAAAACGATTCCTCTATTCTTTTCATATAATTTATCGACGTTAGAAATTTGAAAATTAAAGAAAGGTTCCAAGGGCTACTAACAAAACATGTTATAAGTCGCCAGTACTCTCTATCTTGAACTATTTTTGAATAATCATAAGCTAAAATCAGAAGTGATGTGATATCTGTAAAAGTAAGAATAGCAAATATTAAAACTATTATAAAAAAAGTTCCTGTAACTGGCTGATTATTTTGGAGAATTGCACCAACAATATTATCCATTCCTGACTTCTTGATATTCTATTCTAGTAACATCAACGGCTGCTAATCTGGCAAACTAATACGTTTGGCACCATCAAGTCTGAGTATAATTATTTGTCCTATTCTCTTGTTTTTTCTATGATTATATTTCGGCCCCACGAAATCCTTGAGTGCATCAAAAAAAAAAAAAAAAATTCAATAATCGAGAATAGACGTATGTTTTCAATAATAAGTTATTCATGAATATAAAAAATAGTTTGTATTTGAAGAAAATCAGTTGGTAAACAATTATGTTAACTATCTCTTAATTAAGGAAAAAAGACAGCTATTCAGATAAACAAAATAAAATGGTAATAATAATATTAATAATAAAGAATTGTGAAAAGTAGAAAAAACATCAAACAAAGTAATAATAATTAAAAAAAATATAGAACGTAAAACAATATAAAACATAATAAAAACAAAAGCATCTTGAATCTGCTGGAACCAAATAAAAAAATAAATCGATAAAAAATAAGGAAAAAATAAACAAGAGATAAATAATCCATAAATAGGAATCTCATTTCTGAGATTTATCAGTAACCCTCTGGGCAATTTTTCTAGCGTATACGTCATCTTCTGGTATATTCTTGAAGACTTTTGAAAGGCATTCGATAGCGTGACTTCTTATATCATTGAAGAGAACAATATCTAACATTGCTTGAACAACATAATTTCCATAAGGATCCCGAATTAATAGCATCAAAGTATCCAATCTTAAAACCTCTAGAATCAATTCTTTCTGTAACGCCTCATCATTGAGACTTTTTATGCATTTTTCAACAACATTTGAAGCATACTTTTGAACAGACAAAGTTTTCAAATGACCTTGAATCACCAATGCAACTAATCTCAGGAATTTGCGTCTGATAGAATCAGGATGTTTTGAGCTTGAAAGTAAATGTTGTACCACATAATTTCCATAAGCATCCTGCAATAATTTTAGACCATTTGCTAGTACCGATTCTCCTATTTGCTGAAACTGATTGGCATCACTATAATCTAGTGTTTTCTGCAACACACAGCAACCATGTCTATGTGTTGCAACATCAAATACACTATAACAAATACCATCAACAATAAATTGAATATGCTTCTTATTGTTGAATTGGATCAAACACTTTTGAATCACATGGTTTCCATTTAAGTTTTTGATCAATTCTACAACATGAGACTTCAATTGTTTGACTATGATTTTGATCTGCTCATCCGTCGTTAATAGTTCTATCATATGTTGCAATGCTCTTGTACCGTGTTGGTTTAGGGCAATTTTTCTCAAGTTAGTCTCGCAGATTTTCAAGATCTCCGTTCTTTCCTCCACCGTAAGATGGTCAAAAAGTTTTTGAACTAAATAATTCCCAAATGAATTCACAATTAACTCTTGAATAATTGTTTTAACCTGTCCGAAAATTATCTTGCAATTCTCCTGGACCTCTTCAGGTGAATTCATATATGAATATTCCTCTATCCTTTTCTGAAGAAAACGGCAACCGTTCTGATCCTTGCTTAGCATTAAAATTTGTGACTCAAGTTGTTTGATTGGAACATTTTTGTATTTTACTAATACCTCCTTTTCAATATTTGTTTTCTTGGCAGTCTCCTCTTTTTCGGAATGTGATATTTGTGATGACTTTTGATTATTTCTAAGTGTCTTTCTCGTATGTTTACCAACACCATTAGCACTTAATAGTGCAAAACCACCACTATTAGTCATGGCATTTGCAGCATTTGTTAAGTTTGTAATAACAATATTGTTTGGAATCACAGTGTCATTTATAGAACTGATAATTTTTTGAGGTGCCTTTACAGCATCATCATTACAAACCGGTTGATTTCCATTAGTTATAATATTTTGTGAAAGAATAAAATTATTACTTGCAACAAAAATCTGTTTGGAGCTATTTCCGGGTGAAATCAGGTAATTATTATTTTGTGATGGTGCAAATGCCACTGTATTTCTTCGGAGATGATTATCACCATAGTACATACTCCCATTAGAATTATTCGAATGATTTAATGATGTTACACTTCCGCCTCTACTATGATTGTAAACTAGAGAACCGTTATGACTTTTATTATTAGAACCCAGATTAGGACAACTTGGTGCACTCATTGGAGGGAAAACACTCAGTGGACTATACATTGGAGAACCAGAACTACTACTACAATTACTTTGAGTGTTTGTGGACGTATTAATAGAATGGAAACTGAGCAATCCACTACTAGTAAGCTGTTGGTTTCCATTCGGAAAAAAAGCATGGGCAGAAGCGGGTCTTTTGGAAGGTTGATTTACCAAATTGGACACTTTATGGCATTCTGAGTCAAGAACAATAGAATTCCCCCTTCTATAATTTGGTCGATTTGATAAAATACTTGAAGAGTTAACAGCTGGAGCAGTGTTTGAAATAGGCTGCTGTTGGGTCTGATATTTTCTAAATGCATCATTTGAAGAATTCGAATTTGAAGACGGCAAGGATAAAGAATGGGACTTTGCGAAATGATTCAAATGTCTAGCATCATTATGACTTAAGCCATTATTATTTGTAACCCAATGACTCGAGGAAGGGCGCGATTGAAATGTAGAGTCAAAGTTTTGATTCAAGTGATGGTTGGAGTCATTATTTAGGTTTTCAGTGCCAGTAAGAACGTCATTATTATTAATGAAACTGTTCATTTCATTATTTCCAAAATGAGAATTTATATTTGCAGTAGATACTGAAACACTTTGAGTTTGGCGCAAATTGCAGCTATTGTATTGGAATGGTCCACTTGCAAAGTCGCTATTTCTTCTTGTCATAATATCTTTGGAATTTGACGAATTACTTGTAAGATTATACCTACTATTATCTGGGTTCAAAGAAAACTTATCAAACAGCTCAGTTATATCTAAAATGTTCACTTGATTGGCTTCCTCGGAGTCATTAAAGTTAGCAGTCAAGCTGTTTGTGACAGTGGGGGAATTAAAAAAATTCGGCTTTTGTCTCCGGTGCGGAGTGTTCTTCAAATGATCCGTGAACAGCCATGGGCTGAAATCCACAAAATCCAGAGACTTCTCAAACAGGGAATTATCGTGGCTAGGTATGGTGATACTATTGTTTGCGTGATTTGTCACCGTGGAAGATGATAATTTGCTTGTCGATACAGCGGGATATGGATCCCAGGAGCAAGCAGGTTTCAATTTAGGTGGAAATTGCATTGAATCATTCGATTCAGAGAGTATGTCCATTTGAGAATCAGACGCAGAAAAGAGAGACGAATGAGATGTAGGGCTTGAGCTAACACTAGAGCGTGGGCAGTTTGCAGATATTAGAAACAGGCGCTGAGATGATGTTTGCATATGAGGGTTGGAAGCTGAGCTCTGTATTTGTTTGCTGTGGTAATGATTCGAATTAATAGAATAATGCTGAGGCAGATCATTTGAAGCAAGCAGAGAATTTTGAGTGGCAAATGAAGGATGGATTTCGTCAGCTGATACTATATTATAACTTGAAATATTCGAAGTCCCTGGAACTACTGTCCGACCTGGCATTAGAATTGGATTGATCAGGATGGTGTTTATGGAGTCAAACATTTTTAGTCGCTTTTGAATACTTCTTCGTTGTAGGTATTTCTTATAAACATGTATTTCTTTTTACTGTAGCGGCCAAATGAGGACCTTATTTGAATCCGTTTGTTGGTATGAGAAATAACTGCAAACTCAATTATGTAACAAAAGTGCCCCAATTTAGCTGGGTTTAATTGGGTTGATTATAATCCACCTGTAGGACTTGGTGATTAGACTTTGTTTCGGTAATAACAGAAAAAAGCAACTTGCTATCGGGAACTGAAAATCAAAGCAGATCAGATAATAATAACAAGCAATCGGAAACTTGGTAACTAATAGGCCAAAATCGACGGTCTGACACTCATATAGATTCCGTCAGTGAACATAAAAAGATACTGTCTCTTTTTTTTTTTTTTTTTATACTAGTTTCAAATCGAAATTATTGAAACCAAAAAATCAAGGATAAATAAAATCCATAAAACTTGAGTAATAGATGGTAAAACACTTATAGTAGATAATATATATAAATAATAGTCGAGCAGTTGATTTCGAGGGTGTTAAGGAGAACTAACTCTCTGGAGAATAGACATATAAACAAAATTTTTATGCTTTATGTTACTATGTAGTGTTGCAACAACTTATAAATAATATGTTTTCTTGTATATAGAACAATAAATAATGCAATACATTAACGCAGTTTTTCGAGATGAATTTGACTAGTGTTCAAACTTTTAGAGGAAAAATCTTTGTTCTATACTTCGTATTATTAACACGACACCGTGTGATCAAATATGTATATATTAACAATTATGTTAAGCCATGGTTTATAGCATGACAATATGCATCAACTAAATTAAACATACGCATTGCAAAGAAGTCCTGTAGTACATATTATAGACATGAGATGAAACTTTGCTCTCTTGATCGTTTCGAATAATACAAGTATATACAAACCCGATAACAAATCTACCAGAAATAATTTACAGTAGAACAGGCTGCTATTTTTCGTTGAATTAAATAGGATAATCAACATCCCAGGTGTTTATAATGTGACGACATCAATAGAAAAGTTGATAAACAGGGACATGCAATCACAGCAGATATTGGCATTTGCAAACAATTTACATACTACAGAATAGAAATACATGTACGCTGTACAGCTAATTACTTTAGGGGAAATCCCACCAGCATGCCCTATGCAGCCTAGGACTTCTTTTTATAAAAAGATCTTGAATGCAGTACTTACATCTCTCAACACAAACAGTATAATAGGTGCAGCAAAGGCAGCAGTTGGGCGTACTTTTTATCACAACGTCTCTTGCCTCATCTGTGTAAGTCTTCAGTTATTCGCTTACTCTTTTGAATTCCTTCTCTACACTCTATTCTTTTGTTTGTAGCTGAATGCCATTCTTCATATAATTTTCCAGGCTCTTTGTAGCAAGAAAATTCTTTTTTTTCTGATAGACTTTGTATATTTGTACATATCTTGTATGTATCTTGTATGTATGTAGCTACATGCATAGCTCCTAAAAGTCACTCAAGATTGGATGCGCTGCTGCAGAGATCATCAAAGATGCTAAAAAGTAGGAAAATATCTGTAAATTTTTGCTGGGAAATCTTTCGATTATAAAAAATCACTATTTAATCCTTGGACTAGACCAGGCTAGTGTTGCATTAGACTCTCCTATGCATAATTTTCAGTGAATGTGGTTGGAAAGGATCAAAAGCTTAAATAAATGCAGTGGGTCTAAAAAAATAAAACAATAATCTATCTCAATAATTTCATGCACTGTGCACTTGTGTGGTTTTTAAGAACACTGGAAGAGTTTAGATAACCAGAATTAATGTACTATTGGAAAATATCTTAGTGAGTCTGAGCAATAAGTTTACAGGTTGTTTCAGGGTTACTGTGTAGAGAGCTCACATAGAAGACTCGAGAACATCGCCAAATAAAAAAAAGCAAATTGAATTGACAAAGGAAAGTGCTTTTGAGAGAGAGGTAGGAAAAACACTACATGCAATCAGAAAAGAAGAAGAAGAATAAAGAGAATTTTTTTCTTGAAGAATATATGACTCCACTAGAAGAACAACACCTTCACATTTAACTCTAAGTTTATTTTTGGAAACAAACCCTTTCTCCAGGTTTCTCTCTTTTGAGATCTCAACTTAACATTTTAGTTACTTAAAATTTCCAATAATGTGTTCTAGAAATGTAATAACAACAGACAAATAAGGAAAACAAAGGCAACCAAGCTAAAAAATACAGAAGAAATAAGAATGTTCAAGCTAGACTCTGTGCTGTTGAGTGCATTTGGTTTTATTTGGTTTGTGCTGCGCTTCTTGTTAGGATGCTCTCTGCAGAAATCAGAAACTAGTAACATCCGCTGCCGAAACATGTGCTATTCACCATAAATTTCGACAGAGAATCTCTAGGTGAACTACCTATTGTAGCAAATACTTGCCGTTTTCTTATAAAATCTTGGTGATGTCTGGTCGTTAGAATATATTTAGTAGCGTGCATAAAAAAAAAAATGTCTTCTTGACGAGGTAAAAGACCGCCTAAGTTCAACTGCTTGACTGGTCTAGGAGAGCATACGGTGGTTGGGCATGGGTTGGGTAACGATTTATATAGCTGTGTGCAAAAATTTTTATTGCTGATTAATCGCCAGAGGTCAGCCCTTCCACCACTGTTCGCTTTCCGCTTGCCACAAAACCCACTGTAACTTGTCCAATCAACACCTAAGTTTGTTAAACTGGTGGCTAGCCTATAAATTCTTTTACATGCATGATTGTACAGTTCCACTGGTCTACTGAATTTTGTCCCACGAACTTATCTAATTTCTGACTAGTTCTTAAGGAAACATTCAAATAAGTAAATAAAAGCAGCTGATGATTCCAAGATATAAATGGGACCTAACGAGTGTCATCAAGACAAATAATTCCACCACTTTAAGGAAAAAGGAAGCAAAGAATTTTTTTTCAGCTAGGATTGTCGTTTTAATCCGTCTGGCTGCTGCACATTTCAACAATGTCGTAAGAAATCTTCACATGAACGTACTCTCCCTCGAAAGAGACATAGTGTTTTTTTCAGCCTCTTGAAGAAGGAATTTTTATTATTTTCAATATGTCTGAAATGGTCGACTAGCATTTGAGCCAGCCCATCTATTAGTAGTTGAACTAATTGAGCAGTCTTTTCTACTCTATTGGTTTATTCAACGTTGTGCATATTACTGAGTTCGCTTATGCTATTTTTATCTTCGATTTTTCTTTCCATCGCGCATTCGTTATTTTGTATCCGTTTTTTTTAGGCTTGACATCTGCAAAGTCAAGCAACATCTACTACCCGTCTAAGCTTGATCTGACGAGCCGCAATAGGAAATAACTAGCTTCAATGATCTCTATCTAATCACGAATCACCGTTTTATGAGATGAATCTATAAATATCAATCTCTAAAAATAACGCAGAGATTCATAATTCTCTTTGAATACCCAACTATATATATCAGCGATATCCCTTAATACTCTTTGAAGATGCGCAGTTCTATTTCAGCCGCCACCTCTTGAATATATTTAGTTTGTTACTGCATTTGTACTTCACGATCTCCTTTCATAAAATTTTCAGAATTTTCCTTTAAAAGAACAATCATATGTCTATCAAAGTGGAAAAGTCAAAAATAGTATAATACAAATCCTAAACGCTGATTTTGTTCTGACAAAAAAAAAATAATAATAATAGATAATCCACCACACAAAAAGAACAAGTAAAATGCTTCTAAATCTCACAATATTTCTAGCATTGCTAGCAACAATAAAAGCCGATAGTTGCTCCACTACAGTTGGTCTTCATGTTCACAAAAAGGCAACAAAAACACAATTAACGACAGTCACAGTCATTGCAGCTAATAAGCCATCAACTACAACCAACATCTCATCCTCGGTCAATTTATCATCAACCTCGGTGGTATCTTCTACTGCGCAGGATACTGCAAGCTCTTCCTTTACAGAATCCAGTAATGACTCCAATACATCTGCCACTTTATCTTCAAGTCTGTCTAGTAGTGTACCATCTGGTGATTTAGATGACTACACAAATCCAACTGAAAAATTCGAAGATGGTGTGATAAGTTGTGATTCTTTCCCATCAGGTCAAGGTGTTATTGAAATTGATCACTTAGGATTTGGTGGATGGACTGGTATTGAATATATAAACTCCGATGATACCGTTACAACTGGAGGAACTTGCCGTGAAGGTGCATATTGTTCATATGCATGCCAACCAGGAATGTCGAAGACCCAGTGGCCATCCGAACAACCATCCAATGGTATTTCTATCGGTGGTCTAGTATGCACAAACAATAAGCTATACAGAACAAATACTGGCAGTGATTACTTATGTGAATGGGGTGTTGATGTGGCGTATGTCAATAATCAAGTAGATGATTTAGTGAGTATATGTCGAACTGATTATCCAGGAACTGAGAATATGGTTATTCCAACAGTAGTTGAATCGGCTCAAAAAAAGCCATTGACCACAGTTGACGAATCTACATACTATAAATGGGAGGGTTTATACACATCTGCCCAATATTATGTGAATAATGCTGGTGTTGATTGGGAAACTGGATGCACCTGGGGTATGGAGAATACTGGAACCGGTAATTGGGCACCATTGGTTTTAGGAGCAGGTTACATAAATGGTGTTGCTTACTTATCAATGATCCCAAATCCAAACAACGCAGACGCTGCGAACTTCAACATGGAGATTACTGCTTATGATGGTACTGCTACTATCAGTGGCTCATGCGTTTACGAAAATGGGCATTATAATGGCGAAGGCACTGATGGTTGTACAGTAGGTGTTACCTCTGGTAAAGTACAGTACAGAATATACTCATAATATAGAAACCCTTATTTGTTTTTTTGTTTTTTTTTATATTCATTTTATATATACTTTTGTTACTGTCTTGCTGCTTTATTCCTTCTTCGTTTGTTTCATCATTATATTTCGTTCTATGTTGTTAGGTTCGCTCTAATTATCCAAGATCTTAAATCTTGTCTATTTATTTTTATTCAAAATAATACCCTTCTGGGGGAATCGATTCCAATTTCTCTAATATAGAAAAAAGTTGAATTCATTCCTTAAGGGAAATGTTGTAATGCCTAGAAATTTATTTGAATGTGCGAAAGAAAGCTTCCTCCAATAGATTTATTAGATGATCAAGCTACCAAAGTGTGACAACTGCAATGATTCACGTTTTGATAGAAAAACAATTCTGCGAGCAAATTCAAAATCCAAATATCTTCTAAGTATATATACATTATAGATCATTTACTTTGCACGTATTCGGTAATCAGCACCGCATAGCATAATATTTTTCTTAATAATTTGAAGAAATTCTGCGTTGAATTCGATGACATTGCCTAATTTTAATTGCATTTTAAAATTTTGCAAGCAAAATGCCAAATGAAATCTATTATTATTCAATTATACTCATAAAGGCAACTTGACTTTTTTTTGCAGTCTAGCAACATACATCTTACTGATGATCACACGCAAAATCAAAAAACGTCGCAGAGTCTTTCATGCAAGTCAAACTAAAACAAAAAAAAAAGAAACGAGAAGTTGAAAAAAAAAAAAAAAAAAAAAAGAAACATATTATATTAAAGCAAAAGAATATTAAAAAAACACATTCTACCCTTCACGAATCAGCGTAAAATCAAGAACAAAACGATCAATAACTCCAGTAAATATCAACCATTGGATTTGTTAGACTAAATTTAATGTCGACGGTTGAATTCATTCGATTTCAAAGTACATTCTATAAAAATTTTGAGGTTATTGCTTGACAATTGAAACTAAAAACAAAAAGAACAATTATATAAGTGAAACGTGAAAATAAAGGAAAGATAACCAAGTATTGAGGAAGAATCAACGGTTCAAATGTTAGATAGATTCATTCCCAGTAGATCATCTCCGTTAGCCAGCATCTCCAGCTCCAAGAGTCTCTGTCAGCCCAAATGCTGTGTGTCCAGAGTTGACACTCATCAGAGCAGAAATGAATCAAAATGGGAGGGTGGAAGATGTTCTCAAAACACACTGTATAATCCTGAGAAAAATAACACTGTGGCTAAACTCAATAGTGATGCTGATAAAGTACGAACTGAACAGACCAGCGAAAGTGTCATTCCAATCAACACCACTTGCAAACATAAAGATTTCCCAAATGACTCTTTATTAGCCAGCAGTATTCGCCCCCCTTCAGATGAAGATGAACTAGAGATGCTCAATGATAATTTGCCTTTCAACTTGTTTGATACCTTGCAAAAGTGTTTATTTAGCGGCAATGCACCAAAATCTTTTTACACATCTATTATCGCAAATATGAAATTAATAACCCATGTTCCCGAAACTTACATACTCAAATATGGAGAAGAGTCCAAAGCCTTTTACATTCTTTTAAAAGGTACAGTTGCTGTGACCTCTCAAGATGGCGAAGCCATTCACGCAGAATTACATCCAGGTGCTTATTTCGGGGAAATTGGGGTTATTTTCTGTCGTACGAGAACTGCTACGGTTATTTCAAAGACTAAGACGTTGTCCATTATGATCACGCAAAATGTTCTCAACTCTATTTTATCCAAATTCCCACAAATAGAGAGAACTATAAGGGATGAAGCACAAAAACGACTTTCACTTCAGGATAACAAAAGACAGAAACGGTTCAGTTATGAAATTTTGGGCAAAAATTCGAGAAAATTATTGAATGCATCCTCAGGTGATCGTGAACAAAGAATGTCCATTATTTTACCAAACATACAAAAAAATCATGACAATTCTGTCAGAATTATAAATCAATTTAATACCGAGGTTAATGGTTTTGATGATTCTTATTTTAGTAAATCAACTAGCTATTCCACTGATAATCAAAACAAAATTTTGAGTACGACCAGTGATTGTTCATTTAAAACAAAACAAATCTCAACTGTATTAGCAGAAGAGTCTATATCAGATTTATTTATACCTGTGAAACGATTTTCATCCAAATTAAATTTGAATAACACAGTTCCTTTCAATGTTCTCTATGATTTTGTCTTGAATTATACCAAAATTAATTACTTTAATCAAAATGAGCTTATTTTCAGAAAAAATGATAACTCGAAAGACGTTTATTTCATTTTAGACGGGGAAGTGAAAATTTTAGATGCTGTTGAAATTTATCTTAAATCAAGTGAACTACATGGTACAAAATTCGAGAAAGTGCTTGCTCATTTGAAGAAATTTGATTATTTTGGTGAGATGGCCTTCATAAACAGAGATTGTACCGTTAGAACTGCAGATGTCATTGCCTTAAACAAGGTAAAGTTATTAGTGTTTCCATATGAAAACTTGAAAGATCTTTGTGAGAAATATCCTCTGATTTTTGATGGCTTTCAGTCAGAAGCTACAAGAAGAAAAAATGCTAATGATGAGATAAAATTAGCTGAAAATCATCATAATGAAATAAATTATTCAATGATCAAAGAAGATGCACAGTATGAAATGGCTTTCCAACGTATAGACTCCTCCATATCTCAAACAATATCCTCAGCTACTGGAGGAATTAAGTGGAACTCTAATTTTCTAAGCGAAAGTATTTTCGGAAATCACGCTGCAACGAGGTCGTCAACCTTCAAAGAATTATATTCCTCAACTGGAGATTCTGCTGGAAGTCCTCTCAAAAGAAGATCATCAATTTCCAAAATGTTTTGTGATATTGATTCAACAGTTTCAAGTGGTATGATAAAAAATATTGCACTGAATAATTTGGAAATTAAGAAAAGAAGAAGATCTGCATTCGAGACCCCAAGCTATCAAGCAAATTTTGCAGACTCATCCAGTTTATGCTTGCCGCCTTTAAACCCACCTGAGATTTCGCCCAATTTATTCAAAGGACAACAATTTCAATCCAAGTTTCAGTATCTCAATTTAAATAAAAGATTAAGAATTCAAAAAATTGGAGGCAGTAGAAGAAGATCTTCTCTTCTTGCTTACAGGCCAGTTATTCCTGATAATATTTTACTTCGTGTCTTTAATATGTTGGATATGAAAACTTTAATGGTGGCACGCCGCGTTTGTAAAAGATGGCGCCAAATATTATACCTTTCTCCTAATTTAATGAAAAGCATCGATCTCTCCATTTACCTGACGAAAATTAGCGATGAAATTTTAATTCTGATTGCTGACTTTGTTGGAAATAGAGTTGAAACTATTGACATTTCTAATTGTATTAATGTCACTGATAAAGGCTTTTCTTACCTTATTAATGAAATAGGAATCAACGGAAATTTGAAAAAGCTAAAAATGAAGCTGCTTTGGCACGTCAGTGCGATGTCTATAATGGATGTTGCTTCTATCAGTGTAGGTTCACACTTAGAAGAAATTGATCTAAGCAATTGTAAAAGAGTTAGAGATGACGTTGTCCAAAGACTCATAGGCATGGAAACTGAAAATAATGCTTATGGTAGCATGAATTTAGCAAGATTGAATTTAAGCTATTGCAAATATATCACTGACAGAACAATGTTCAATTTGGCGACGAATATTTCAACCCGCTTGCAATACTTGAACCTTCAAAGGTGTACAACTATTACGGATAAAGGATTTCTGTACTGGTTGAACAATAGCGCTACAATTCCGAACCTTACAGAGCTAGTCTTAGCAGATTGCACATATTTAACATCATATTCAATTTCAGCAATTGCCAAATCTTGTCCAAACTTGCAAAAACTTGACTTGTCGTTTTGCTGCGCTTTGGATGAAACCAGCATAGATATTTTGAATACAGGTTGTTCAAATTTGCAAGTTTTGAATTTAAGTTTTTGTGGAAATGCTGTGCTGGATAATTCGTTATTGCTGATTTCTTTGATGTTACTGAGATTGCAAAAGCTTTTTCTTACAGGTTGTATCAAGGTTACTAGAGCTGGTGTAGATATTTTGCTACTGGGATGCTGTCCGTTGAAATATTTAAACATTTCACAGTGCAGATTTGCTCATGTATATCCTGGTGGTATCGAGGCGGTTGAACTACCTGTTAGAGAAGGTTCCAGAAGTTCATTTATTACAACATCTGTCAAAAAGGGCGTAGTTGAAATTGTAATTTAATTTTTATTCACCATGCACCTACCAGAGAACTACAAAATTTCGCTATTTCTATTAAATTTCATTATTATATTATTATATTTTTTATTTATTATTTATTTGACTTCTTCTTTTATTTTCTACTTTAATCCTTCATTTCATTTATTTTGCTTCATTTCTAGGAATTATTATAGACTTTTTTTTATTTTGAAATTTGAAATTTGAACTATTCAGAATGTACCCATGTAAATAAATGTCATATTTGTGACAATTTCACTTCAGAGACTAGATGTAAGATGATTATTCATAAAATCATTAGTAAAATTAATAATAAATAAAGTTTTATTATCTAATAAATATAAAGCTCCAATAGAAATTTTTTATTAAAAAAATAGACAAGACAAGTTCAGTGTATTTACATGTTGAAACATAGCTCAAAAATTAACTCATAACTATTCATATAGGCCTGGTTAGGCTCAGAAACATACATTTCAGCAATCATTGTTAAAACTAGTTTCATATGCTCCACAAATCTTTTGAGTTTTTTGTTACTAATATCATCCTTGCATGAAATTGTCTCTTCGTCTTCCAAACTTTCGCCAAGTTTCAAATTCTGTTTAGGTATAAAGTTTTTACCCATAGCAAAAATGCTAGAGGTTAATCCGAGAATTAAAGATTTTGAGAGAATTAAATTCGGATTGTAGTACATATCATTTGGATTGCACTCTTCCGTATCGCTATTAAGGGTCTTTGTTTTACCTGTATCCAGTTTGGCAAGTTTCACGGCATATATTAGAGTACTTATAATTGTCAATTGGATTTGTCTTCTTGCATATAAATGGTCCCTAGTGTTTGTTAGAGGTGTTGGAAAAATTGGAAGCTCAAAATCTTGTTCATATAATGATTCTCTAACACTTTGAGTTTTCAGAGTTGGGTTTTTCAGATAATTAGTTGTATCTGCAAAACTCAGCGATCTAGAGATTCTTTCTATATCATCAAAATCAAAAGTGTCAATCATTTGTTGTTGGGCTATAAGAGAATTGACTGTATGTCTAATGGAAGTCCTGCTTTTAATATACTCAGATGTCACATCTTCATAGTCATACAAGCAATATGTACTACATAATGGTTCAGCATCGTTGTTGTTTTTAGCTAGACAAATATCTATAGTCACATCTGTTTTAGGACTCATATTCTTTTGGTTTTGCAAGCTTTCAAACAGCAAGATATTACATTTGTGGAAACCATTGTTTATTCCGAGAGGATCATTGTTAATGCTTTCTTTAACCAAGTCTTTGAATTCTTTATCAAACTCAAAATTTGCGTTAATGATAATGCTCTTGTTAAAGCCTGGTTTGATATCATTAACAAAGATAACTACCTCCTCAGTACTCTCCTCAAATTCAGAACAATAGCTAAAAGAATCTTGTTCACCAGCTTTTCCTTCCTTCTTTGGGCTTTCAAAATCCTTAGATTCTACTCCAAAATAGTACTGAAGCAGTTCCTCAAAAGAATCTTTGTTAGTCACGGAGACTGAATCATTATAGGTAGTAAAACTAAGTAGTGACTCATCAAAACAATTGAATTTTGGTGAGGAAAGATTGGCAGTTCGTAAAAATGGGCTAATTGGGCTTTCGCAGATATCTAAGCTCGTAAGAAATCCACTCGAAGTAGAAACTCTTTTCTCCCTGAAACTTCGAGGACTTTTCAAGCTTTCGCTTCCAATGCTCAAGAAATCTCTGGTACTGTTGCTCCTTGGGCTTGAACAATCCACATTCATTCTCTGAATTCTAGAGATGTTTAATGTAGACACGCTTGATCTATCTGCATCGTATGTCTCCAGATCAGATTTTAGTTGGAATGCATTCTCATTGAAGCTAAATCTGCTTGAAGTAGCAGAAGATGGGGCAGAAGATAGTAGGTGGGGTGGTGTTGAAACATTAGACTCTAATGTCAATTTGGTAGGTGATGAGTTTTGTCTCAACTTTGCTCGTTTGCATTCAGCATAGGGCGAAGAAGTTGATTTTATTGGTGAGTACAAGAATTCCGATCTTGTTGGAGAAAAAGGAGAGCTAGGATGTATAAGTACTGGTCTACTGCTGCTTCGATTGGTAGCGCTCCAACTTTTGTTTTTTGGACTTGTTGGCAGGTAAATACTGAAAGAAGTAGTTGACGGTGATGGTGATGCAAGTGGGCGTAAGCTTGTATCAATGAAAGGATTTGTTTTGGATGCCTGGGATACATTAGAAGTTACTTCTGTCAATTCTGATTCATCTGGTAAATCCAACAAGTTCAAAAAGTTGTTTCTAAATTCGTTTCTCCATAAGCTGATATTTGATTTTTTACTGTTGATAACTATTTTTAGACCAGGAATGACAATTTTTTTCCAATCCAGGAACATTTTTAAAAGTCTCAATTCTGATAAGCTATAAATTCTTTCAAAACTTGATCCTACCGTAAAGTAGTTCTCAAATATGAGTAAATTTGCAAACATAATTGCATATGTATCTATTTGTGTGTTGATCAATTTGCAGTCTATGGTAAACTTGAATTCTCTAACAATTTTTTGTAAAAGCTTTATTGTTTTCAGAATTGTTTTTTTAGATTCATAATTCAAGCTTTCAATTTCGTTAGTATGATAGTCATCCAATAACATCACTATTTTCTTGATATATTTGAAATTGTTCTCTTTGTTATTTTCTTCGTCATACTTCAAATTACCCCAGCATTCGAAAAGCCTTTCAGCAGCCTCCATATATAAGCAAGCTTGTTCCATATTATTCAATCTAGTGTCGCATTCATGAAGAGATTTGACTTTACTGAAATTTTCAAATTGGCATGATAATGTTTCGAAGTCTTTTATATCTGTAATGTAACTTGAAGTGTACGGCTTGAATTTATTGGATGAATCATGCGATATATACACAATTCCCAACATATCGTTTGTTGATCTCAAAGAATTGAAGCACTCCTCTAGAATAGACTTCAATTGGAGAATATAGTCATCATTGGAGACATTTGGATTTGTATTCACTAATGAAATACAAATTGTAAATCTAAATGGAGGGTATACTGGTTCAGGAATAAGTTTTTTTAGTAATGGTAATGGGAAATCAATATTTGACTTATTTTGTTGATCGCTTAGATAGAACAAATCTCTGATATGCTTCATATCTTCTGGAATCAAATTTTTGGGCAATAAATCCCAGGCATTGTTGGTCATTTGGATCAAAGGAACTAAAACATCGTTATATTTATTTACTATCAATTGCTCTTGATCCTCAAATTGTAAATCCTTAGATATGGTACTTCTTTCAGGAGATTCCTTATTGTTTAAAATGTTGGTCAAATAATTTTTCCATTTCGTAATAATCAACTTGTTGCTACTTTTAATTTTTATTTCATCTAGTGACATAGTTGAAAAATTGAGAACCAAGTTGTTATCATCAATTTGAATAATAGAGCTTAAGTCAGACTGATATTTGATTATTCCACGAATTGGCTGATTTTGATCTTTAACTAACAATAGTTTATCATTTTCAAAAAGAAAAAATTGTAGGTACTCAAAGTTATTGCTTAAATCACAAGACACTTGCAAAATGTCGAACATTATAAGAATATCATAATTATTACTCAAAGAATTTTTATAATCCTTGAACAATAGGTTTGAGAGTTGGTTATGATTTGTTTCATAATCTTCATTTGCAGTTAGCAATGAATTGGTATCACTGACTTCGAAGTCTATAGGCTTGATATCAAACTCTTTGAAGTTATTAAAGTTTGATAAATAATTTGATATTATCCAATTAGATATTTTTAAATAGTTTTCGAATTCAAGCTTCAAATCGAAAACATTGCTTTTTCCATTAAGAAGTTGTTGCCTTACTGGATATCTGGATACCAGAACATTAAGAACAAGAGGCAAGCTATGTTTTGTTGTTCTTGACTCGTTAATTTCGAAACTATTATACTCAGGAATTATTTTGATTTGCGGCTTTGTCAAATTAGTCAACATATCTTGGTGATAATCTGTAACTGAGACTGGTTCTTTATTAGTGCAACCTAACACAGAATTAACTGGTGTTGATACATCTAAAATGTTGAAAACTTTAGGGTCCAATAGGGGACTTGTGAGTTTTTCATCGTCGAAAATTGCAGGACTTTTGATTACATTGATTTCAAAGCTATCAATGAACCTTGCGACTTCACCACTGAGTGCCAACTCTGTCATTTTGTCAAAATCATTATTATTCATTGGTTTGGAGGGTCTTTCACATATGGTGCATATAGGAATCTCCTGTATGCCGTAAGGCTCCATGAATATTAAGTAGCAATCACAATGAGCATTATGACCGCAAGTTAGGGTTATTATTTTATTTTCACTGAATAAAGATCCCAGTGAGAAGGTGTGACCAAATTGTTCACCACAGAAGCAGCAACTTTTGCCCAATACGGAATGATTTCTCGATATGAACTTAGAGTGTTTTGTGTGTGCATTTTTTCTCGAAGAGCTATCTGTCGATGAAGAGTTTAATGATGAAAGAGTAGAAATGGTGTTTGATGATGAGGTGGAGTTTCTTTTACGAGAAGCATTTACCACCATATCTGTTGGACTCACTGAACCATTGAAATATGGCGAGCTTTCTAAAGGATTGTCATTGTTTGCTGAGCCTCCTGTTTTGATGAAGAGAGATGGCACTAATCTTTTTTTAGAATAGGGTTTGTTGGTGGATCCAAACCTGAACCTATGCTGTTTGTTCGTGATTATTTCCATGTTACGTTCTTTGCTTTAATCACTCAGGTGTTAAATATAGAACTCTCACAGAAAACAATAGCAGATGAAATTTCGAAGCCAGAATATATTTTTTTTTGTTTTTGATATTGTATTCTATATTGGGAAACTAATACAGATTTGGTAAAAGAAAATCAATAATGACAAAATCAAAATCAAGAAATCGAGTTTTGAGTCAGGATGGAACTTTGTTTATATTTATTTGAATTAGGAAATGTTTTTGCTGAAGAAGAAATATATAAACAAATGTTTACGTCTCAGAAATGAAAATCTATGAAAGAAGGTCTCAAGGCCTTGGTATACCTGTCAAAAGGCGTTTCTGGTGGAGTGTATTTCTAAAAATATATACATAATAACACAGGAGTAAATACATAAAATGTTTACACGAATCAAGAAAGGTCATACTCTCCTCATTTTTTTGAACATACAAGAAATGAAACTTCTTGAAAATTGTAATTTTTCAGTATTTACTAAAAAACTAAAGGTAAATAAACATCTTTTCAGGATTTTGCTAAACAGTTCCCAGATTTCAGTAATAGTTATTCGTGAGAATATCAACCATTCACCTTGAAATGTCCCTTATTTTCTTCCCTCTTTTTTCTTCTTTCTCCTGTGCCTTAGAAATAGGATTTCTGCATACGCAGATATGCGCAGATTGAGAATTGCTTTAAGGTTGTTGCACTTAATATCTGCCTTTTTTTTTTTTTTTTTTTTTTTTNTTTTTTTTTTTTTTTTTTTTTTTTTTTTTTTTTTGAGTGTAAACTGTAGCCTTCCGATTTAGGTTTGACAATTTCCCATCATCAATACTAATCCTATTTGCACCAATCTGCACAAGTGTCCCTATGAACTGCTTGAATTCTTACTTACAAATGGGCGGATCATGAAATCCAAATGATTTCACTTAGACTGATGAAAAACATTGAAAGTATTAGACTGATGGAGAATAGTGAAAGTATTAGATTGATAGAGAATAGTGAAAGTATTGAAGTCGTTCAAGATAAGCTAGCACATGAAATGCAGTGACCGAGAAACCAGCATCAAACACCAGAGATAATAACGATGTTCTGGTTCATTTTTTAAAATTTTTTGTAAGTTATGTTCGATATACTTCTGTTTTGCTGAAACATACGAAATAAAAAAAAACGCACTCAATTCGATGTAATAACAAGGTAATTTACGAGAATACATTTAAGTGATCTCTATAGAAATAACTTTCGGTCAGAAGTATGACGCATCAGCGAAGATATGATGGATACTAATTCTGAAAGTTTTGCTCAAATAATGAAATTCATTCCAAAGAGAGTTCAAATATGTACCAGAAATTGTGCTACGTGAATCCAGATTGGATTGACACGATCTGTATGATTCCGCTAAAAAGGTAAAACCCTATGCATTGAGATGATCTATCAAGCTAACTATCTGCAAATCCAAAGGAAAACATCAACATAAAAGTGACACATTCAAAATGACTGTTTTTTTTTTTTTTCTTTTCCTGCAGCATGAGTGTAAGTTATGAGCAAGATGCAATGCTAAAACCGTAACACCGGCTATACAGTTAGTAGGAGAACCAAGAAATCAAAGCTGGTTTTGAGGTTATGAGAGGTAAAGATATTTGATTTTTGAGATTACTTTGAAATGCACCCCGACACTTTTCGAAAGCTATCTCACCCATAAACCAGTTAATAATCAAACAGTAAATGTTCCGGTTCATGGGGTTCTAGAGTTCATCTCATAGAACTGGCTGAATATCAATAAAATTTTTTATTTTTCATAGTTATCCTTGTACATTTTGACTTACTCATGTTGAGTAAGCATATCGATGATCGCTCATATAAATTTATGCCTTTGTGAATACTTATTAATGTTGGAACATAGGCGAGAACAGACCCTCGAATCAATATTTACTCAGAAAAATTGGCTCCAAACTCGCAAACACAATTCGAGTCTGTATTCAAAGAATTTACTGACATTTGTTTTTGAGGCAAAGCTGGAGAATAGTGCGATTTAAAACAAGCGAAATGTCAGACAATACCAACAGGGAAGATGATTCTCGTAACAAAAGAAGGAAAGTGCTGCCAATGACCGAAAACTACCTGCAAACCACCTCAACTGTTGCAGATGCTGCAGCCGCGGCTCTTGCGGCTGTTACTAACAGCTCACAAGTACATATCAATAATAATAATAGTCGTCCTGTCAACATCAGGCCATCTCATAATATACATAATGTTTCTGATTCCCTAGTCGATGTGGTGGATCCTTCAATTTCGGGAATTGCCAGCTCTAGTCATCACGATTTGGCTCTGTCCTTGAAAAATGATCAATTCTCTGAAGCTGCAGTCAATGCTTTTGCAAACCAGTTTTCCACTGCTACTATGCATGCCTCGAACCCCTCGGAAAGTCATGCTCGAAATCTCCATCTGACTCATTTGCATCATCATATTCAGCAGCAGCAGCAGCAGCAGCAGCGACAAAATCATCAGGGAAATCAGACACAAATCAAAGATGATAAACACGGAAGTATAAATAGTGAAAACGGATCTTATAATTCTAATTTGCTTAATGGACTAGGACTAAATGCAACAGCTTCTCCTGGTAATAGCAGCGATAATTTAAGCATAAACAATAGTGGTCATAAAGCTGGCCTTGTGAGAAACTCACTGGATCCTCTTCAAGGAAAAAAACTCAAATCAATTGAATACAAATCTCCAATTTATAAAAAATTTATGTTTGTACCATTGAATAACAAGTACTGGACAAAATCAATCAAGGATGAAAATAAGTATTTAGATTTCGAAATCCAATGCATCTTTGAAGATAATTGCAATTGGAAGTCAACTTTGAGCAGTAATAAAGGAAGCACAACTAATTTGAGGCGTCACTTAGCTAAAGCTCATCATGTAGATTTGAAAATGTTTGATTACCAGAACAACGCAACTGGGATGCCCCAGTATATTGGAAGTCCACTAAATTCTCAACACAATAGTAATTTTGCAAGTCATTTAAATGGTGGGGCCAATAACATTATGAATTCAGTAGCTAGTGGCTATGAATTGATGGATTCCGAAGACAGATATATTTCTTTACAGCGATCACAGTCTTTAGTATTGAATTTCATGGCAAAAAGTGGTTTGTTGACATCTGCTGGTTACATGAGCAATAATAATCTTATGTTTGATGATTCATTGAAAGAGTTGGTGAAATATTTTCTGTTAGCTGACACTAATTGTACCGATTGGAAAAGACAGTTGCAGTTGAAGGCCCTCAGTCAAATAGACAAGATAAACAATTGAAGATTTGAGAAAAAATCATTCAAACATTGAGTTATTCGCGCAGAATGCAGCTCCAATATATATTTCACTACTTCGAAACCACGCAATTCTTAACTATTTCCATTCTCTTCATCGTGTTTTTTTCTTTTTTTTTTTTTTTTTTCAATAGAGAAGCTTTATCCACGGTTTGTGGCATATGAAGCTATTAATAACCTACAATCTGAATTCAATTAAATGAAAATAAGTCTAGTCTATTTTGGTATATCTCCGATACCAGTAAATTAATGATACCCATGGAACTCAGAAAGGGCCCAACTTCTATGAAGTAAAATAATGCCTTGAAACTATATATCCATGCATTTCAGATAGAACATTAAGAAACAAGACAAAAAAAAATCTGTTAGATCAATAAAATTAAGTAAATGTAAACATGATTAATTCTGGTTTCCAAAGATTATTAACCATTTCATTATTGTGATTAGTCACCCAAATTCTCTAATAAAGAAGGCAACTTTTCCATGGATAGACCACCATAGATGATTTGATAAGTTGCTTCGAATAATGGGAATTCTTGAGTAGCATTATCATTAGCCAACAACTCATGAACTTCTTTAGTTGTAACGATACCTTGACTACTTTGACCGTTTAACAACTTCTTTTCTGCTTCAAGAGCTGAAGCACCAGTTTCAGCCATATATTTTCCAACTCTGACATTTCTACCACCAGAACAGGTAGTAATCAAATCAGCAACACCGGCAGATTCTTGGTAAAAAGTGTTTGGGTCATTATTACCTGGGAAGTATTTTTCGGCAAATTTAACTATTTCAGTGAGACCGACACGCATGATTGCAGATTTAGCATTATCACCCCAGCCCATACCTTCAGCAAAACCAGCAGCCATAGCCACGACATTTTTCAAGGCACCAGCCAAAGAAACACCAGCAACATCACTGACAACACGGACATGAAAATATTTTCTGTGGAAAAGTCTTTTCAAAACGTATCTATCGATATCTTTACCTGGGCCTCTGAAATCGCTTGGAAGATTGTAAGCGACTGTGGTTTCTGACCATTTCTCTCTAGCAACTTCTGGGGCCAAATTAGCGCCGGATAATGCACCACAGTAAATGCCCAAATTATCTGTGATATAGCTACTAAGTAATCTGCAACCGTGAGGTGTAACATCTAAACCTTTCAAACAAGACACGGCTCTGGTTGATGGAGAGACATGGCCAGAAAGTTGTTTGCAAACGTTCTTCAAGAATTGATGAGGGATGTTGAAGATGATAAGATCAGCACCATCAATAGTTTTCACGATATCAGGTTCAGCAACGACGTTTGGAGGAAGTTTGATATTAGGTAAATACTTGACATTCTCATGCTTTGTGTTGATGATATCTGTGAGGTTTTCTCCGTTGACTTTTTCTTGGAAAACCCACATGTGAACCTTTTGCTGGAAAATCGCTGGGTTCTCTGCGCAAGATTCTGCAACCACCTTGGCAATAGTGGTACCCCAATTACCAGATCCGATGACACAGATCTTGTACGGTTTTACAGGGGTTGTCAAAGAGGAGGATTTTGTGGAGTTTGACAAAATGTTGGATATATGTGACAAACGTTGACTAGCAGGAGACATTTTTGGGTTGTTGTTTTTGTTTCTGTTTCTGTGATTCGAGGAGCACTGTTAGAGGAAAAATGTCTTCTAAGTTGACTTTTATATTAAGGGAGCTTGAACTTAAGGACGGGAGAGAGTAGGGGAAAAGCAAAAGAAATGAAGAAGAAGAAGTGAAAAGGGTGCGAAGGTTGGCCTTAAGATAGATGTTGGTGTCTTAATATATAATCCTACAGAGCTGGCCGAAGACTGTTGAGAGTCTGAGAAGAAGACGATGACGATGAAAAAAAAAAAAAAAACTAGCGGAGAAAAAGAAAGAATAGACCGGGGGCTAAATGCACGCACCACGTAATTAAAGGGAAAAAAAAAACCCAATAAAAGCACCTGCTCAGAAAAGTTTCTCGGTTTTCACAATAGGAAGATGCTCAAAATGTCATGGCAACAAAAAAAAAAAAAAAAAAAAAAGAACTGCAAGAAACATGCGGGTGCGCCTGGGCAATTCTCGGAGAAGTGTAATGATGCATATGGTGGTGAATAAGATGACTCAGAGTGACTCATTCGCATTTCAGGGTGACTCGACAAGAAGATCAGCTAGTGCTCACCATTTTGCTTAGTGGTTTTTTTTTTTTTTTTTTCATGCTGTGCGGGCTTGCAAGTGTTGGATGTTTAATAGGGTGATGTCAGGAAGCTGACCCACCCACCAGAGCGCCGGGACTACCACACACGGAGACGAACGGAAGTATGGGGGTTATGCATCGTCAGCGAGAGCCATAGGATTTGGACTAGACATCGCGTTGCTAATTACAGTGGGGCAGTTGCATATAACAAGGGAAATAAAATATACGCAATGATGTCAGTTGATCAATGTAACTGGCCCAAAGTTAAAAAAAAATGAGTTCTGAAATATTGATTGGATAATCAAGCACGAATTCTGTGAAATGACGATTTAGCGGTAGGTGCTTGAATATGGAGTTCAAACTTAAAGATACCGTATAATATGCCAAAAGGAAGGCTTTCAAAATTCTCGCCAGCAATGGAAGGACAGTGGTGGATTGGAAACGTCTGGTTAACAGAAAAAAAATACCCGACGCCAGAAAACAGAAATTTCAAGAAACCATGAGAAAGATAGCACAAAGACTATTGACTGCCTTAAACAACGTGTTTATGATTGCACTGTTTGCATTATAAGTGGCCCATCGAGGAACTGGAGTCAATAAATGATTGTTTTTCGAATTTCTAGCAGACTTTGCCATGAAATTCGAACAACAATTGCCGTAGTCTGCTAGAAATGTTTTTACTGTGATTTTGGAAATTGTTTATTATACAGCCGCAGGTTGGATGCTTTTTTTTTCCAAAAATAAGACACAAAATAATTAGCTCACTTCTGGAACTTTCTCGCAGTAGCCATTGGCTTTTCATAGCTACGAAAAGATATAATTTCTTTTTTCCTGCCTGTGGGTCTCATGCAACATGTACTTTCTAAATTTGCATGTCTTTTCATGGATAGTTTTCACGTGACATAGCCATGTTCATATCCATGTGTGTATATGTGTGTTGCAGTGCAAGAACGTACCTATCTGCGCTCTAATCGTTACTCTTTTGGTCCCCCCGAAATATATCTTGTCGGAACTCCTAATTGGGAAGTGTACAGAACTATAAAAAAAACGGTAACTCGATAAAGAGAGGGAGAAACAAGAAATTCGAGAATACTACATATTGAAATGTGAAGAATCTTAGATACGAACACCCCTAAAAAAATTTTATGCCGTTTTTGGCTATCCAGGTTTTTTAGCACTGAAATTAGTGATGAGGATTTATTATAGCAGGTCATGTATACATTAAGAGGATTATTGTACTGTCGAAAATTTTAAAAATAGTGTCCTGTCCATCTTTTGGTTTATATCACTTCTAGCTCTGTTTATCCTGTATTACTTCTGGCTCTCTACTGCTCACCACCCTAGGCTCGGTTACCCCCATATAGCTCGCTTCGACTGACTTGTGCTAGCTCCTCCCTTCTTTTATCAGGCGTTCGTTTCGTACTGGCAAAATTTCCACTCCATTGTTTTTTGTCGTCCATACGTGTTCTGCCTCTTCTTACTTTTGCAACAAACCAGAAAACCGAGTCTTTCTTTACCCGCAAGCTTCTCCTGTCGAAAAAAAAGTATTGAGTAACCCTCGAATCAATACTGGTCTGTAGGCCTCGATTCTTGTGCAATATCTGTTCTCCATATCCTTGATTTCATCAATGCCAAAATCAATTTCCCTCATAATACTAAGTCTTTGGCTTCTCATATCGTTGGCAAATGCTGACTTAATAGATGACATGCTAAAGCTGATGGTGCTGTCTGAGCTTGTGAAGGGCTTTTTCTCAACATCTTATTTTACAGACCACCAAAATCATCACACAACTCTATCTCTTCTTGTACCTAATGAGGTTCTTACAGGTTATAATTTATATCTCACCAACCCAGGAATACCTTCCTTGACTTATGCCACCTTCCATATACCAGGATTGCTAAAAAATAATTTAGATCTGCAAATAACAGAGCTATTTCATGGCCAGATCACAACTTTACAATACCCATTGAGTTTGCCATTGCTCAACTTCACTGATGATTTGAAATACGTTTATACCATGCCTGATTATAGACTATTTCACTATACTACAGTAACAGACGTATATGGTAACCTAGTCTCTGGGATCGCTGTTGAGAATGGTAATGAATATAATACAACTAAGGCTACTGCTTCTCCCAGCGTTACTACATCGATCTCCACTACAACAACTAGTGCGCGATTCAATTCTCACATCGCATCCCAACTTTCCTCTGAAATTGAAGAATTAATTACTGTGGAAATGAAAGATTTTTTCGAGACTCTCACTTTTAATAACGGTTACCATAATGAAAGAATTACTTTATTAGAACCACAACCTCAAATCACCGGTTTTTACTTTCGGGTTTTTTTGGATGACCTGCAACAAACCGTTCACTATCCTGGACTCATATCTACTATCGATGCAGAAAATTTGAAAATATTTGATGGTGATACGCACACTATTTTGTGGTCATTGGCATTGAATCAACCATCTAACGGCGCAGTTACTACTTTACTGTTCACCAATGCTTTCAGCTTAGAAAATTTGGAAAATTGGATATATACTCTGTTTACAAACAATGGTTATACGGGACTAGTTCTTCCAGTACAGACTAAGACATCCACAACAAATAATTCCACTTTGACTACATCTACTGTATCACCAACGCTGAACTCAGCAAATACTACTTTTTTTACGCTGTCTACCGCAAATATAACTATAACAACCATATTTAGCAATACAACCACATTACCTGTTCCTACTGACCCAATATCTCCGTCAACACATGATAATATTACTACCCTGTCTAAGTTTCCTACATCAAGTAATAGCTCAGACACAATCTATCCTTCTAATTCTACTCTGATTTCTACTTTTACCACAGCCAATGACACAACCCAATCTCATTCTACCGTTTTACCAACAAGCTACAATACAAGTTCATATAGCTCATTAACAACATCAAGATCCTCCGGGTATAGCAATTTTACGCAATCTGCTAGTAGTAACAGTGAAATCACTCTGAAGACTACAAACTTGCCCACCTCAACTTATGAGCTGAACACACTTACACAAGAATCTCCTACTTTTCTGCCCACTAACTCAGATGACATTAGCTCAGAAACTAGTGATTCCACCTCAAACGCCTCTCTGAGTGGGTCAGTGAACCAAGATTCACTTTTGAATGATAGTAATGATAATAACACTGAAAGTAGTAACAGCACTGATAATGATAGTGATAATAATAGTGACAGTAGCAACAATGATAATGATAACAATGAAAATAACAGCGATGACAATAGTAGTGATGATAATAGTAGTGACAATAATGATAGTGATAACAATAGCAGTGATAGTACTAATAGTGACAGCTCCAATGGAGATAGTTCCAACAGTGATAGCTCCAACAATGACAGCTCTAACAGTGACAGCTCTAACAGTGACAGCTCTAACAGTGACAGCTCGAACGGAGACAGCGCCAACAGTGACAGCTCTAATGGAGATAGTTCCAACAGTGATAGCTCCAACAATGACAGCTCTAACAGTGACAGCTCTAACAGTGACAGCTCTAACAGTGACAGCTCTAACAGTGACAGCTCCAACAGTGACAGCTCCAATGGAGATAGTTCCAACAGTGATAGCTCCAACAATGACAGCTCTAACAGTGACAGTACCAATAATTCTGATAATAATAGCAGCGACAGTAGTAATAGTGATAACAATGATAGTAATAACAGTGACAGTACCAACAATTCTGATGATAATAGCAGTGATAATAATAGTAGTGATAATAATAATAGTGATAATAATAGCAGTGACAGTATCAACAATATCAACAACCCTGAAAATGCTAGCAACAGTGATACGAATAACAACTCTGATGATAATAACACTGATGATAATACCAGTGCCAGTGTTAACAACAACGATTCCTCGAATGTGCAACCAAGTACAACCCTTAATAAAAAAGTCACATTTTCTGCTGATCTATTCTCATCAGGTACATGGTCTATGACTAACGGTTCTATTCCATTTTTCTTCAATGGAGGCTCTAAGCATTTGGATATACATTTTGTAGATTGCAAGTTGAGGTATGTCACAATATTGGTCTGGAGCACAGCTTTGGTTGGTAGTATTCCTTTTATCTTCTTATAATGCCCGATAATCCGAGATATCCATACTTTTCGTATGCTAATAACGTTTTTCTTTTTCTTTGGTTATCTTAATTCTTTCGATATTCTTCTCTGTTATATTATTTGTTTCTCTTTTGTTAGCAATGGACCTTAATTGTTTGCAGATCTTATTCTTCTTTGATTCTATTAATTTTGTTGTCATTTCTTGTTACTATAGTCTCTCTGCTTTTTTCTTATTTTTTTTTTTTTGACTACTTTTATGGTCCCTAATATTGCTTTACTCTGATCTCTTCCTTTCTTATATGTTACGATTTTTTTATATTTTTGTCATGGTATGACTTTCATTTTTCATCATTTACATTTTGTTCTATTATATACTTTCTCTCGGTGAACGTATTGAGCATACATCCTCAATAACTATCGAAATAAAATTCTAACCACCTTGCGGTTTTGATACTTAATCTTTTGAATTTATACAATCAGTGGGTCAGTTCTGATGGCTTAACATATTTGTAAATATAAGTTTCAATAAACTAATAGAAATTCAAAATCATTATGTAAATATTTATAGTATTGCAAGTACGTCAAGCCGGATTTTTCATTGGTTCCATGTTTAGGATATCTTCGAATAATGCGTACTGTAAAAAAAACTTTTTCTCAGTGCCATCATATATTCACAGATTTTTGAAATTGCTTACTTAGTAACAAGACTTGAGAAATATCAACAACTACATTCTAGAACCTGAAAGTCTTTAAAGATCAGTAGTTTACGTTATTTGAGATCTCCTGGTGAATAATAACACTTAAAATTAGTGAATTAAATATCTGGAAAAATCAAGATTAAAAATGCTTGCCTTCGGAACTTCTACCTCAAGCGTTCTCAGAAGATCAATCGTGGGTTTGAGATTCAATAGCACAGTTGCTTCTTCGAGTGGAGCTGCCAATACAAAAACTTTATCATGGAATCAATTTCTTAATTTGAGAAAGGTTGAGCGTCGTTATAATTTGTTTAGCTCTGTGTTCACCACTGCCATTGGTGCAGGTATCGGTTTATATTATATCTCTCAGATCGAGATGGACCCTACCACGCTCACGATTTTTGGTTTTGACCCAATATTAGTCACTGCCGTTACCTTGGCTGCTACTGGTGGTCTTGGATACTTGGCAGGCCCATCTATAGGTTCTAGAGTCTTCAAGTTGACCAACAAGAAAAACTTGTCCGTTTATGAATTAAAAAATTCTTTGTTTTTGAAGCATATCATTAAGAACAGAGTTGATGCTTCTAGACAATCATTTTCCAACCCAGTACCGGATTTCTATGGTGAAAAAATATTCAGTTTAAAAGATTACAAACAATGGTTAAGAGATTGCAATGCCTATAGAAGAAAGGCAGTTGATTTTCTTTAAACAGGTTTCTTGATGAGGATAATTAAGGCGTACTTTTGTCTCCAATATCGTTATCAAAGGTATCACATGATATGGATCATTTCAAGAGCCAGCTTTTTGATCAAAATATGTATATAGCTGCTTTGTATATAGTTCTTGGTTTAAAGTTTTAATACTTCTGCTACAATAAATCTAAATGAAGTTAATTAATTTCGAGAAAAAAATGAACAGAAAAAGAAAAGTGTAGAATTCTACACTGTATGCCATTGAAAATTGTTCTTAGAATCCATACTTTTCATATAGGCTGAGCGATAGGGTTTGTAATTAGTGAAGTTATCCTTATAATTCCATAATTATCTCAACGAAAAACAGTACTTCACTTTAACAACACCCAAATATCTAAGAAAAATAACAGAACAAATAATCTATTGATATTGGACCATGAAAAAAAACTGAAAAACATCGTATCTATTTACTAATATTTTGGATCAACTATTCATTTTAAGAAAAAGCATAAAAAGAAGAAACTATTTAATATATAGAACTTTATTTCCATATATGTAAATAAAACAAAAAGAGATAGATTTTGATACCTATTATTCAAATACCAGAGAAGAAACTGAAAACATAAATAAAATATCAAACAAATATATAAAGGTTTTAATAAACATATCTAAATGATCTGTTCTCTTTATCAGTTAAATCATCATATCCATGAATTTCCAACTTTTCCCTCCCACCTTCAACATTAAAGATGCCCTGTTCCTTATCTCTTTTCGTGTTTTCCCAACGACATATAAGACCAAATAAAATGATACATGCACACTGCATGAAATTGGAGAAAAACATAGCACTTGATGCAAAGGGATATCCTTCACTTGCTTGACTACTTTTAGCCATAAAAGGGCCAGCGATATTACCTACACAGTAGCCAAGGAATATCGCAGCATTGAAAACAATTCTTTTAGTATGGCCTGCGATGTTAGCCGTACTTAACGACAAAAGAAGGACAAAAGAAGCATTATAGGATCCTGTTAGATAATAACATATTAGCTTTCCTACTCTGTGGCCTTCGGTTGGAATGTATCTCAACCCGAAACCACCGATAATATTCGGAATAATGTAAAGCACAATGAAAAAACAGCGCAAATTCTTCTTGAGTTTTATGATAAAGTAATCATTGAGCCAGACACAACTGAGAATACAAAGAACAATAAATGCACCATATGGAATTTGCAAAGTTGTTGTGACAAGTCTGTTGAAACCGAGGCTTTGAATAATCAAGGTACCAAAATTGCTTACAACACCATTTGGAATGTTAGAGAAAAGACATGAAAAGAAAAGACACCACATTTTAAGATCAAGAAGAGCCTCTTTAGCTTGGTATGTCTTGAAAATCTTAGTTTGGAGACCTGTTTGGTTTTCCTTCAATCTATCGATCAAAATCTTTTTTTGACGAGTATTTAGATAACTTGTGCTAATTGGAGAATTTGGCATTAGAAAGAAGATAGCAATACCCCATAAAGTACAAACAGCACCAATGATGAGAAACTCATATTTCCAAGAGGGTAGTTTATTTGAAGGGATATGGCCTATTGCATAACCCAAAAGACCACCACATGCAATACCTACACCATTGAAAGAATACCAAGCACCTATTCTGAGAGGCTGTTCACGTTTTGTGTAAAACATGGTAGTGATTAACATGTAGGCAGGATCTGCAACTGATTCGAATGCGCCACCAAAGAATCTTACAATCAATAGACCTGCAAAAGAATTACATGCGGCTTGAAACATCAAAAGGACCCCCCACATGAATATATTGAATCCAAGAAAACGACCAACAGGAAGCTTGATCAAAAAAAAGTTGTTGAGAAAAGCAAAGCAAAGGTATCCACAATAGAAAACTGCAGACAACCAACTGTATTGTGTTCCATGAAGCGCAAGGTCTTCTTTAAGCCCAAAAATAGCAGCATAAGAGAGTGTGGTTTTGTCTATGTAAAAAAAGATATAACAGATACCAATAAGAGGAATGATGGTCCAATCAAGCTTGCGAACCAAGGATTTGACTTCCTCTTGTGAATATTCGAGACCGTC
This sequence comes from Saccharomycopsis fermentans, assembly GCA_002564245.1. Classification (NCBI taxonomy): domain Eukaryota; kingdom Fungi; phylum Ascomycota; class Saccharomycetes; order Ascoideales; family Saccharomycopsidaceae; genus Saccharomycopsis; species Saccharomycopsis fermentans. Next base: position 781,018 of record JNFW01000002.1, read on the forward strand.
TTCCTGGTACTGAGCAATCTCCAGGGGGGTATTGGTAGCCTTTGTTGGAACTTGAGTCGCAGTTGCAAGGTCGTTTTTCTCTATGCTGGACGCATTTTCGAAGTTTTCGACTTCTGATTTGAGAATTTCTTCACCGGCAAAGGACATTCTTAAGTTTCTTTTTTTTTTATTACCTTTTTTTTTGTTTGTTAAGATGGTAGATAGTAGATAAGAATAGGTATTACATTCTGAAAAATATTGTGTACTGCCAAAACATTGATGAACAGAGAATTTTGTGCTCAATTTATACAGTAAACAATCGATCGAAATCTCTGTATTTCACTCAACTTGAGCTATTGTATATGATTTGCGTAATAGCTACAATTTTGGCTCAAAAACTTTAAACTGTAGGTTGTTAATCTTGTATATTTTTATCGTTTGAAATTGTCGGAACGCATTTCATGCATGATTTTTGTGGGGTATGATAGATATGAAAGAAGGATCTGTGCGGGCCCGACACCGAAAAAATAGTTCCAAGATTGTGGAAATGAGCAGGTGATCCGAAAACAGAAAAAATGGAGAGTCATTCAAGCAAAATTATATACAAATACAAAAAACTGTTGCTGACAAAAATAAAGATTGCATATTGTAGACATTAAAACAAAAGAAAGAAAAAACAAAACAACTAAATAAAAGAATATATGCGGAAAAATTAGAATCAGTCCTGAGATCTTCAGAAAACAGAAAAAAGACTTTTCGTAAAATACCGTTGGGTACTGACAATAAACGGAAATAAGAAACACAAAAATCGTTTGAGTCTGAAGAAACTGAGCTGGAGCGTCTGGATGGAAATTCTAGAGTAAGTGTATCCATCAACAAAAGTAAGTGTTTTCTTCAAAAAAAAAGAACAGCTAAACACAAGAGTGAACCTATAACGTACTAAATATGGAAAAGTAGTATATCTTTGCTTCAATAAATGGAAACTCATCATTTTGAGCAATCATTATATTGCCAGCAGCTTCATTTTCAGCAAAAAAATTATATGTTCAATCCACGGAGATATATTTGATCAATAATAAAACATTGTTTAACTGCCGTGGATGGAGAAGTAAAGAAAAATATCTTGGGAGTCGCGGAGATAGCCTTGAAGACCCTCGATATTGCGGTGAAATTGCAAGTTTAAAAAGCTAGTTTGCTGTGTGTATATCAAGTTCAGTCAGAGATTTGAACTTCCTCCGAAAACAAAGTTTATTGTTTCAAACAGAAAGAGAAACATGTTAGCGGAATATCCAGCACAACTGTCCGACATTTGATGCAACCTAAGAAAATAAAAGCTGAGTGGAGAATATTTGCAATCTTTTGCAATCACTGTATTTCAAAGGCCTGACAGCTCGCAGGTTCACTGGAAAACCTTAATTCTATAGGATTAGTTGACATCGCTGATCCTTCCAGCCGTACGCGATACTACCAGAAGCTTTTCGAAATTGCTGAGCGTTATGTATGATACAAAAGAGGAAATGGTACTTACAAAATGCTATGTGTAAGAAAAATATGTACCTAGCTCACAGAATGTACAATAGATAAATAAATATGTTATGAGCACTCTGTGTCGTATTCTTTTTTTTTTTGTTTTAATGCTTACAGTATTAACGTTTCCTTGTCTGCACCCCGCACAGGTAACGATAATATAGGAAGAAAAGAAGATTTGAAAGTGGCAGTGACAGGCAGTTCCGATTATCAGCTTGAGACCATGCAGGCGGTTCCGCATTTTTTTTAGAGTCTGCCACACAAAAATGTCGGGATATTTGTTGAACAAAAACATATGCTGGCCCCATACACACGCTAGGTAATAGTTCTCTGTATACAAAGGGGACACAATGGATGCTCCTCTGTTTTTCTTTTCACTTTCTGTTTTATTTAACGTTATCAGTTTCAACATGAAATTCCCCAATAGGTCACGTCCCAACGAAACTACATTTAGACAAGCAAATGACATTTTATCTGAACTTACAATGATATATCTGCGACCACAAAATAGTCTCACATCACTACGAGTTCATAACAGTCAGGAAACAAAAGAACGTTCAAGAAAGAGTACATAGGTATTATTTTTATAAATATTATCAATATGCTTTACCTGTGATTGCTTATTCGAGTACTTGCAATAAAAAACAGTTCAGCCAGAACACACTTCCCATATAACAGCTTTGAAATATTAGTTGTACTATAAAGCAGTCAAAAACAACTGAGCACTCAAGACTACTGGCAAAATCCTACAGTGTTCTTGCTTACGAGAAATCATCTCGAGTAATTTTTTGTTTTAATTCCTGTATACAGAACAAATCACTATCAAAAAATAATTAAATTTTGTACTTGGTCTTCAAATAAACCATTCGTCAACACTGGAAGTGGAATACATACTATGCTCATGTTCCGATCAATCACTGATTTTATTTTATTTTTCTCCTTTCAAAGCAATCGGGTATCTATCATACTCTTCTTCACTTTCCTCTTCGTCGCTGCCCCCGCTCAATTTGAACCCAATATAGTCGTCGGTACCTAACACCTCTTTGCTTTCTTGCAAACTACCCAAATCACCAGGAGTCATCAATAATTTTCTGTCTCTTGGAGATCCTGGTGCTGACAATGGTCTAGTGAGCTTGACTGAATCGTCAGCAAAAGGGTTGTTACCCCCCTTAAACTGATCAGGGTATGCACGCTTCAACGCTAGTTGTCTAGCCTTGATATACTCTAATCCCATACGTTTCCAGTCTAAAAGTTCACTAAGTCTTTCGGTACGATTTCTTTGGTTGATTCTTTGACGTCTGGATTTTTGGGTGAAATCAAACATGTATTCTGTCAATTGATTGATCGACTCGTCAACAGACTTCATTCTTCTGTCAACAATATAAATACCGTAATCTGGTGAGTTCTCAATAAGGTCCTCCATGTAACCACCAAAACCAGATAAGTTAGTAGTAATAGATGGAACACCCATCACAGTACATTCAGCTGGAGTGTAACCCCATGGCTCATAATAAGAAGGAAAAACACCTAAATGGCAACCACGAACAAATTCATCATAATCCAAAGACAAGATCGGATTATTTGAGTTAAGAAATTCAGGATGAAAAATAATTTTGACACGATCTTCAGGAGCATTGAATAATTTCACACGACGAATTTGATTCAAAATTGGATCATTGGAATCATCACTCATATTATGTGTCACAATAGGCGGAAGAGAATCACGCTTTAATGCGTAAACTCTACGCTTAAGCAAAACCTTGTCTGCTGGATGAATCAATTCATCCAATTGTGGGACCTCCTCACCATGTTGTTGGTATCTTGCACAATGTTCCAATAATCTTTTTTCAATATTCTTAGAAATCTCCTGTACAGAATTTTCTAATGCCTTCACAACAGCTTGGCCCTTCAAAGTTTCTTGAGTGTAAGATTTGGTCAGTGCTGGCATAATCACAAAAGCAACAACTGTGAGATCAGAACCTGATTCCTTCAATCTATGGTTCAATCTTGCCAAGGCTTCAATAAAAACATCGGCACCCTTATTACGATACTCATATCTTCCAGCAATAAAGAAGTATAATGTCTTTTCTAAATCAAAGTCATATCTTCCATAGAAATGACCTCTGATGAAATTATTGATTTTGTCTTTTTGGATTGCATGCAAATTCTGAAATTCATGAACTGCTTGGAATTTAACAACATTCAACCCATTAGGCAAGACACCATCAGGTTTTCTTTTCAACAAATTTTCTGCTTCGAAAGCAGTGATATGAGATACAGTAGTAAAAACATCGGCAGAATGAGCAGCAGCACGTTCCACGCAATATCTATGGTAAATTCCTCTTTTCCCAGCCTCAGAATCAACATCAAAGTTGCTCAAATTATTATAAAAATCAACATTACCAGCACATAAATAACGACCCAATAAAGTAGCATGTGTGGTGAAAATTGTAGTAACATCTAAACGTCTTTTTCTACATAATGGTAAGCAAACACCAGCGAGCCACTCATGAGCATGTGCAATAATAGCACGTTCGCGGTCACGGAAAACTAATTCACCTAAAAACCAAGCTACTAAGTAACCTAACAAGATAGCATCATTAGTTTCTGTATCACTTGGAGGAGTAGGAATTGCAGCAAGTTGCCAGAGATCCTTTTTCCATTCATCTAAGAATCCTCTAGCAGAATCTAAATCAAAAAGCAAGACGCGAGGAGCACCCTCGATTAACCAACGTCCATATAACCAACGAACGCCTTTACTGGACATGGCATCCAACGTATCCTTTATTTTGAGGTCCTTGACTGGCAATTCTTCGACTTCAGTAGATGCAGACTTGTAATTAATAGGACCAATGAGACAATATCTGTGACGGTACTCTGCAACAGTGATTGGAGCCTTAGACTTCAACACAGAGTAAATACCACCAACACGGTTGGCCACTTCGGTGGCTATTTCAAATAGCAAGTGTTCCTTTATGTCACGAGGCATTTTTTTTTTATTTTAGTTTGTATGATTGCGGATTTCTGGTTTAAACAGGAATTAAGCCGTCGTGTCAAAATGTTGTTATCTTGTATTTTTTATTTCTGTTATTCTTGTTTCAGACTAGTCCAAAAACAGTATCTCCTCTGTATATATAGCTCTGTTACCAATTGCTGAAATCCGTCCGTAAGAGGTTCTGTAAGAATCAATTAACCAATTTAAACTGATGCTCTTGGATAATAAAGCTACTCAAGAAGCTGTACACTTGTTCAAGCACTTGTAATTCAAAAGAGAAAGGCAAGAAGAAAAATGAAAGAATGAACTGTTTGTATATCGGTGAATATACAGTAAATATATCTAGCAATAATAGGAATTGATAAAGATGTAATGGTGTTATGAAGTTTCAAGTGGTTATTGAATTTAACATGAACCTTAAGAAAGTTGTGATTACTGGTTAAATATTGGGGAATTTGCTCTTTTTTTTCCTTTTTATAATGTTTACCCTAATCAGACGTACTTTTTTTTTTTTACCTGTTTCCCCACCTGCTTGTTAAATCCTTAAAATCATCTGCTGATGTTACAAAAGTTTAGGTTTTGTGCCACAGAAATTTTATTCTTAAAGTCCGCTGCAAATATAGTATGACAATCCAACAAGCTCGCCTCTCTGTTTTTTTCTGGTGCTACCCTAAATGTGCTATTTCTAGGCTGCTTTGGGGCTGGAACCTGTCTAAAGCGACAATAATAGGTGTCTCAGTCTACTCGATATGCTCAACATGAGCGCTGTCACTGTAAGTCTGACTACTGTGGTGTCTTTCTGGCTATAGATTTTTATTGAATACATATGTCAAAACATTTCGTTCGTTCTACCCTGATGAACTGGAAAAATGTAGATGAAACACGACTGATTCCAGTCAATATGTTACATCTGAAGGCCTCTTTGCTTTCTAGTTTATATCTAAAAGTTTTCTTGGGTTGCTTGAATACATGGGCTACTTATTGTTTTCCGCGTTCTTCTCCTTATTCTTCTCCTGATTGTAATTAACAGCAGTTTCTACTCCAGCTGTTGTATTTGAAGGTAGCGTTATGTCTTCATCTATCTATTTTTTTTTGTGTGTGTGTTGAGAAGGAAGCTCTTCAAACCTGTTTTCTACGACTTTCTTTTTAGAAAGAAAGCTGCCAGACCGTGAAAAATGTTTTGGAAGCACTGAAGTCTAATTAATAAATATTCTCTTGAATTAAGAAATCATAAGAATGATGAAAAGTGCATTATATACTAAGAAGTAACCTCTACTCTTTGTGACTTCTCAAATTGGTCGAAATTCAGCTATAGCATGATTTTTAAGATTGACAAGTGCTGTACATACTGGAATATGAAGAAAATGAAAAATAGCATTTAGACAGCTATGCGGTCAGATAGATATTTGTTGGGGTACTGATACAGGCAGAAAGAATTCGTTTAGGCTGACAGTTGACAACAAATCCCCCAGCTTACTGCATAAACCTGCCTTCCTGCGCTACCCCAATATGCTGTTGACCACCTACCGCTCCTCTGTCCCCCAGAAATAGCTTTTCATGCATGTGCATTTATCTAAATCTTACTCGGTTTTTTCTTCTTTCTAAAGCGGAAATATCGAAATCAGCTCGGCGATAAGCCTCCCTAGGATAAAAACTAGGCAGGTATGGTGCCCAAGTGGATTGCATCGATGACTGATACATCAAGCACATTTAACAACCAAAGGAAAATATGGTACCTGAGCATCGAGTTCTGGCTGACCAGAACTTTCGCTTACCAGACTTAGACTATATTAATGCATGCTAGGTATTTTCGCTTACATCTTGGGCTTCTAATCTTCCTAGCTGCAGATTTACAAACCTTTCACTCTTTCTGTAATTAACAAATCGAGGCCAATAGTGGCTTTTGGAAATAGGTTTTCTACTGAACCAGCTAGTTTTGGATTATAAATTAGTTTAAAACAAAATTCGATCCATAAATTGAACATACAATCTGCAAAGTCTCCGAATATATTCTACATCAAATCTAATTTAGTAATAAATAAGCATTGCAAATATATGAGCTAGAAATATTCCATACACTGCAATAACCGCCTGCAATAACCCCCTATTTGTAAATCAAATTCTTTCTTGTAGTTTAGGTTCTGCCAAAATATAAGTATTTCTCAACGAAATTGATTTTTCAGAACTACACAATCCTCTAAAATACATATCTACAACTTAGAACCATTAGATGTGTTCTCAAATACAACGCGGTTTTTGATGCTACCAATTGCCTCAATTTTGCACACACACTCATCTAAGTCCTTCAACCATTTGCGGCGTCCTTTTTCCATGCCAGCAGCTACTCCACTAGGGGTGCCTGTGAAAATTAAATCACCAGGCAATAATGTGGTTCCTTGAGAAACAAAGCTGACCAATTCAGAAATGCTGAATATCATATCAAGAGTATTAGAGCTCTGTCTGAGCTCATTGTTTACAATGGACTCGATTTTCAAGTTATTGGGGTTCTTAATAATACTTGGTGCTACAATTGCTGGTCCAATAGGTGCCCAATTGTCAAACATTTTACCAGTGGAAAACTGAGATCCACCTCTGACTGTTTGCCATGTTCTTTGTGAAACATCGTTTCCTACTGTGTATCCCAAAATATATTCGTAAGCATCTTCTGGAGCAATATTTTTCCCCGATTTGCCAATAACAACTACTAATTCTGTCTCATAGTCAATTTGAGGAGGAGCACTACTGTTGTTCCCCATGTCATGGCCACTTACTTGTGCAAATCCAGGAACTGTTATCTCAGCATCCGGGTCAGTAATAGCAGTCTTAGGCTTATAAAATATCACTGGATACTTTGGGTTCTTTAATTTGAGCTCTGCAGCATGCTTCGCATAATTCATCCCAATGCATCTGACTGATTGCAATTCCTCAGGTGGAACAGGACTAAGTAACTTCTTTACGGGCTTTTTTACATTTGACACAATATATCTACCACTGAAAACATCCCCAACAATGATCCAAGCTTCCTTAGTGAGTCTCAAATCGACATCAGTGTCTTCGGGATTCACAATAGCATCCCCAAAATAGATTTTGTTATTATCAGAGACAAATCTGACTAGTCTTTTGAAGCTTGACATTATTGGCCGTTGATATAATAAACCGTTTTCGGTATTGTAATGTTAACAACCTCAAACTCCGCAAAAGGTATGTATATTTTGATCTTCTCGGAGCACAAATTTTCTTTTTCAAGATGATTGATTCCTTTTTTCTTGTCCTTTCTCTACTTTAGTTTATGCTTTGTTTTCGAGAAACGTTCTTTCGTTGGATATTTAACTTCAATACGTATTCTTTGACTTCTTTATTGTTACCGAGTTTATCTGAAAGACCAGCTTGATCAATCTTTTAATATATGCAATACTATCAATTTAGATGAGTGTGGAGATATCGCACCGGTGCATCTAACCAGAGTCATCTCTGAACGTGAAAAGTTATTCGCATGCGATCAAGCGATAAGTTCACATTAGAAATTTCAGTTTTCCACTTTTTTTCGTCGGTAAACCGACGCGAAACTCGGGAACTTTATGACAAAGAGCACCATATATCATAGATAGAAAAAGAAGCTACACTGATTTATAAATGATAACCCATCTGCTGTAAAATATACTTCAAAATTACAGAATTCATAATTTTTTGAATAATAATTACAGTTAGTTCCAAGTTTTTTCGGTTTAACTCTTATAGTCTTAACAGTGGTTTGAAATTATTGAAATTGTTTGCTTTTATAGCGTCAATTCCGTTGGAAGAGCAAATCTCTGTGAATTCTTAAAAATTGTGACATTTCCCTTTGATTCATCCTGAAGACCTTAGTAAACATGTCTCTTTTCTCTGGAGCACAATGCTCGACCTCTAAAAATCCACTTTCACAGTTATCGGGGCAGGGTATCTCCAAGGATACCTCGCTACACAACCAGTACAGTCATTCGCCCCCTGGTTCAACACTAGGGAATGCTATGATCAACACTAAACGGATGAATCGTGCTGATGCTTCCCAAATGAATCATTTTTTCAATAGTACCAACTCAGTCGCTTCTTCTCATCAACCACAAGCTTCAGGTCCCTTTGATATGGCTCCGATCAACCATGAATTGATGAATATGGTCGCGCCACCATTGACACAAACCAGATCAAGTGATAACACTCTTAGAAGTCAAAGCGCCTCTCCTCCACCTCAATTATTACCACAAAAACATCATAGTTCACAACAGGTGATGAATGCAAGAACAGCAGGCTGGTCAAATGAATTTCAGCTAAATAACTCTTCTAGCTCCTCACTTGGTACGACAAGCACCGCTAATCCTCATCATATGAGCGGAAATACTATGCAATACCAACCAAGATTTATGCATACACTCAGATTTGCCAATAGTGCTGCCAATATGCAGCAGAATCAACGTATACCACAACAAAACATTCAGCAAAATCATTACCAGGACGTCAATTGGGACGACCAGTTCCAAAATATCGAAAAATCACTTGCTTTTGACCAGGAGCAGGAAAACCTGAAATTAAATGAGAAAAGTGAAACTAATATAAAGGAAGATGGCTTGGATTCTCTTCTAGGGGATAATACTAATGCGGAATTCGACAGAATTTGGAAAGAAGTAAATGAGTCGAATCATAACTCGGGAATAGACTCCTTGCTTACAGATAATAATACAGCTATTTTTGATCAATACACCTTCGCGGATGATAACCCTTTCTTAGAATACCAAGATGCTGCTTACGATATTGGATTGCAGCTCTTGGAAAATGGCGCAAAATTGAGTGAAGTAGCCTTGGCTTTCGAAGCAGCTGTCAAGCAAAAGCCTGACCATTTAGATGCTTGGATCAAGCTTGGGGAAGTCCAGGCAGCAAATGAAAAAGAAATGGCTAGCTTGCAAGCATATACGCAAGCATTAAAACTTGACCCTAATAACTTGCAATCTCTTTTAAGCTCCGCAATATCTTATATCAATGAAGGAAGTGAACGTACTGCTGTAAATAACTTAAAAAAATGGCTATTCATTAAATATCCCAAATCCCAAGAATTCTATAATAATTTAACACAGCATAATGGTAATGCCAACAATATAGAGCATAATACTGATGAAATGAATGAATTTTATACAAGCAAAGAAGCTGATGATGTTATTAGTACATATTTAAATTTCATCAGAAACGAAAATGCAACTGTCCACTCAGATGCTGATTTTCAAATCAGCTTAGGAGCTTTGTATTTTTCACAAACTGATTTCGAAAAGACCATTGATTGCTTCAGAGCGGCTTTACAGATTGATCCAGAGAATGAAATCCTATGGTCAAGACTTGGAGCTTCTTTGGCTAATTCAGGTAAATCAGAAGAAGCGATTTCAGCTTATAGAAAAGCCTTGCAGATACGTCCTAGCTTTGTTAGAGCTAGATATAATCTAGCCATTTCATGTTTAAATATCGGCTGTCATAAAGAAGCAGCTGAGCATTTGTTGGCTGGTTTGAGTTTGCACAAGGTTGATGGAACCCATGGAAAAGATTATGACGATGGTAAAATGTTTGATTTGAGTAATAGCCAGAGTAATGGTATGCTCGAAAGTTTAAGACGCTCTTTTTATTTGCTTGAAAGAAAAGATTTAATGAATAAAGTCTCACCGAATATGGATTTAGAACAGTTTAGAGGTGAATTTAACTTTTAAAAAAAATGTATACATATATAATAAGTTTTGAATTATTTTTCAATATATTTTGATTTGTACTTTTCGTCTGCTAGTGTGTGATTTATCTTCTTTGACCTAAGTTTCTAGCTTATTTTTCTATTTCATTGAATCATTATTAGATGTTAAAGAATTAAAGTACAAATTAAAAAAAAACTGTTTTTAGGTATTTTTTTAAAAAAAAAGGAGACCTCTAAATTATAACAAAACGCCAAAAATGATGATAAAATAATAATTATAAAATTACATAAAGCCGTACAAGTATTAATTCTAGATTTTCTACCGCTCAATATCAAATTGCTCAGATTTTCAAATCCATTATTCAAAACTGTGTTCAATGGGAAAGATACGAAAGTAAATATTGTTTGAATATTTATAAAATAGATCCTAATATTGAAAAAAGAAAAGATTAAAAGAAAATATGACACTCTCTAATATTTTAAAAACTGTACACTCTTTGCCACATCAGCCTTCCATTGAACCATTTTCTTTGTACAACAACTTAGATCTCACATCAATAACTAGTAGAATACTTGTATGCTCAGAGCCGGTTAATGCTCAAAGTATACCGTATAGCTTTTATAAAAATACAATCAACGACTTAATTCGATATTTAAATGACAAGCATCGTAATAGATGGATGATATTCAATTTGCAGCAAGAAAAATCCAAATATGATGACTGCCAAGTATTCGGAAATATTAAACATTTTCCTTTTCCAGATCATCAGCCACCTAGTTTCAATACTTTGCTGACGATAATAGGTGCTATCGATGATTATCTTAAGTTAAATACACAGAATGTAGTTGTTGTCCACTGTAAGGCTGGGAAGGGAAGATCAGGCACTGCGGTTGTTGGATACTTGATGAGTAAATATCATTTGGGCTTTGAAAGAGCAAACAAATACTATGCAGAAAAACGTATGAGATTCACAATGTTGCAGAGTGCAAACGGAGTATCGATTCAGAGTCAACAACGTTACTTAAAATATTTAGAAATTTGGAATGATAATTTGACTGGGAAAAATAGACAGCCAGATCAGAAGCAAAAACAAACAGTTCAGTTGAATCACCGTGATAAAAGAGCGTTGATAGCGGGACAACGTAAAGTAAATATTTACAAGATAAGGCTAGTCAGAAACAAATATTTGAGTAAAATTTCTACCGCTGAAAATTTTGGCATAGCTGTGTACGAATATGGTAACAATAATAAGATGAATAGTCTATATGAATGTAAAGTTGAGTTAGACAAGGACGTTTACTACATGCAAAAAATTAGCACGACAAAAGCTGCCGACATTTGTATCCAGATCACCAATAGCAGCTACTATTTGGCACTTTTGGGCGGTGTTTACTGTTCTTTCTGGTTCAATGCGATTTTTGAGAAATGCATCAGTGAAGCTAGTAACAAAACCGATGCATCTAATAAGAAGGCCACAACAGGCACAACAGGCAAAAGCAGATTCTTGAATAGCCCATCTGAGAAAATTTACACATACAGCGTGAAGTTTGAACAAACTGATGGGCTCAAAGGTTTAAATATCAAGCCAGGTCTTCGAATGTTTGATGAAATACAAGTCGATTACAGTTTTGAAAATCGATGATCTGTTTTTAAAGAGATTCATTGAACCTTTATTCAAATCTACCAAATGATAATTGATTATTTATAATTTTAAAACATAATATACATTGGATTAGATAATATCAAATAACGCTTTGAAAAAAAACGACAGAGAGTATCCTTGGATATTCATTCCTGTTACTGAAAAACGGATAGTGTCAAAAACGTAACAATGTCCTACCTTCTGATGGTTCAGATTGTGTTTACAGTTATGCAACCTCTGTGATCAGTGGTGAGATCCAAGAAAGATTGGTAGTTCTATCGTTACCATTAATCTGGTACATACGAAGAAATGGTAATTTGGTTAGAGTGTGGCAAAACTACTATCGGGAGCGCTAATAATGGATAAAAAATGCTACTTATTTAACCAGGGTTCATACGCTTAGCCAGAAATCTATTGTTATCTTGTGTATACTCGCGCCTTATTTTTTCTTAGTTACTTAATATTTTGTTGGTTGCTTGACTCTTTTGGGCTAGGGCGACAGATACAAACTGACGCGGGCTACCCGAAATAGACGTGACCGCTGCTTAAAGCGGAACGTAAAACATAATTTCATAAGGCTCAACCCTATAAATCATATCTACAGCAGGCGGCAGCACACGCAAAATTGGAAGCCACAGAAGAATATTTGCTCAAAGTGGATAATAAATTTTGACTGATTATTCTTACTTATTGCTTAATATGTCAGATAGCAGCTCTGTATTTAAGCGATATACAAACATTGACATTCAGAAAGCTACAAGCCAAATAGCAGAAAGACTGAAACCAGGCTAGGTGAGAAACAAAATATCATAGAATTTTCATTGAACTTCACTCAAAAAACTGTTGTTCGCTTACCCCTTTTGTTATCTGCAACAAAACAACAACACACCACATCTACCAGACAGGGCATTTACCATTCAAGGCTTTTTTCGTACACCTAAATTTACCTAAATCTACCTGGGTCCCAAATACTTGTGATAAATACATGTTTGATCTTGCATTTAAAGTCATGGAAAAGTCGAAACACAGCAATCTTTTGGCGAGAGCAAAAATGGCACCAAACACAGAGAAACTGAAGCAAACAACAACAACAATAGACAAAGCCCCAGCTTCTTCTCTTTCTACATACAGCTCTGAAAACTCGGCGGACACCATAACCAATGATAGTAATCAGGAAGATGACGCTTTCAAAGTACAGGATATTATAAAATGGAAGTTTTCAGAGTCATCCCTCACTGCAGCCATCCAATTACAAATAGAAAAGCAGAAAACAAAACAAGAAGAGCTCAAGGTTGTAAATTTGGAAAAAACAATAAAGATTTTAGATTTAGCTATTCAGTACAATATACCCAAGGAGTCAGTGATTCTTTTGTTTAGTGATCTTTCAAAATTTTCTACACCGGAGCTTTCACAGAGGTTGAACGATTATTCCAAGCCTAAACCTCCTGTTCAACCTGCTAAACAATCCTCAAGCGAGGATTCATTTCCTAAAAATGTATCTACTATTAATGCAAATAATAATAATACTGCTACAAACACCAATAGTGTAGCAAAGACTAAGCTGAAGCCATATACGCATACCAAAGGTTCCCAATCTTTAGGGTCTGCGGCGAACAAGGCTACAACATCTGTGTTCAAAGTAAACTTGCCACAAACAGTGCAGTATCAATTTCATCACTGGCTGGGACCTTCATCCTCTAAGGGCTCGAGGAAAACAGATTTTGATGATGAGTCTACACGAAAGCAAAGAAAAACGAGCATATCTGACGCTGCTGGAAACATTAGCGTTTCTAAAGTAAACGACACAAGTTTTCTGCAATCTGCAAACACAAGTATAATTGCAAACAGTTCCTTATTGTATAATAATAGCCAGAATAACTCGACACTTAGCCCAATGGGTGAACTTTCTACTGGCAATAATAGTCTTATGATTCCACCTGTTCCAGTCTCAAAACAGAATTCTTCCGCAATGAGAGGATCTCCAATGAGAAAAAATTATCATAGAAGAGGACTTTCTGAATCGATCATTCAAAAGCAAACTATGTTTCAACCTCCGATGCAGCAGCAAATTCTAGTACCACCAGCTCATCATTTTGTTCATGTGAATCCAGATCATTCTCTGCCTACATCTGCTGTGACTCCGAATACACCAACTCGTCCAAGACCTTCTTCTCAACATTCAAGGCAAGGTTCCATTGATGGTTTCTCAGTACTGAAAAATTTTGTGTTTCCTACAAACAATAATACAGATGTTTCCAACTATCCTGTCACTTACTCTCCCCCACAATATTCATCAAAACAGTTCTCCCCAAACAGATTCCTGACTCTTTCCCCTCCAACTATCCTGCATGTATCTGCTTATTCTCCAACAAGAAAGTTACAACAAGGATCCTATCTTAATCCGCCTTCCAGCAGTGGAAACCAGGATGTTTCTGCAAAGGGACACCAAAAAACTCGTTCAAAGATTGATTTAAATTTTATGCTTTCTCCTCAAGGGTCTTCGAATAGTAAAGACAATAATAATGCCGGTGCTTCTTCAAAATAGACTACTTTCTTTATTTTTCATCTTCGTTTATATCTTATTGAAATATAGATATCATTGATATATCGTTGATTCAAATAATCAATAATTTGTAAAATCATAACTTGTTTTTAAGCTGCTTGAAATTATATACTTGAAATCTCTACACACTGACTTTCTGGTAGTCGCAATAACTACAAATACGTGATACTATCTTCTCAAAGAGGTCAATAACAAAGGTTAATAGTTTCACGTACATCCAAATGAAAAGAAACTTAATAAAAATTAGCTCGCTCTCTTTTTAGTTGGTCAGTCTGTTTTTCAATAGGCATATTTTAGAGTTTAGATTATCAAAGCATGAACAGTATAAATGCCTTTTGTTTAATGTTGGATTTTTTTTTTTTCGCCTCACCTTTTTTTTTCTTCATTTTTTTTCTTTATAAATAAGACAGTATATCATTAAAGATATTTTGAAGCAAAGGTTTAATAATGCATTCGATTATTACTCTTTGGAATCAAAGGTTAGATATTTTTAACAAACTCTGAATTAGCTTTGATCTTTATTATTTCATGCTTTTCAGAAGATTGTTTATAGCTGGACTGAAAACAGAGACAAAATTTATCCCTAAAGTTTTTAATTCACATAGTTCCTTAATTGCATCGCAAATACAACATAGAAATAATCATTCTTCATTTATTCCAACGATAGCACTAAGAAAAATGTCCCAAGCTAGTTCTGTTACTAAACTACCCTTAGTAAAGCTTCCAGAGGTCTTGGCAAAGACTCGCCCAGTCCAATCTCCTGAATTGGATTACTCTACTAATTCTAATTATACAAACTTCAAAGTCTTAGAAACACATTTAGATTTTGAAATTCTATTCAGCAAGAAAATCATAAATGGTTTTGTCGAATATGATTTGGAAATTTTGAAGCCAGTCAATGAAATTGTTCTTGATGTTACTACTGTTGAAATTCAAAAAGTATTGTTGAATGATACGGAACTTTCTGATTATACAATTGAACATGAAAATACCAAAAATAAATTAGGCAATGCGTTAGTTATCACCAGCAATAAGCAATTGACTGAAAGTGCCAAGTTGAAGATCTTTTTCAATACCACAACTGAATCTACTGCCTTACAATTTCTTAACAAAAACCAAACAGACGGGAAGGTTGCAAATTACTTATTTTCTCAAAGTGAACCTATTCATGCAAGATCAATCTATCCATGTTTTGATACACCATCTATTAAGTCACCATTTAAAGTTAGAGTTACATCTCCTTTGAAAACTTTAGTATCTTGTTTGACAGATAAAGAAAAACAAAACAAAGAAACTAACAAGAATGTTTATCATTTCATTCAACCTGTACCTATTCCAGCATATTTGTTCGCTATTGTTTCAGGTGATATTACAAGTGCCAGAATTGGTCCTAGATCTTTGATTTATACTGAACATGTTGGAATTGAAAGATGTGCAAATGAATTTAAAGATAACGTTGTTGAAAAGTTTCTTAATGTTTTGGAAAAATTAATTTATAAGTATGAATGGACAGACTATGACTTTGTCATTGCACCAATGGCATTCCCATACGGGGGTATGGAAAATCCGCAATTAACTTTAGGTAATTCTACTATTATCAGCGGTGATGGTGAGAACATTGATGTTATTGCTCACGAATTGGCACATTCTTATAGTGGTAACCTAATCACTAATGCTTCTTGGGAACATTTTTGGCTTAACGAAGGATGGACTGTGTACTTAGAAAGACGTATCTTAGCAGCCTTACATGGTGAAGCTTATCGTCATTTCAGTGCTATCATTGGTTGGAACGATTTGGAAGAGAGCATATCCAGAATGGACAAACAGTACAGTAAGTTGATTCAAAATTTAAAAGACGGAAGTGATCCCGATGATGCTTTCAGTACTGTTCCTTATGAAAAAGGTTTCAACTTTTTGTTCCATTTAGAGAAAGTCGCTGGTGGTTATGAAAAATTCGATCCATTTATCAGACATTATTTTACCAAGTTCAACAAAAAATCATTAGATACCTACCAATTCATTGAAACTTTATTGGAATTTTACTATAATTTTGATTATGAGATCTACAAAAAGTTGTTGAAGGTGGATTATAAGACTTGGTTATTGGAAGAAGGTCTTCCACCAAAGCCTGATTTTGACACGACCTTGGTTAACGAATGTCTTGATCTTTCCGAGAAGTGGTTCAAGGTTATCAATGAAGAAAAAGAAGGTACTTTAACTGGTGAAAAACTTTCATCGATCTTCAGTAATGAAACTGATATAAAGCATTATTCTTCAAACCAGTTGGTTGTTTTCTTAGATCACTTAGCTGCCTTAAACAAGAATGGTGAGTACTTATCATCGAAAAACGGTCAAATAGCTATAAAGTTCATGCAAAACAGCTACAGTAGAATTGTTAAGAACAATAATGCGGAAGTTAAGTTTAGATTGTTTAAGATTTTATTGTTGGGCAAGAAAAGCGATGTGTACCAATCTTTCGCTGACTGGTTGGGTACAGTTGGAAGAATGAAGTTTGTGAGACCTGGCTATATTTTGTTGAACGAAGTGGACAGGGATTTGGCGGTTAAAACTTTCAGAAAGTTCGAAAACAGTTACCATCCAATTTGCATTGCGATGGTGAAAAAAGATATCAAGTTGGATTAAAGAAGCCAGCATTTTATGTCACATTTAGGGGACTTTCATTAGGGTCACGGAACTTTTTCAGGGATTTATCTTTTGTGTAATTGCTTGTATCCAGTTTGTTCAAAGTCTGGAAAAACGCGTTTGAAAATCCGTCTACCTGTCCCGAGTTTCTGAAGTTCCTTACTACCTCAAAGGGTTTACATGTATGTACTTTTCTACAAATATAGTACTGCTATTGTATTTAAAATTGCTTTTTCGAAGATGGTCGACAAAGATTTCTCTCGATATTTCCTTCAAAGATACGAACAAAATTGTAAGAATCAAGACATTCTTTTTTTAGAATGTCATCTATAGAAAACTCTCTTTTGCAAATGCAATACTATTGTGCAGAAGTATGCTCCTGGTTGCTCAACAATACGAAACAATACTTCACGAACGTGAACCTTGCCCTATATTGTATCCTGTTTGCTAAAATTTCACAGGGTTTCTGGTGTAAGATCATATATATATATACAGATATACCTTGCTCTTATAGAGAGCGACCCTGGTGGAGAAGTGATTTCATTGGAGGTGCAGCGCGCACTAGCAAAGATGTTTTACTAGTGGGTTTGTACTGTTGAAGCAAAAATATTTCAAAACGTCTTTGTAGCGCGTTTATAGGCATACAGTAATAAATAACAGAAAAAGCGGCAGCAGTTGCACTAAGATGTTTGATCTGAAAGAAAAAACCCCCAAAACAAAACACTTTGGCGCAAACCTTAAGAATTCTGCGACGTGAAAAAAAAAAAAAATTGAACTCCGAGCTTTCAAACGTTTATTTTTTGAATTCAGCCTTATGACGTAAGTTGAAAGCTTCCTATAATTCTGCTTTTTCTTAGTATATTTTTTTCTATTAATTTTTTTTTGCTACAGTTCTAAGCAACAAAGGTTGCATAATATGCATGCATAAACCTAAACAGAAAAGTTGGAGAAAATCCTGGGGTAGCAATACCTTATTGGTTCTGAATAATAAAAATGGAATTCGCTAGATGTACGAATCTCCAGAAAAAGCTGCAAAGCAGATGCAATGTAATGTCCCACCTGACAAAATGATTGCCATTTGAGTGGTTCAAGTAATATCTGATCCCCTAATCAAGTACAACAGAGCGAGACTAAAACATAATCAAACATAATATTACGTCATACAATGGCATAACGGACTATATAACCCTTGATTCATGCGGAAACCTTCTATTTATGTATGATTAGCGTCACTTTTGATGTATTCTAAAGAAGAATATCACTATAAGACTTGATTATATGGATAATATTCCTGAACTCCACCTATTTGGTCGTGGTTTTGTTGATTAATTTGTCCGTCTCGCCAATGTACTATACCTGTTTTTGTTTGGGCTTGATACTTTCAATTAAAAGTTATAAATACTCCCTGTTTTCCCTAATTTTTCTGGACTTTTTTACTTCAACTGTCAGCTTAATACCTAGTAATCTCACAAAACAAAGCTTTTAATCAATTCATTCTCTGCTTTAATTCTGCTTTCTTTCTTTTAATTTCTTTGCTAGACTTTTTTGCACTGCCAATATTTTTTTTTTTGAACGATGTCGAAAAAATCTATAATATCTTCCAATTCTGCCATTAATGAGCAGAATTCAGATTTGCCGGAGAAAACTCCAGACGAAACTCCTAAATATTTGGGTCTCAGTGGTCCAAAACTTAACACTGCCATTACTTTTCTCGCTGGTGCTGGTTTCCTTCTTTTTGGATACGACCAAGGTGTTATGGGTTCTTTGTTAACATTGAAATCCTTCAGAACAACTTTCCCTGAAATGGATGCTATGGACGATTCGTCGAAGTCCACTTTCCAGGGTTTTGTTGTTGCCATTTACGAAGTTGGTTGTTTGATAGGTGCCTTAATCACCTCCTGTTTCGGTGATACTTTGGGTAGACGTAAAGTGATTTTCATTGGTTGTATCACAATGATTATTGGTGCTATCATTCAATGTTCATCTTACAGTACAGGTCAATTAATCGCTGGTAGAATTGTCACTGGCCTTGGTAATGGTGCAAACACTGCAACTGTTCCTGTCTGGCAATCTGAATGTGCCAAACCACACGTCCGTGGTAAGTTGGTAATGATGTCTGGTTCTTTAATTGTCTTTGGTATTATGATTTCTTACTGGGTTGATTTTGGTTTCTATTTTGTGACTACCAATTCGGCCGCATGGAGATTCCCATTGGCCTTCCAGATCATTTTCCCACTCGTCATTTTACCTTTCATTTTGTCGTTACCTGAATCTCCAAGATGGTTATTGAAAAAGGGAAGAGTTGAAGAAGCCAAACACGTCTTTGCTGCATTGGATGACTGTCCAATGACTTGTGAACTCATCTCTGCTGAGGTTGAACGTGTCAATATTGGTTTGCTAGCCGAGCAAGACAAGAATCAAAATAAATCTCAATTCACACAAATTTTCAGCCAAGGTAAGAAGAAGAACTTCCATAGAGTTGCCCTTGCGGTTTGTAACCAAATGATGCAACAAATTTGTGGTATTAATTTGATCACATATTACGCAGGTACAATTTTTGAACAATACATTCATATGTCACCATTGAACTCTAGAATTCTTGCGGCATGCAACGGTACTGAATATTTTTTGGCATCTTGGATCGCTTTTTTCACGATTGAAAGATTTGGAAGACGTAATTTGATGATTTATGGTGCTGCTGGTCAGGCTGTCACTATGGCTATTTTAACTGGTACTACATGGGCTGCTGATACGAAAAACGGCAACAATTCCCATGCTGGTGTTGCTGCTGCAGTTTTCCTTTTTGTTTTCAACACTTTCTTCGCAGTTGGCTGGTTGGGTATGACATGGTTGTATCCAGCAGAGATTACACCATTGAGTATCAGAGCTGCAGCCAACGGGTTGAGTACTGCATCCAACTGGGCATTCAATTTCATGGTTGTAATGATTACCCCAGTTGCGTTTGCCAACATTGGATCTTACACATACACCATTTTTGCGGTCATCAACTTCTTGATGGTTCCTACAGTTTATTTCTTATATCCGGAGACTTCTGGTAGATCTTTGGAAGACATAGACAAGATCTTTGAGAACTCGAACCCTATGACACCATGGGATGTTGTGGGTATCGAGAAGTCATTGCCGCACGAAAGAGAGTTGGCAGACGACTTGGAGAACATGAAGTACGAGACCAATCACGTTGAGAACGTGTCAGCCTGAAACTATGGAGGGTTCGACGATTACACTCATGTTCTACTATTTCTTTTTTTTTACATTCTGTATAAATTACAATCAATTATTTGATCACACATGCTTGTAGACAGCAAGGGGGTTGTACACCTCCACCAAATATTGGTCGGGCGCACATCCAAACACCTCATCGCTGATGAATCAGCGTAACGCCTTACATCCAAATACCAACTTAACCGAGCGCGGCAGGACCGTCGAACTGATCTCACGTGCTGCGTAACCGGGAGTCGTTTTCTTTTCTTGATGTATTTCTCGTTCTAATGTGTTTCTTTTTACTGATATATTTCTTTTCCTTTTCTGATGGATCTTTTTTGGGCGAGAGCCATGTGTTTGCGCACCCACACGCATGCGCCTGCAACATTGGCCCAGGTAACGCGCTGGTTGGTAAATAGCTTTTAGTTCCTTGAGGATGTTGGTTTTGACCATGCTAAACGGCCTCGTTTACATATATAAATAGAAACACGCATATTCTAGAGTGGGTCCTGCGTGCGCGAACCGTCCTGAAGTTACCTGTAACAGTCCTAACCACTAGAAAATTTTTAGCGGATCTGTGAGTTCCTGTTACTTTTTTTGTCGCTGGTATGTATGAAACAGGAAAAAGAAAAGTACTTGTTTTGGCGTTGTTTTGGATCTGGAATAACAAGAAGAAAAAAAATCTTCAGTGCGGTACAATCCAAGATCACTGCAAAAAATAGCATGAGAAACAACAAGAAACAAAGAAAACGAAACAAAAAAAAACATCCTTTTAGGGGTATTAACATGCAAACACACATAAAAAAGTCAGAATAAAGAAGAAAAAAAAAGAAATAGTTCCTTAGAAAGAAACAACAACAGTACGGAAAAAAAATAGAGAGAAAAAAAAATTCATGAAGAATAAAAAAAAAAAAAAAAATTGTATGAAAGCTTCAAATACAACCCTAATTCCTATCTGGCATCGTACCCTTGATCCCACCTTGGCCCTCAACCCCAAAAGTCATCCTCGACTCTCATACACAGCCCACAACCCAGTTGTACCTCCTTCTGTTGCATCCTTTCCCGTTGTAACACCTTGTACCACATCTGCTGTCCCCATTCCACACGCGAGCCTCCCCACCATGCAACTCTCATCCCTTTTGCTTCCTGCCGCTCTCCTCGTCTCCAGCGTCGCCGCTGTCGGCGAATTGGCCTTCGACTTGGGTGTCCAGGCCAAGTCTGGCGAATGTAAAACCGCAGACGACTACGCTGCTGATTTCAAGGCCTTGTCCCCATACACCAAGAAGGTCCGTATCTACTCCGCCCAAAAATGTAACGGTCTCGAAATCCTCGGTAAGGCCGCCGAAGATGCTGGTTTCAGCTACTATATCGGTATCTGGCCAGACACCTCAGACTCCTTCAGCGCTGACAAGTCCACTTTGACCTCTGTCTTGCCTCAGTTGTCTGCCTCCAACATCCTTGGTGTCACTGTTGGTTCCGAAGCTCTTTACAGAAAAGATATGACTGCCTCCGCTTTGGCCGATGCTATCACTGAAGTCAAGCAATTACTCTCTGGTCTTAAAGACAAAGATGGTAACAGTTATAGCAGTATCCAAGTCGGTACCGTCGACTCCTGGAACGTCCTTGTCGATGGCGCAAACTCCGAAGTCATCAAAACTGCCGACATGGTTTTCGCCAACGCTTTCTCCTACTGGCAAGGCCAAGTCATGAATAACGCCAGTTACTCATTTGTCGACGATATCATGCAAGCCTTACAAGTCATCCAAACTACCAAGGGAACCACTGACATTGACTTCTGGGTCGGTGAAACTGGTTGGGGTACCGGTGGTGCTGCTTACCAAGGTTCTGCTGATCCAAACGTTAACAACGCTAAACAATTCTGGCAAGAAGCCGTCTGTGGTATCAGAGCTTGGGGTGTCAATGTCATTGCTTTCGAAGCCTTTGACGAAAGTTGGAAACCAGTTGATGCATCTAACGATATCGAAAGATACTGGGGTGTTTTCGATTCTGACAGAAACCTTAAATACAGCTTAGATTGTAACTTTAGTTAAGCTAGTAGAAAATCGTTAGTTTAGAAAAACTAGCTTCTCATGATTTGAAATAATTTTATTCAAAACCTTTGTAATGTCACATCTGTTTTTTTATCTCAACGTTTACTTCCAATTACCCATTTTTATTATACACACATATTTAGACCATAAATTAAAAATAAAACCAACTTAATATTTTAATCATACCATTTGTAAGACTTTTCCCTCCTCCAGTATCTATATTATTTTCGTTCTCCAATAAATCATAGAACTTTGGATATTTAAAATGTTAACAAGCATGCAATATTGTCTCCCACTTCTTGAAAAGCCTGGAGCAAGAGAAAATAGAAAAGTTCACTATTTTGTGTTTTTCAGGTCATTCTGGAAATCACGTGTAATAAAAACACCTGTACCAGTGAAAAAAAAGAATCACTGATTATACATGGTCAAACTGAGAAAACAGAAAAAAAAACATCTCTTAAGATACTACTATGGACTTTGCAAATGTATTATCCCAAATACATAGATATTTATATTTATTTATATTTATTATGCTGAAAATATCAAAACTTTATCTATATTAAGGATTTTTGGATATGTTCAAACAATATTCTCATTCTAGATAAAGCTATAATCTTGTTAAACATCTGTTTTACCAATTCCTACATCAAATGCTTTAGCTGCGTTACTCACGACAACCTGGCTTTTTGTAATCGAATGATTACATGTGTTTGCAAAATCACGACCCAAAAACTTGTAAAAAAGTACACTTTCTGGAAAAAATTCA
Organism: Saccharomycopsis fermentans; assembly: GCA_002564245.1. Lineage (NCBI taxonomy): Eukaryota > Fungi > Ascomycota > Saccharomycetes > Ascoideales > Saccharomycopsidaceae > Saccharomycopsis > Saccharomycopsis fermentans. The sequence continues at coordinate 804,108 of JNFW01000002.1, forward strand.
AACAAAAAAACCAGTTTTGGCTTGTTCATCTATGATGTAACTTTGAAGATTCTCAATATAGCTTCAAACATGTATTTTCTGCATGTTGAAAACAAGGTAGAACTCTTTTTTTTTGAAATGTACAAAAAACAGCATCAAGACTTCTAGTGAGGACCTCTTACATCCCACAACTAACTATAGCCAATCAAAGCACGTAGTCATTAAGATGCATTTTTTTTAAACACATCAACAATTGTTATGCTTCATCGGAAATCTATTACGTCATCGCCGAGGTAAAAAAAGTTGCGGGACTAGTGGACATGCACTATCAACTTGAAACCTAAGCTTTTGTGTATGCCCAATATACTTTACCTAATTATTTTTACTAAAACAAATTGTGTATACATTCTCCACACATTTTAGTATGATGTGTGGAGACCATATATTTACATGCATATGCACACATAATTGGTCAAAAATAAGGTTTTAACTATTAGTGGGGCACATGCATTTAGATAGTGATTGTAAGAATGCTTACGTATTGTGCCTAAATTAGCAGTAATATTGCTTTTCCTGTTGCAGGTGATCAGAAACCGACTTTTTTTCTTTTTGAAAAGAAAAAATGCCTACACCCGAATCTTCCCGAATAGATTGAATTGGCTTCAGCGTGTCGCTTTAACCAACGGTGTGAAGTCAAGTAAGCGAGAGTGGTGGGGGGACACCTTCAGTTTAAACGTGAAATGGTGAAGAAAGAGCCTCAGAAGGGAACGTAGATACTTGGAAAGGGGAAATCAATCAAGTAAAAACTGTTAGTTGAGATATAGAATAATTTCATATCATGTGTAATTTACTATACACTCTAAGTGTAAATTTGCAACATACCCATGAAGGGTTTTTCCTTCAAAATCTATTTATTGGGTCTATATGTTATCTGTAGTGGTTTATCTTGTGAAATATGTATATATGAATTGTTAGTACTATGTTATAATTGTTTTGGTTTTCTCTTTACTTTTTTTCAATCGTAGTTTAAAACGCTAGAGATTCGCATCTTGTGTCTATTGTCCTCTGGAGCATAACGCATAGAGCCTTGGATAATGTTTGAAGAGCTTGATTTTGTGGAGATTATGCCAGAAGTGCCAGTGAGACTCTGACTTTGTCTGAAAATTGAGCTCAAATGCACAGATAAAGGCGGTAGTACTGCCAAATTCGAGGTCGAAAGTATACCATAGTGCAGTGTCGATTTTCCCGAACCATGAGTAGGTTGAATTTTAGTCTCTGTGTTGGAATAAACTTCGTCGTCACATTCGATTGCACTATTAATATCATTTTTGTCTGTTATTATACGCTCTAGAGGTGCCAGCAGCAGAAATTCAGGAGCAGAGACCATCGCCAGGGTATTTTTCTGGATGAATGAGTTTTTTTCCATGATTTCACTTAGACTCATGCTTCTCCGCTGAAAATGCTGAGAATTTGGAACTGATGCCGCAGCCGTGTCTCTTGACAATTTTATGATTCCTCCTTTGGTGACAATTCTATTCAAATGAGACTTCGTCTTGCAATGCTTTGCTAACAAATCACTTCTTGTGAAGGAAAAGTTACAAATATTGCATCGAAATGGTTTGATCTTGTTATGGTTGAACTCATGCCTCGTGAGGTAGTCTTTTCTTGAAAAGCTCTTGGAACACTTGTCGCATTTATAAGATGTTGGTCTGTTCATCGTGATGTGGATTGCCTGTGCTACTCTGTGTGTATATTTATTGATTTTTTTTTCTAAATAGAAAAAGCAAAAAAAAAAATAAATAAAAAAACTGGTAGTGGTGGAGGGTGGAGGCCAGTGCTAATCTTTTGTGAGAATAGAATGATTGGAGCTTTGTTCAAGGAAAGAAGCCAGAAAATGTTGTTGTTGTGGTGAGTGTAACCAAGCAGTACTACCAAATTAGAAAACAATCTGTTGGTATAAAATGTGTTAGAAATATAGCAAGATTAAATCGAAAAATACCTAGGAAAGCAGTATATCAGAGCAAGGATTACGAGAAGCAGAGATAAAACAACGACTTCTTTCTGCCGCCGATGCTTTATATGTGATCTATGCTAATTGGGAACAATAGACAGAAGAGAAAATGGTGAAATATAAAGCTTTTTTTTCTTGAAAAAGTAATCAGATTAAACTATTTTTTTTCCAATATAAAATGGGTTTTAGCAGATATATATATATATGTATTTGAGTATACAGAAGGATATGCAGTGGGAAATTTATGTTGAAAAAAAAAAAGAAAAAAAAAAGATGCAGCCTTAATGTGGGTTAAACAAAATTCAATCAAAAGATAAAACTGACTTTTAACGACAACAACCCACCGCAAACGCAGACATCTAGACACTGACTCCTCAAACTGAGCTATTATATAGACAAAAAAACCACCAATGAAAAGAATAGCATGGGCTAACCTATGGAGGCAGCACACAAACTGCGCACAAACCTAAGAACATCGCGATAGTCATGTTCGCAACACAGCGTAGAGTCAGTTGATCTGAAGGCAATCTTGAAAAGCCACTAAACTACACAGTCAATCAATAATTAAGGAAAAACCTCGAACTTGTTCAAATGATCCCCGTCTGCAAGAAAAACCTGGGGAAGAACTGAAATAAATGCAGAAGCAATTAATTTTTGTAGTGGAGAAATCCATAATGTATACATAAAAAACTGAGATTCTGACAGCTTTCTGTTTCCTGTTCTTTGCTTGGTAGTTCTGTGTACATGCATTACAGACATACAAAGTAGTAATTTGCAGTGCATGTATTTTTTGCTTTGGTGAAAAGCCCGGAAAAAAAACCTCCTCCCTGAAATTGCCTACAAATACGAACTTGTACAGAGAAAAAATGTGCAAGCTACTGTGTGAAGAGGACACACCGCAAAAAACTGTTCGCTTTCTCAGTTATTCAATTAAAAAGCTATCCTCTTTGAAAGCTATTGTGTAAAAAACTTTAGTGAGAGAAAAAAGTAAATACCCCCGTGGTTGGCTATAGGTCTACACTCCACTCTTTTTTTAGGTGGGTTCCCTTGAATAAATGTTTCGCCAATTCTCAAGAGCCTCAGATAAGCAGACTACGGTTGCCAGGAACAAGGTCCGAGCTACTATGCCCAATTGATAGTCTGGACTGGACGGGTCTGCCTCTGCTGCCCTTGCTTTAGACTTTTAATTATAATTGTTCAGTTTCTCTGGTTTTCTGTATATATTGGAATTTGCTTAGTTTAGAAAACCGGTATGATCATCAGGAAAACAGTATCAATCATCAGAAAAAGCAGTGTTAAATATCAGAAAAACAGTATCAATCATCAGACTGAACAATAATATTGCAACAGCATGTGCTACGGGGTCTGGAGCTATTAGGCCAATGACAGCCATATGTAAGGTTTTGAGTGCATGTTGGTTGTATAATGGAGGAGGGACTATCAACTAAAATAAAGCATTTTTTTGCTTAGTGAAAAAAGTCTTTCTCGAGAGATGGGTAAAAAAGCTATTATGATCCCGTGATCAATACATCAGCTATACGCCCTCATTTTCCAGCGCTTTGTTACCCTGCCTGATAAGATATTTGTGCTCAAAGTCTTGCATTTAGAAAAATTTTTTTACACTGTATTTCGTGAAAGAAAAAAAATTACTCTCAGTTCAAATATTGCTGAAGGTGAAAAATTAATACATAGTGCTAATTCAATAAGCACCTACACAACTCTCTGAAAGCATATCCACATTGGTGCCCCGAACAGATTAATATACTAAACATACAGAGTAATTGAACATCTGTTTTTTTCATTTTTCTAAAGAGAATAGAGCCCAAATAAGTGAAATCACACTAGCATAATAAAACAATGGTTGAATTGACAGAAGTAAAGGAAACAGTTGACATCAACAACGTCGCTGAAGATGTTCCAGCAACAGCCACTGCAGAAAAAGAACAGGAAGAAAAGACAGAAACAGAAACCAAGGTAGATGAAGAAGAGAAACAAGAAGAAAAAGCAGAAGAACAAGAGGATGAAGATGAAGATGAAGAAGAAGAAGAGGAAGAAGAAGAAGACTATGACGAAGATTTATCTGATGAAACCATATATGAAAGAATCGTTGCTTTGAAAACCATGATCCCACCACAACAAAGAGACTTTTTCAGTAAGTTCTTTTCCTTCACCATCGTCTCTGGTGCTCAATCTGGCGTTCATAACATTGGTAAATTATTGTGGATCGTAAGTAGTAGTGCTTTATTGTTGGGTGTCCCATTATCCTTGTCCATTTTATCCGAACAACAATTCCTTGAAGCTGAAAAAGAATTCAAAATGCAACAAGAGAGTGCACAAGTTTTGGCACCTGGCTCTGAAGATGCCTTCCAAAGCGCTGCTGCTGGTTCTGCCCCAGCCGCTTAGAAACATAATTGTTTTTATACTTTTTCCAATGTTTAAAACCCTATTCACGTTACTTGTCCCTTTTTTTTTTCTTTATGTGATTTTTATTATGATCATTATGTATATACAAATATAGCAATTGAATAACACTGTTGTTTATAGACAAAAAAAAAAAAAATTAAAGAATTGTAGCTTTGGTATCTATAAAGAGGATTTTGGCACCATCAAAAACTAATGGATTCAGAATATTGAATACTCGATATTACATTTTCGAACCGTATTTTTTTTTGTATTTGTAAAGAATCTAGCTTTTATAATTCAATCAATTTTCTTTGGGTGCTTAATACTCAAGACCCAAATATCTAAGTATGTTGAGATCTCAGTAATAATTTCTGCGATGAAAGATCCGTAAATACCAACAGAAACACCAAATCCAAGCCATGTAATGTTGTTAACAGCAGAACTCAAATCTATGTAGTACTTTTCTGGTCTCATCCAGTTCAAAATGTTCACAATCGCGAAAGCTAAACATTGCAAACTTGGAAGGTACCAAGTTGGGATATTATGAGGAAATTCAGATAATGTCAAGTGTGCAATAATGATCTTACCAACATTAAAAGCAATGGAAACACCAATTTGTAAAACTAATGCTAAGAATCCGTTTTCGAAAATGTATGGAGAAGAAATGAAAACATAAACAACAATTGTAGCATAATATGTCAAGAAAGGTCTGATTCCTTGCATTGCTTGCGCAGTTTTCTTTTCACCATCAGGATGCTTTAAATAGCATCTATGAACATTTGCATATGCTGAATAAATGTTGAACATAAGTGAAGGGAACCCAAGAACTATATAAATGAATTTACTATCAACGAAAAGTATGCCGTTAGCGTCTGCCATGTTAAAATATTGAAATAATTCTATTAATGATCTTGGAACAAACGATTGCTGATTGAGATCAGGCTCAGCCCATGCAGCGACCCAGATTTCTGCACCATAATAAGCTGTAGACAAATAAAGAATGACCAACATCAAGATCCCTTCAACAGGACCCGAGAATTCAGAAAGGAATAGAATGTGTGTATGGTATTCTTCCCAGGTGCTAATGTAGAAGTTGAAAAGGCAGAGGAAATGGATAAAGAAGAATAATGGGCTGAAACCAATTTTAGTCACCGAGGCAAACACAATGATTGATAAAGTAGTGTTCAAAGCATCAACACAATGGTCAAATAATTCACCCAATGGTCCACTTTGGCCAGTTTTACGAGCTTGCATACCATCGCAAGCGTCAAAGGTTTGATACATGAACAACGCAAAAGCGTGCCATACATATGTCCAACGAGGTGCTTCGACATTGTCCAAGTATGGATCATAGTAAAAAACTGTAAACAAACTGGCAAGCATAAAGAGAAACCCCGAAAGAGTGACTAAGTTTGGAGCAAACCATGGCGGGAATATCTTGACGAAGTTAGACCACCAGTACGGTTTTAGAAAATATTTGGTGGTAATGGAACGATCCTCGCCTTGATACTTGTATTTTCTCAAATTGGCAATGTTATCGATGAAAATACCCATGATGTCAGATTATGTAATTAGTAGTTGGAATAGAATATCTTATTAGAAGCTGTGAGAAACAAAAATGGACCACAGGCAAAAAGGTCAAACCAGGATAAGGATAGTCAATGTGGAAGCCAAAGAAGAGCCGCCGTTTATATCAGACAATTCGACTAACAGCTTGAATTGGATCAGAATTCACAGATAGCGTGGTGGTATTTACCTCTATCTGAAAACCTGTAACGTTAAGCAACAAAAACTGAATAAATTACTTTTAAAAAAAATACATCATATCAAACAGAGAACGAGAAAAAAAAAAAAAAAAAAAAAAAAAGTAAAATAAAACGTGGTTGGAGTCAACCATCAACTTATACTTCAATCACCAGCTCAATCGGTTAAGCCGGTGATTAAATTCTCTTAAGCCAACGTATTCATTCCTAAGATTTACTTGTGTAATCGAACAACGATATTTGATATAAATCACTGTTATGGCGAGGTCTTATTTATATTTCGCAACTATATGTGTCCTCCTGCAGTGTTGTAATGTAGATATAGTTCCCTAATTGTTGTTGTAGATTCTGAGAGAGAAATAGGAAGTAAAAGATCCAAAAATACAAATTCGTCTTGAATTTTGTATCCAAACGAGAATATGGAGCTATGCACATTGTTCACTATGCGTATACAGAAAGATTAAAGGACACAAAAGTGTTCTCAAAAGGTATTACTATCAGAAGTATTGGAATCCTCGAATATGTGAAATATCATCTGCCAGTAATAACTTTGATAGCAGATACAGTAAACAATTATTTCGTTTTTGATGTCAAATCCGAGATCTTCCTACGCTGCTGCAAAAACCGCTGGCAGAATTTTACAACAAGGAAAACCTTCATGAACTACCTCAGAAATACTTGTATTTTTATAACATTCTTGGAATACCTCAATAGATCAGGTTTTTCTGTGTCTTTTGTTTTCTGGATTTGCTTCTTGAAGTGACCACACAAAATTCTCAATCTCCAGGTTTCTTTTTTCACCATGCAAACCTTCTACAAAAATACTAAAATTTTACGTCAGTGGGTGAAAAGTCCTCCGAAGAATGCTGTACGTACTTTCCGCTTACATCATTATTTGCAACACCATAGGAATTCTCAACGATCTTGATCTGTGATAGCTTATTTTACCTACAATCTGTTCGAGTTTTGGTGCAGCGTAAAATCCTTTTCTTCTATGTGCCAGATAGGCTTCTCCTCTTTAAGCGAGTAATTTTGGTATCGGATTTATTTTTTTTCTTTTTTTTTTCTTTTTTTTTGGTGTTGCTTTTGAAAGGGGGAGTGGAGGAGCATACATGCATTTAGTAAATGACATTTAAATACTAAGCAATTTCTCTCATCAAGCCACTTTCCGAGCTTCCACAATTTTACAATCAAAGTCAATGAAACTTCATACTATACAATATATTGTTGCAAGGAATTTGCAAGAATATCACGTTTAGTTTATTAAACAAACACATCATAAAGTATAAAGTTAAATTTCAACAAAACTACCTTACTGGAAGATGCTGCAATATTCGGAGGTATCAGGACATAAACATAATAGAACGTTCTCTGCGAATAGTGATGATTTGGATCCATTAGCATCAGCAGACGTGTACTACGGGGATAAAACAGATCCTTCAAAAATGACCAAGGGTTCGAGATTGGCGAGAAACAGAACTTTTAGTTTTTCAATAGCAAATGCAAAATCTAATAGAAGAAACAGTATAGACGATGGTAGCAACAATATCTCTCTTTTAAGTAGCAATTATGCACCAGAAAACAACAGTAACACTACTTACAGGCAACAAAGAAGATTGAGTGAAGACGATGCTTCTTTCAATAATAGCAAGCGGTTTTTGATCAGAAACATCGACGAGACTCTCCATGAACTATTGAAAAATGAAGACACCGATAATAACTTCCAGATTACGATCGAAGACACTGGACCAAAGGTCTTGAAACTCGGTACCATAAATTCAAATGGCTACAAGGGCTATGACATTCGTGGTACATATATGTTGAGTAATTTGTTGCAAGAGTTAACGATTGCAAAACGTATGGGAAGAAACCAAATGATTTTGGACGAGGCCAGATTGAATGAAAATCCAGTCAGACGTCTAAAAAGATTGATTTCAGACTCTTTTTGGACCTCGTTGACAAGAAGATTGGATGGTAATAATTTAATGGATATGGCATATGATAGTAAGATTCCATCTGATTTTACAAGATTATATGTCCCTCATGATTGTGATGATCAGTTTGAATATTTCTCCAATTTCGTAAAATCATCACCAGATAGAGAAAAGTTGAAAGTGGAAAAGTTACCCAAAGTAATTACCGCTGAGTATGTTAAGTCGATAAATGACAAACCTGGATTATTGGCTTTGGCAATGGAACGTATTGAAGTTCCTGATGAATCAAATAATTTCTCTAATCATTTGATGACCGAAACCCCTAATAGTCAACAGGATCATTTATTCATGGACACATTTCTGTCTGATGAAGACGAAGATTTCGCGCCATCAATTCAACCATCTAACTGTTTTTTCAGAGATGGAAAAAAATATACATTGAAAGCATTTCCATATGTTGTTCCAGGTGGACGTTTCAATGAACTTTATGGTTGGGATTCATACATGATATCTTTAGGACTTTTGTTGGATGGAAGAGTGGACCTCGCCAAAGGAATGGTGGAACATTTTATTTTTGAAATTCAACATTATGGTAAAATTTTGAATGCTAACAGATCCTACTATCTATGTAGATCACAACCTCCATTTTTAACAGATATGGCTCTTCAAGTCCATAAAAAATTACTTGAAAACAAAGACAACCCTATATATACTAAACAATTCCTTAAAAGAGCCATTCTAGCTGCTATTAAAGAATATCACACAGTATGGGTATGCAAACCTCGATTGGATACAGTCACTGGATTGTCATGTTATCATCCTGGTGGATTAGGTATTCCTCCGGAGACGGAATCCACCCATTTTCATGCATTATTGAGACCATATGCTGAAAAATACGGCGTCAGTTTTGAAAAATTTGAGCAAATGTACAATGATGGAGAAGTAAAGGAACCTGAACTCGATGAATACTTTTTAAATGATAGAGCTGTAAGAGAGTCAGGGCATGACACAAGTTATAGATTGGACTCTAGAGCATCGCATTTGTGTACAGTCGATCTAAACTCCTTGTTATATAAGTATGAGATGGATATAGGTGAAGTAATCAGAGATGTTTTCGACAATTCTCTCGGAGAGGGAGAAGACGGAAGCAGTGAAATCTGGTTTAAGCGTGCAGAGCAAAGAAGAGCCGCAATGACTCAATACTTATGGAATGAAGAAGAGTCTCTTTTTTTTGACTATGACATTGAATTAAAGAAGCAAAGTAATTATGAATCTGCAACAGCATTCTGGACTCTTTGGAGCGGAGCTGCTACTGAAGATCAGGCAAAGAAAATGATTGCCAATTCTCTTGCAAAATTTGAAGAACTTGGAGGTCTTGTGGCTGGTACAAAGAAATCTCGTGGGGAAATCAACATTGACAGACCAAACAGACAATGGGATTACCCTTACGGTTGGGCCCCACAACAAATACTTGCATGGGTGGGATTAAGAAAATATGGATTTATTAAAGAGTGCAAGAGATTGATTTACAGATGGTTATACATTATGACCAAGTCCTTCGTTGACTACAATGGAATTGTTGTTGAAAAGTACGATGTCACACGTGCAACAGATCCACATCGGGTAGATGCAGAATATGGAAACCAAGGAGAGGGTTTCAAAGGTGTGGCCACCGAAGGTTTTGGATGGGTCAATGCCAGTTTTGAAGTTGGTTTGGACATGTTGGATACTGAAGCCACCAGGGCTTTGGGTATAGTAACTCCACCAGATATATACTTCAGTAGAAAGAGAGCGCTCTAAAATGGTCAAAGAGTCGGATATTGCGTGGAGGAAGAATAGCAGCTTTGGAACTGTTCGATGATGCCTAGACAAGGCTTTCCCCTCAATTAAATAATATAAATAAATAAATATTTATATTTGGAAATTATAAATGCTCTTTTGATGACTTAATATTATTCGAATTGTAGCTGTTAACTATTTCAATGCAGTCTTTCGATGTAACGGCGGCTTAGATGTAGATTACCGCTAATATCTGCAGATGAGTAAGTGAAAGCCGAATCAAACGGATATCCAGCAGGCTTTGAAAATCGGACTGCGGGTTAATGTGTGTGAGGACGTTTTTTCTGTGGCAATACAGGTTGATCTATTGATCTACTATTGATGAACAAACAATTTCAACTTGATAATAATAGTGCGAGCATCACATGTCATACCACTGAAAATAGAAAATTGTCGCTTACGGGCTACAACTGACGAATCAATATAGGGCAGTCTGCATGTTTGTTGCGACTTTGAATTCCACCAAAGAGAAAGTACAGGCCTCGGAGTTTTGGCTCAAAAAAAATCAATTTTTAATGGGATAACTTGATCCCAGTGGTTGTATGAAAGTCTTATTAAACATTTTGGTTGACATCGTAGACCTTCTGGGTTTCTTACAACCATCCACTGGCCTCTTGCCAACTTACGTTGACCTGTTTGCCTGTATCCAATTGCACATACAAGATATATAGTGGTTTAATAATAAAATTTTTCTTACCTATTCTCAGTAAAGTTCAACAGGTGACCGATTTGTACGCACACTGTACCGTTACTGTAAATTTACTTTCTTAGTAATTGCAGAAAAAAAAAATATTTATATTTCCCTCACAATAGTAAAATCCCGTACCTGAGAGGAGCCCCGTAATAAATGGAACCCATACAATAAATAAATCAAATGAAATCAGATTGAATCGAATTCCCAGCATCCCACAGCAAAATCTGGGATATTGTCAACGGAAAACCATCTTATTTTCCCAAATAATCAGCATAAATAAACTTTGAAGCATCTGAAGGCCATTAGAACGCTCAACATTTTTGTTAAGTTCAAAAAACGGCCTTTGATTCTTGATAATTGTACGCTTTTGGCTCAGTTTTGGCTTAGGTATACTGCAAATTCGAAAGCTTCCACTCAAACCGTAGGCTGATCCCATATATTCTTGAATTACAGTTCCTATTACTGATCAGCTCAGTGTTTGGTGCTTTGTGTTTGCTTTCACGCCACTTGATCCTAAGAACTCTGTTTGGCTAGGTCACTATATTTTTCCGCAAAATACCAGCAACCTTTATCCCAGATCATCCACTTCGCTCTATTGCTTGCTTTTTTTTGCCGCAGAAGTTAATCTTTCAGAAGCTCTTATATCAACAATAGTATAAATAATCAGCAAAATTTTCTTTTTTGCGATGCTGCCTCCAAGTGAAATACCCTCTTCTGGCAGTAATAATGTGGCTCCTGCCCCACCTGTTTCTGAATCAGATCCAAATCGCCTCCCATATCAGCATCCAGCGTCTACGCTTAAGAGAAAGCCAACATTGAAGGTTGGAAATGCTCTGGCTAACTCTAAACCCATCCTCAAGAATGAATCATCCGTAAACTTGCAACAACAGGTACCTACGCCTTCTTTATCTGCGGGAGTCCCTGATGCTGTCAATGCTTCAACAGCCGGCTCTCAAACAAACCTTATATCTGCTGCTCTTGATTCTCGTTCAAGATCTGCTTCAGTTTCTCCGAAACCTACAATTCTCCACAATACCAACATGATCGACTCCGATATCAGCAATTCTTCATCGGTTGATCGTAGTCGAGCACTGAATACGAGTATCAGTATTGCTTTCCCAGACTCTTCACAAAGCCAGCGACCTCTGGTAAATGGTCGGAAAGATAATTCTTCTGAAAAACTCATGTCGTCTTTTGTTGCCTCTCCTGCAAGCGTCCCAAATTCAAATAATACCAAAAATGGTAATGTGCTAAACAAAAATTTGGATGATTCGCAGAAAGCGCATCTCAATCCAAATGAAGATAAACCAATTGCAAAGCAGCCTAGTTGCTTGTCCTTTAATGAACCATCAGATTCAGAGCGTTCTAGAAGAGGGTCTATATCAACGCATCCTTCCACTACATCTCTTTCTAATATCGGTACATCTTCTACTCATCCTCAAGTACAACTTGCACAACAGAGAATTCCGTCAACTGTGACTGCTACCAAATCATTACTCAACCCTACTAATAGTGCTACTAATTTAAGTAGAAATTGCTCTATATTGAAAAAGGATCCATCAACGATTGTTATGCTGTCTCTTGATAATACTAATTCTATCGTGAGAGACACTTCATATAAAGATAATAAGACTAGTTCTCAAAAGTCTGGAAAACTAGATTTAAGTATAAATTCCGATGTATTGAATTTTGCGAGCAGAAAAAGAATGGATAGCTCCATAGATAATACATCGTCATTTCCTCAACAAAAGATGCTGTTACAATCACAAAAGAGACAGCCACTGCTGCTGAAAATTTCCAGTGCGGCTTCTATCTCTGTTGATAAAAAAGATGTATTATTGTCCAAAGAAATTGACTTTTCTGTTGACCCGCGTCAATTGGAACGCGTTAGAGTTGAATCTAAATCGAATACTACGATATTAAAAAGTAATAATAAAGATGCGAATGATGAAAATACCAAGCCTCTTACAGGAACTGCCGAAGCTGCTTCTCTTATGAGTAGTGCAGTTAATAGTAGGAGTAGCTCGCTTTCTAGTAGAAGTAACAGTAATAATAGCATTGCTGCTAACAAGGATATTTCAATCAGAAACGGTAATGAAGAAGTTATGTTTAATTTTTCGAACGGTGATAAAAAATCGACCATTAGTATAGGTAAAAAAAATCCAGCTTTGGGATCAAATAATCACAGCCCTTATTTAGAAAAGTGTACTTCCGCAGCTGGTATCGATACTGCTAAGGAAAAAGGCATTTTCGCGAAAAGCGTTTCAATTAGCTCTACGAATCTCAGAGAGATAAGCAATGACGAGAAAAAGGCACTTCTATTGGACGATTCAGATATTCCTAGACTCAATGATTCTGATATTAGTCTATTAAGAAGAAATTTTTCGCAACTGATGAGACACCCTGCTATTTCTGCGCACCAACAGGCCACTTTGGCCGCCAAGGCTCTTTCTGAACCAAGCTCGAGTATGCTTTCTGATTCATCCTCAGTTGGTCCGCGTATTCCTTTCACAAAGTATTTCCAGAAAACTGATGACCACAAGATACATATATTACTAGGTGTTTCTGGATCTGTTGCCACAATCAAAATTGCAGAGGTTATTGAAAAGTTGTACAAAGTCTTTGGGCGTGAGAAAGTGTCAATTCAATTGGTGATTACTAAATTTTCTGAGTGTTTTCTCAAAGGCTTGAAAATTCCGCAAGATGTGAAGATTTGGAGGGATGAAGACCAATGGTTCGGATATCATGCGAATGACCCAATTCTTCACGCCGAACTTCGAAAATGGGCAGACATATTCATTGTTGCACCAATTTCTGCTAACACTCTCTCAAAAATAGCTAATGGAATTGCAGATAATTTGTTAACATCAATTTTCAGAGTTTGGAACCCAACATACCCTATAATAATTGCTCCTGCAATGAATACTTTTATGTATACCCACCCGGTTACGAAGATTCAGCTTCAATTTCTTATGGAAAACCTACCTTGGATCAAAATATTGAGACCCGTAGAAAAAATTTTAGCTTGCGGAGATATAGGTATGGGAGGCATGACCACAGCCTATGAAATCGCAATGACAGCGAAGAAAGAGCTCCTCTCTTTGAAAAACAAGAAGTTAATGGAATTGAAAAACTATCAAAAAGAACAAGAGAGATTGAGAAATCGTACTTCCTCAGCAGAACAAGAGGACATCGATACAAACGATGAAGATATTGAAGATGAAGATGAAGATGACGACGAGGAGGATGACGACGATGACGAGGACGAAGATGATGAAGACGAGGATGAAGATGAAGACAGCGTTGAGGATGACAATTTGAAAGACGGAGCTGCTTTGAATGAACACAATGATCAAAAATGCCCAATTGACGAGGGAAATAGCACAGACCAGTCGTTAAAACAGTAAAGACAAAGAATAATAAGCGACTCTTTCGCGGTGTCTATGACTCAAACTAAAATGTATAATACTAAAATCAAAACAAAATTTCTCCAAAAAAAGAGAACGACGGTAACCTTTTTAGCCAATATTCAACTAAATGTAGTTATTGCAACAAATAATCTGCGGGAATGCACAGATTTTAATATTATCAAACAAGCCATTACTGTATTTATGCCTTAGTCAAATTATATTAGCATCTCAAAATTTTTCCCCGATATCTGAATCCGAGTTCTATTGAATGTACAATTGATAAGTGAATGTGATGTATACATTTAAATACATATACGTACATGTATTTGCGGATACATACATATATGCTTTTTTTTTTTTTCCTTTTTGTCACGCTGGTCGGATATATTTGTCCTCGTATATATCTCATCGTATACGAATCAAATACGATAAAGCATTGATCGCTCGCATGCATCGTATAGGCTTATTATTCACTTAGTATTTGACATGCTTTAATAATCAATCAATTTTTGGAATCACCTAATCGAATTTTCGTAGCACAGACAACAGGTATATAAGCCATGGGGTTTCGCTAAACTGGCTATAACTTGAAATATTATTAAACTATAATAGTTGCTAAATTCTCAGTAACAATAATATATACTATAATACTATTTTTTCCGTGTATATTTGTACAAGATTAAGTCAAGGATTTCTTAACTTTTTTCGAAGATACATCGAGATTATTAATTGTTTACTTCCTGCTGGTCAGAGTTATATTTTTCCTAAAGCTATTACTCAATAAGCCTTTTTCTGCTGTTCCGGAAACACTCTGAGTCCATAAACACGTTGAGAGGAAAAATATATAGGCATCGGATTAAGTGAATCAATCATCTATCAACAAGAAAAACTTCAAATTATAACGGAGAAAAAACCATAAAAAAAAGTTTGATTTTTTTTTTCTTTCATAATCTTTTATTTTTCACCCTTTTGTTCTTTAATATTATCAATATTATCTTCACACACACATTGCTGAAGGCTTGAGTTTCATCGATACATCAAGTTGCTATTATTACTCGCTTCCTTTTAAAATATTTTTCTGATTCAAATAACTGAGAGGCAACATTTCCCAATATAAACACTGGCTTTTCTTCAAAGATGGATATTGTTTTAGAATTTGCTGACTATTTTGTCTTTGATAAGGTATACTCTACTTTGTTCCCATCGTCTTTGGGCTCCATTATTCCGGAATCGGTCTCTAAGAACTTGAAGATTGGTAACTTCTCTTCTTGCGCCTTAGACTATTCGAATTTTGTTCCAAATGCTTCAGCTCTCTCCAGCAAAAGTGATCTTTTAGATCTCACAAAAAGATATCTCGAAGACAAAGATATCTACGGCTATTTCCCTCACTTATTGCCTGAATCAGCCTACATGTATGGTTCAATCTTTCCAAGACATCACTGGTTAAGAGAATCTATGAGTTTATTAATCGTCGCTACTATCTTTGGTTGGTTTTTGTATTTCTCTGCTGCAAGTTTCTCTTACTACTTTATTTTTGATAAAGCAGTATTTAATCATCCAAGATACTTGAAAAACCAAATGTCTTTGGAAATCAAACACGCCATGACCTCTATTCCTATTATGGTTTTCTTCACTCTTTCATTCTGGATCCTCGAACTTAATGGTCACTCTAGATTATATATGAACATCGATGACTCTACAGGTGGATGGAAATCAGTTTTGCTCCAATATCCTGAATTTATCATGTTCACTGACTTTGGAATTTATTGTATTCACCGTTGGTTGCATTGGCCATCCGTATACAAAGCTTTCCATAAGCCACATCACAAATGGATCGTTACTACTCCATTCGCTTCCCATGCTTTCCATCCATTTGACGGTTTTGCTCAATCAGTTCCTTACCATATTTTCCCATTGTTATTTCCTTTGCACAAAGTTTCTTATTTGATCTTATTTACATTTGTTAACTTTTGGACTGTTATGATCCATGACGGTCAATATTTAACAAATGATCCTGTTGTCAACGGTGCTGCATGTCATACAGTACATCACTTATATTTCAACTATAATTTTGGTCAATTCACCACATTGTGGGATAGAATTGGTGGCAGTTACAGAAAACCTGATCAACATTTATTTGATAACTCTAAAAAGAAGGATAAGATGACCTGGGAATTGCAGGTTGAAAGATATGAAAAAATTAGAAATGAGGTTGAAGGAAATGATGATTTCCGTGTTTACGGTACTGAGGAAAAGCTTGCTAAGAGTAAGCTTGAATGAACACTTAGTCATTCTCACTCAGAATGCAAATACATGTATATTAGTAAACAAAAGAATCTTAAAATGATCAATCAAGGTGCTATATCATATTTATAATATATATCCAATTTAAAATGTCAAATATCAATAATAAATAACTGAACATTCTAAAATCTTAAATTATTTCAACATTTCTGTATATTAGGTACTATCTCTTCATACATAGATCGTGCTACTGAGTCGCAGCTATTAAAGAAAGTTTGATAACTCGCATCGACTGATATCTCGTTATTAAACTATTGGTTTTTATTTAAAGAATATGAACAAAAATCTGTAAGCTAAAGTTTCATTGTTTGAGAAAATCTATTCTTCTTTTTCTAACTAGTTCCATATTAAATGGAATGCATATATTTGAATTATTATGCTATATACGATTACCAGCCACATTAAAATCTTCAACGAAGACCAATAATACCAGCAGCAATTAATAAATTAATCTTTTTATAAATTTCAGGGTTTTTCATATGTTCGTTCAAAGCAGCAGGGTTAGTAGAAGCTTGTTGCAAAATATTTTGCATCACTGGATCACTTATAACTCTTTGAACTTCTGGATCTTGTTGAAATCTTTGCTTAGCTTGCTCTTCAGTTTCACCCTCAAGCTTACTAAATCTTTGTGACATAGCTTTTTGATACAACTGAGCAATTTCTGCAGATGACTTTCCTTCATTAGTTTCAGCATCTATAACTTTAGCTTCTTCTAACGTATCGATACAATTGGAAAATTCACGCATAGCCAACTGAGCGGTTGCTTTTTTGATGTATGCTTTGAGAAAGTTCTTGTCTTTAGAGATAGCACTTTCACAATCTCTGACAGCATCAGGGAATGACATTAATTTGATATAGGCAGTAGCTCTGTTGGAGTAACCTCTAGCATCTTCTGGAGATCTTTTAATCATTTCAGTGTATGATTTGACAGCTTCAGGCCAATCACCCTTAAGGAAAGCATCTCTACCCGCCAATCTAGCTTCTTCAGCCTTTTCAGGGTTAACATATTCTTCGACTTCTTTCTGTTTTAAAGCTTTTTCAGCATTTCTTAATTTTGTCAAAACATCAGGACTTCTATGTTCAGTCAAAGATTTATTGAAGAAATTTACGGCTTGTTTCAAATCGTCTTGTTTTAAATAAATAGTACCTATTCTTGCAAAAGATTTGGCAATACTTTTATAATCTGCTCTCATTCCTCTTCCCTCCTCAATGGCATATTCGCAAGTTTGGAGAGCTGTCTTATAATCACCCTTCTCATATTCTGCTGCAGCACGATTATTCAAATACGTAATGTCTTGATTAGTTTCCCAGGCTTCATTATATAGCGCAATGGCTTCGTCAAATTTCTTTTGTTTATACAATGTGTTAGCTTCTGTCTTAAGTTTGTCGGCTTTAGCTTTATTGCCTTCTTGATTAGTAGAAGTTTCTGGAGCTTCTTCCTTCACTGAAGCTTCATTGGTTTGTTTTTCTGCTTTTTGAGCTGGCTCTTCATATTTAGCTTCTGGCTTTTCTTTAGTAGATTCGGAGGCAGCGGCTGCTGGTGGTGCACCGGCATCCATGCCAAACATAACCGAAAAAACATCCATCATTCTTTTATCATTAAAAAGTTCCTGCGGGTTTAGGCTCTGAGGATTCTTTTGAATGGCCTCAACCTTTTTCAAAAATTCTGGATCACTCAAGTATGAAGCAGTTTTAGGATTAGCTAACAATTTTGCGATAAGGTTTTGTTGATCGAAATTACTGGAAGCATTGAGCGCCTTGTCGACCTGAACCAATCCATCTTTTGCTGTGGCGTTGTTTGGATCAATAGATAAAGTTTTTTCGTATGCTTCTTTAGCCTTTTCGAAATTTGCTAAACCCATTTCAGCAACAGCAAGTCTGTTGTAACCCTTTGCCCAGGATGGATTGATAGCGATACATTTTTCGGCATCCTTCAATGCTGCATCATAATCTTCTAAAGAAGCATAGGCACCAGATCTGTTGGAGTATAGAACGTGGTTTTCGGCTGGAGAAACTTCAATGGCTTTAGTGAAGAGATCAACTGCACCTTTGAAATCTTTACTGGTAAAGGCCTTATTACCTAGAGATTTGAATTCATCAGAAGTAGACATGTTTTATTTTGAATTTAAATTATAATGACAGTGAGTTTATAAGTACAAAATACTAACACTAAGAGTTGATACAATAAGAGGAATAATTTGTTGAAACTGATAATCATCAATTCTCTGGGTATGATTCCTTCTATCTGTTTATATATTGTTCATTTGCAATCCTATGCTACAATAATATTCAGAACTGCGGTGTGAAAGAAAAAGTGCGGACATCATTCTGGTCGCAAAGAATATTCTGGAATTTTTTTTCTTCGTGCTTCCATTCACCAATTAATAAAAATTATCACGTGACTACAGATAGCTTTTGTGCAGAATATTGTCGTGCATGTTTGTTCTTAATTTTCAACATGAGATACCTATTTTAGGTTCACTATTTGAGATCCTTGAATTAAAAAGGGTGCATCTAAATAGTATAGAGTAAAATTTTGAATAACAAATTTTTCAGAATTTCTAAAAAACTGGTAATTTTACTTAGCATTGGAGAATACTTCGGAATATTTCATTGCAAAGCCTAAACAAGCAGAAACAATAGATGCACCTATGGTAATTTTTTGTTCCAAAGAGATATTTTGATCGAAAGAGTGTGTGTTTTTCTTTTCTTCTCTGAGATAAACCAGAAATTTATTTTTGTATTCTTTTCCTGAGAATTCTCTTCCTGATTTTTGTTTATTATTAAACCTAGATTTTGCTGTTCGAGGTGAACCTTTGTTTCGTAAAGCATTCATCATGAAATCAACCTCATTGACCGTCTTGATATCAGAACGATCCGTAATATAACCATTCTTTGTATCACTTCTTTTCACAAGTGCTGATTGGTTGTTACCTGCTGAAATCTTTTCTCCATTTTCATTTTGTTTTGTCTCTTTATAACTATCTTCTTCAACTTTGTAAGTTGAGAAACACGAGGATAATGGACTGTGTAAAAAATGCTGAATTTGTGATTCAGAATCTGAGTTCCTTTGTGAGGTTGAAGTCTGAAAATAATCACTATAGTTTGTGCTTTTAAAGGTCTTTTTTGAGGGCTGATTCAACACAGCATTCACGGTAGATGATGTGTTTTTTAACTTGGAGTGCTTGCTCTTTCGTGGCTTTATTCGCTTCACAGGTAGAGGAAAATTTTCATCCAGTAGGCATGAAGATGAATCATACCCTTTATCAATCTCACTCTCTTCTATTGAATACTTTCTTTTTTTGCTGCTGTACAATTTATCTCTTTGCATTATAGTTTCTAAAATTATTTTTATTATGTTTTCTCTTTTCTAAATTCAAAATCAATTCCATTACCATATATAGGTACATTTATATATTTATATTGATGAAACTTGAAATAGTTTTGGTTACTATATAACCTTTTATAGTGAATTAACCAAAAATCTGACAGGTCACAAAAGTTTTTTGAGATATTTATAAACCACAACTGCTTATAGTATAACAAAGTTTTTAGTTGCATCTCTCCTGATTTTCTTACCTGTCATCCGTGAATCCAAGTTAAGATTAAAGAGAGTACAAAAACATGATTATACATGTGTTTATTGAAAAAATAAGCTCGATTAACAAATTAAATGAATAAAAATAATATTTATTAAAATTAACTGACTGATAAAACCTGTTCTTTGTTTTCTTTTCAAAAACATTAAAATTCAACTTTGAAAATCCAACTTCCCCTATTTCATCTGAATTTATTAATTATTACACAGGACAATATTCTGTAAAAAAAATCACTATGAGAAATCCAAACCTTCAGCATTTCTGTGAATTAAGTATTTCAAGGAATTGTACCAAATATTATGACGGATTCTAGAAGGGCACGTGATTTTGACATCCTTGTCATTCGTATGAACAATAATACTCTTATGATAAAGTCCCGTAGGTAAAGGATTATTATCATCCACACTTTCAACTCCTACAAGAGCTGCAGCACGAGTCTTATCTTCGGAAGGATTGCCTTGTACAGGATTCTCTGTAGACCAGTACAAAGTCATAGTGTAAGGGTGAACCCAAAAGTATCTTTCATGCCTTGTGTCTGAAATTACGCTCAATGGACCCAAGCGACGGTAATATTTATGCAAGAACTCGCCAATAACGGTTTGAGCAACTGCGGCAATGATTGATGGTTCATTCAAAGAGGCTTCCGTAGCAAGAGAAATCATAGCAATGCTTGCATCGGTCAAAGAATTTCTATTTGAAACAATAGATCTGTTTGTGATTTGGGAAGAAGATGGGCGTTTTGAGATGTCAATAGGATATGTATTTGATGATACTAATTTCAGATCGTAATCAATTCTTGTGGGACCATTGATAGAGCGAATCGAGTCCCGCATCTCAGATTTGTATGCTCGGCTATCGATACCCTCATTGGAAAATGACGCTTCATCATTTTCACTAATATCTGTGAAATGAGATTGTTGATTGTCAAGGCGAACTAAGCTAAAACCTCTTTTTCGAACTTCATTCTTTATTTTTTCCATCCCAACTTTGTAAAGCGCCAAGCTATCGTTTTTAGATAATTTATTGTAGTAAGTTTTTGGGAGCACAACAACGTTATCCACATCAGGCGTTTTGAACATATTCGTAGCAATATAGGCAGTCTCAGGAACTACCAATAAATTCATATCTTTGGCTATATCAGCGAGTGAATCTTTACTAACCTGATCTTTAGCAGATAAAATGGCATACTCATCATTAGGAACAAGAGTAAAATTCAAAACCCTTGCTTTTTGCTTCAACTCATCAACCGTGAATTCCTCATTTGATGGCTTACTCAACTTGTCAATCTTTTGGTTGCTATCCTCTAAAGATTTTATATGCTGATGGCACTCTTTGGATAGATCCAGATGTTTGGCTTGAAGAGTTTCTAAGACTACAGATCTCTCGCTCAATTGTTTATCCAAGTGTGTCTTTTCTGCAATAAGAATACTTTCCTTGTTACTTGAGACTTCAAGATTTTTTTTCAATTCTTCAGCTGCGGTTGTGGCTTCTGCATACTTCACATTTAACTCCTTGAAAGAGGCGTTTAGCTTCGAGTGATCGGTGAAAAGGCTATTATAATCAGCGAAAATTTTTTCGAAGTCTGTCTGCACCTTAGAATTTTGTAACCTGAGAGAATTTACTTTTGATTCGAACTCCATATTCATTGACTTGGCTTCAGTGTTTTTCAATTCATGAGTGAGTTTCAATTCATTATAATCTTCCTGAATCTGCTTCAAATCATGAAGAAGCTCTTCATTCTCTGATGAAATAGTTTTGAATTTTTCAGTCAAACCATCAAACTCTCTCTTATCTATAGAGAGCTTTTCAAATTCTTTTTCTAGCAGTACATGTTTGTTTGCGGCACTTTGGTGTTCTTCGGTTAGTTTTCGGTTCTCAAACTCTAGTGAAGTAATAGTGGACGATAAATCCTCGATTTTTTTAGTAGCTGTTAAATAATTCTCGTTTACCGAATTATGCTTACTTTCATTATCGGCAGCAAGTGATTTAAGCTCCTCAATTGTGGATTGCAACGATCCTAACTTTTCGGAAAAGTCAATCCTCTCCAGACTCAATACACTATGTAAATTCTTACATTCATTATCTAAATCAGCTTTGTCCTTAATAAGTGCGTCAATCTCCAGATTACATTTCTCACATTGACTTTTTAGAAGTTTATTGGATGTGGTAAATTCATTGAGTTGCTTCTTTAATTCTTCCAAAGATTTTTGATCAAGATCGTTCTTCTCTTTCAACTTTTGCAAACTTGACATTATTAGCTCCTTCTCGCAATTACATTTTGTATATTTCTCTTCATTTTCTTTGATATTTGATTCTAAACTGATCTTTTCCTTTCTTAGAGTCTCATTTTCAATCCTTAATGTAGAAACCAAGTTTTCTGCAGAGGAATGCTTTACATTTAATGAGGAAATAGTAGCCTCTAATTCCTTGGCATTTTTAGCTGTCTCTAAATCTTTCTCAGCTGAGGCCTTTTGACTCTCCTTCAAAGAATCATGTTTGAAAGCTAAGTTCGTATGGGCACTCTTGAGTGCACCCAACGAAGCAGTAATTTCGAGTAAATTGGTTGTTAGCGACGATTCACTGGTTTTTATTTTTTTGTTTTCATTTTTCAAATCTTCTATTAAATTTTTCATAGAAAGAATATCCTCATTTGCTGAACTCAAAGCTGTTTCAACTTTAACTTTGCCCTCTGTCAATATGACAACTTCCGTTTTAAGAGCATCGTTTTTTTTAGAGAATGCACTGAGTCTAGATGATAAATCGTCAATATTTTCATTGAGGGCAAAAATTTTAAGATTAAGTTGCTTCGCATCGTCTAAAGAATCGAGATACTGCTGCTTATTGACATTGTTTTCATTATTCAAAACTGATAATTCCTCAACTAGAGTTTTATTACTTATCCTTATCTCGGCTAATTCAGAGGTAAGTCCAGCGATTTCTTTTTCCAGGCATACTTGCTTTTCTTTGATTTCATTCTTCAAAGTATTCTGTTCAGTTACTAGATTTTCGTGCTCCACCTCCTTTTGATTTAGCATTTTCTTGAATTTTTCTATCTCAGAATGTGCCTGCGTTAGCAATAAATCTTTGTTAACAACAGCCTTCTCAGATTGAGCAGCCAGAGACTTAAGTTTGTCTAAATCGATCTTGGAAATATTCAAAATTTCATCTTTTTCAATGAGTTGCTTCAGAAGCTCTTCATGGCGATCTTCGTATGAAGAAATCTCTTTAGCATGTGCATTAATAGTTTGGTTTAGCTTGTGTATATCAGACACATAAGAGTCAATTTTATTCTCGAATTCTGCAATGAGACCATCTTTTATTTTAAGCTGCTGCTCAGCTTGGGTTATCTGTGTTTTGTAATCTTCTACTGTTTTCTTAGAATTGCCGTACTCTTCTTGTATGGATTGAAGTCTCTCTTCTAACTTAGCTTTCGTATCCTTTAAGTCTACCAAACCCGCAGAATTATCCTCTAACTGTCTGCTAAGACACTCGCTATCATTTTTAATTTTAGATAATTCTTCCAGTAGTGATGTATTAACTTTACTTAGCAATTCATGTTTTTCATTGATGAAACTAAGCTCTTTGCTCCTTGATGTTAACTCGTCCTTCAAAGAAGCATGTGAACTTACCACTCCTGAATGTGTGTTCTTAAGTTCATTCAAATCTTGATTAATTGAATCGATAGAACGATTCAAAGTTTCAACCTCACTATTCTTCATTTTTATGGAAGCTTCAAGCTCTTTGGATCTTTCCAAGGCAGCTATTAGTAGGACATCCTTACATTCTAATTCGCTTTTAGTGGATTCCAACTTCGTTTGAAGTGATTCTAACCTATTCTGAATGTTTCTAAGATCGTCAGTTGTATTTTTTAGGCTGGCAACAGTGTTCTCATACGACTCGGTAACACTGTCAAACTCTTTCTTCTTATCCGCATGAATGGAAGAAAGATTTTCAAATTCATTGGTCTTGTCAGATAGCTTTGATTGAAGGGTAGTATTCTGAATGGAAATTGATTTAATATTAGATAAGTGTTCCTCGTTTAGTTTGAGAACAGATTCGTGTTTTCCGTTGAGTAAATTCAAATTAGAACTAACTTGGTCGAGATTCTTTGTTTGAGATTCATGAAGTTCATAAAGCTCAGCATATTCTTTTACCTTCGCATCAAATTTGTCAGATAATTCCTTTTCTTGTGCTTTCAACTTTGATATTTTAGCATCCTTATATTTAATTGCTTCTTCATGACTTACCCTGCTCCGATCAAGCGCTAAAATAGACTCTGACAGTTCTTCTTCTAAAGATTCTATTGACTTTTCCTTGAGTTCTATGATAGACAAATGCTTTTTGATATCTAGTTGTAAATCTTCTATTCTTTGCTTTAACATATTAATCAGCGTGTCCTTTTCAGCGGAATCAATCTCCTTATCAGCCAAAAGACATTTCAATTTTTCATATTCTTCCGTCTGAGATTTCAATTCTATTTCCAAGTGCGCATGTGATTCGTTTAATGCGATATGTTCAGCATTCAAAACTGAACATCTTGATTCACTGTTAATCAATTTAGTTGACAAATCCTCGATTTGCTTGGTCTTTGAGCTAGTCAACTTGTTTAAATTATCATGAATATCTGTCAACTTAGAGTGTTTGAGAACCAAATTAGTATGATCTTTCTCTAACTTTTCATGTTTTAACAACGTACTTTGATATTCCTCTTTCAAGCCTGCGCGCTGCTTTTCAATTCGCTCCTGATCGTTAAGTAATAAACTATGAGAAGCCTCTAAATCAACAAGCTTTTTAGAAATGATTTCGACGGTATTGCCAGTTTCAGATTTCAATTTTTCCAAATCCTTGACTTTCTGTTCATTTAATTCATGCTCCTCCGTAAAGTGCGAGACATTTTCTCTCAATTCTGAAATCAAATACTCCATTTCACGAATTTTATGATTCAAATTTGTCTCACTTGTTGTACTATCTAATAATCTCTTTTCCAAGTCAGCACATGTTTTTTGCAACAACTTGTGATCATCAAATAATTTGGCATTTTTAAGCGAAAGATCATTATGATCTGCTTGAACAGAGGCTATTGATTTATTCAACGTGACGTGCCTTTGCTCGAAATCCTTAACTTTACGCTGAAGAATATCATTTTCATCTCTCAAAAGTTTGGATTCAGTTTTCTTGTTTTGAAGCTCAGCTGCTGTCTTCATAAGATTGGCAGTCACTCCTTTATGAAGCTCACTGACCGAATCTTTCGATTCTATCTCAGACTCAAGTTTCGAACTCAAGTCTAGTATAGTTTGATTCAATTTATATTTGACTGCATCGTTTGAATTTTTGAGGGCTATAATTTCAGCGGAAATAAGTTTCTTTTCCTGATCAAGATGCTCCCTTTCAGCCTGAAGAACACTATGATCCGTTTTCAAAGATTCGAGAGCAGAATTAGATAATGCATGATTTTCTTTTGTCTTCGCGTTTTCAGATTGTAATGTCTCAAACTTGAGAATAAATTGCGATAATTCTTTAGAGGTTGCATCATACTTTTTAGTGATATTTGCGGTTGTATCAATACTGGCATCCAACTTAGACTGCACTTCTTTCATTGAAATGGCTAAGTCTTCATGCTTCGCTAGATTTTTATCAAGATCTTTTTTGCACACTTCCAATTCATCTACGAGAGCCTGATGTCTCAAACCAGCTTCCTCAAGTTCCTTCTCAAGATGTACATTTTTGAAAATTAAAGCATCATTTTCCAGAATTTTGGATTCCAAACTGTATTGATTCTCCTTGAGATCAGTTTTCAACAGCTTATGATGCTCGATTTGCTCCTTTAACTGATCCTTATTCTTTTTCAATGATGAGTCAAGCTCTATATTTCTTTTGATGTGCTCGTCTATTTCGAGTTGTCGATTTTGGGACTCATTGGTCAATTTTCTGTTAGCATCTTTAAACTGCATTATCTCCAATTTTACTCTGTCTACTTCTTCCAGAAGTTTTTTATTATCCTCAATATGATTCTCTAATTTACTCTTCTTATTGTCAAGATCATCATAAACAGCCTTGTTTTTCTCAATCAAATCAGTAATATTCAGCTTGAGAGACGCGTTTTCCTCCACTAAAGTAGCAACCCTATTATTAAACGCTTTAATTTCATCGATTTTGCTCTCGAGTTTTTGTTCTAGTTCAGTATTTGACATCTTGAGACAGTCAATTTCGCTTTTCAAATTCATAGTATTAGAGTCAGTTTCTTTGAGCATTAACAGATGTTTTGATTCCAAACTATCATGAAGAGCTTTGAATTTCTGCAATTCTTTTTCCAAGAATGTTTTAGCCTCTAATAGTTCTTTACTACCAGCTTCGCTCTCCATTAATTTAAAACCCAAATTTTTATTTTGTTCCATCATTTTAACTTCTAGTGTTTCATAGCTTTTTTGCAAAGAACCTTTCTCAGTGCGAGCAATATCTGCGTGATTAACAGCCTCCTCCAATGACTTTTCTAACTCGGAAATTTTTGAGCTCTTATTGGCAACTGCTGTCTCCAATTCCTGCAACTTAGATTTAATCAATATAAGTTCGTTTGACTTAGCATCAAATTTGTTCTGTAATTCCTGACTAGCCTCAGTAAGTTGGTGATTCTTGGCAGTCGATTCTTTAAATTTGTTTTCCAATTCATTAATCCTAGACGACCATATTTTACATTTATTATCATGTAAAAGCTGTAATTCCTTATGCTTGGCTAGATTCTCATTATGAGATTCGTTCAAAGAATGATAAGAAGAAACAGAAGATTCTAGGTCCAAGGATTTTGAATTCTCTGATTCTATCAATTTTGCAATCTTCTCAGTAAGCTCTTTCTTAGATTTTATATGGTTTTCAATTTCATTCTTAGAGTTTTCATGAGCTAGAATAAGTTTTTCTTGATGGTTCGAGGAAGCTGATAACTCATCTGTTAGCTCAGCAATTTTTGACTCCAAGGATTTATGTTTCAATTCAAGCTTCCTAATTGCTGAAGAATGTGAATCTTTAATAGTTTTATTTTCTGCTTCTAGATTTAGTATAGACTCTTGCGATTCTATATTCTTTTCTTTTAAAGCACTATGCGCCGCCTCTAATTCAAGTAGCTTTGTGGATCCGCTGGTGTACTTGCTTTTCATATCATCATGAATGTTCTTCAAGGAAACTAATTCACTATTTGTTAGAGAGTATTCGCTCTGCAAAACACGAATTTTGGATTCTAAATCTTCGTTTAAGGATTTGAGCCCATCAAGACTTTCAGTCAATGTATCTACTGATATTTTCGATTCTGAAATTTCTTTTTCCAAAGAAGAGACTTTTTCTTTGCTGGCCTTGTCTGCCTCAGCATATTTTGTTAATTCTGTTTCTCTTTCACAAAGTAAATCTGTTAATTCTTTTACTTTAGTCGTTTCTTTTACAACAGCTGTTTTAAGACCATCGCACTTCAGTTCAAAATCTGAAATCCTATCGTGAAGGACTGAAAGATTAGATTCGTGAATGCGCTTTATTTCAACTAATTCATTTTCTAATGCTTGTTTTGAAGACATATTCTCCTCACTGGTAGCCTTTAATGCCCTAAGGGATTCCTTCAATTTTTCATGAGCTTCATTTAGTTTCTCCAATTCAGCTTTTGTAAGTTCTTTACAATTTTCGGAATTCTCTAATTTTGTTTCGAACTCATTTATTTTTGTCTCAGCATCTGCAAATTTATCCTGTAGAGCAAAGATCTCTTTCTCTTTTGTTGAAATAATCTTTATTTTCGACTTGAGCAAATCATTTATCTCATTAATGACACTTTGCTTAGCTTTCAAATCAGATATAACAGCAATATTGGAATTCTTTAGATCGAGGTGTTGAGAATTAAGAGTATCAAGCTCCTTAATGGCATCGCTAAATTCCAAGGTCAACTTCTGATTTGCTTTTGTAAGTTCGACATGGTTTGAGCTAATATCCTCATGTTTGGTTTGTAATTCCCTTTCAGAAATTTTCAGTTTTTCTAAATCAGTTTTCATTAAATTATAATTGGATTTTAAAGTTGAATGTTCAACTGACAAATCATTGAAAGCTTTCTCCGTAGAGTTATTTTTAAACTTCAAGTCATCAATCTTATAGGTTAAATCTTGTACTTCCAACTTTAATGTCGCTATCACTTTAGTTAAAGAAGCTACTTCAGCCTCAGATTGAGATTTTGAAGACTTTAATAACCTAATTTCTGATGATAATTCGTCAACCAATAAATCTGCAACACTGAATTTATCTTTAAAAGTCTGAAGTTCCTTCTGAGTGCCTTCCGAATTGTTAAGATGCTTCTCATTTTCTGATTGGATCAGTACTAATTTTTCTCTTAAATCAGATACTTCATCAACTAATAAATTATTCTCCAGTTGCAATTTGTCAAGTTTAATTTGCTTGTTTTTGAAATCATTAATATCAATAGCGACCAAACACATACTATCCAACAAAGCATTGAGTTCTTCCTTATCAGTAGTATGTTCACCGAACTTTTTGGATAATGATTCTATTGGTGAATGTGAAAGATCATCTGTAGCAAACTTCAACTCACTCGATAAATTAGCATGAGGCATATCTTCATCACTGATATCATCGATTTCTAAAATTTCATCATTCAAATTTTTATCGATTATTTCAAATTCGTTTATCAGGTTTTTATCCATATTCGAGTTAGAATCAATCCCAATAATCGCGGGTACTAATTTCAAATTATGCTTCTTAATGTATCTATCTACAAAATCCTTTTCTTCTTCGTATTCCCTGACAGTAGAAATGTTTTCTGCTGCAGTAAGCACAGGTTCCCTAGAATTAACAGTTGGTGAATCAATTGCATCTTCCAGGCCATCAATACCAAAATTATCGAAATCATTGCTTTCTATCTCAATTCCTTCGTCAATCTCCGAATCAGAATTTGAAGAAGATTCAGATTCGTAATCCAACCAATTTTCGGTATCTTTTAACAATTGATCAGTTTCATGATCGATGAACTTGATGGTTGTACTTTTCCGAGTATTGGAAATAAGATTTTTACTTTTGAGCTCATCAGCAGATTTTTTACTTTTCTTCAGTCTTGATCCATGTGAGCCATGCTTGAGCTCCTTGATACGGCGATCAGATTCGTCATTTTCAAACCTTCCATCCTTTTGTTTTGAATCTGTAAAGCTTAATGATCCACCAAAATCTTCCTTTCTATATTTCAATAATTGGCCTCTTAATTTGGCGATAACGTAATGCGCATGATCTAAGTTAGATTTCAAAGTTTGAGACTCTAGATGAATGTTATTTATAGGAATTCCAGCCACTTGAGAGATCTTGGAATCAATATTTTTTGACTCAGAATCAAGTGGAAAATCCGGGTTAGATGGATCAAACTTACTAGAATTGAAAAATTTGAAACTACCTGTGGTCATAGAAGCTCTCGGCGATTTGAAATCTTTAGAGCTAGGACTCTTCAATTCATCTTGCAAGCCTGAGATCTTATTAGAAAGATCATTATTTTCAGTATTTAATTCATCTACCTGACTCTCTAATTCGTGAATTCTAGCTTCGGTTGTGCTTTTATGAGTAGAATATGTATCATCAATATTCTTCAATTTTATTCTTAATTCTTCAACCTCTTGACTAAGCTCATTGTTCGTATATGTAATAGAGGCTAAATCTTTCGAAAGCTTTGAATTAATGTCCTTGGTCTTATTCAAGTTAGATAAGTTTTCCTGATAGTTTAAGTTTAATTCCCAGTTGGTTTCGTCTAGCTGTTGCTCAGCGCTGCTTAGCTCAGTAACTTTAGATTGCAAATTGGAAACACTGCTAGTAAGCTGCACAATCTTTTTGTTAAGATCTACGATCTTGATATCTTTTTTCTTGTTCTCAGATTGCAACTTTCTTGTTTGCACAATCAAGTTTTGAGAAAGTTTCATAGTGAAATTGAAATCCTTGTCACTATGCAGTTGAGCAATACTAATTGGAGGAGCGACTGCATTTGTAGGTGTTTTTGAACTATCATCGTTCATTCGTTCCTTACTGATCCTCTTTGACAAAGCTGGCAAACGCGAAAGAAGATCTTCGGGAACATGTTTACCTTTCTTGTTGGAATTGAAATTCATTTTGAAAGCCTTCTCTCAGATAATACTGAAATTTTGAGGTTTCAAATAGAATAATCAAACTAGATATTGAGGTATCAATCAAAAAAAAAGTGTCGATATCTACTTCACTGCTGGGCAAATATTGTGATTTAACTTGATTATTTTTACTTTATTTTTGTTTTGAAAAAAAAAATTTTTGTTGTTGTAGTTTCATATTTTTTTACGCGTGAGTAGCAGATTAAACTTTCTCCGATCCGCATATCAGATACTATTAAGTGTATGCTTACACAAGAATACGACATGTAAGCTTCAGATCTTGATTTCTTTTTCAGAGACCTCATTTGTGAAAATTATAGTTTGGTGTCATACGCAAGATTAATAATTTTCCTGAACAAAACAAGTTCAATACATTGACTAGAATAAACAAGTAACTATATATCGGCTACAATATTATTGTTCTGCCAAAACTCTAAAGATGAAACCCATTGCGGGTTTTTCCTTTCTCTAAACTCCTGTTTTTTATATGCTGCAGTCATCATTCTTAGATGAATGCTTGTGTCCTTTGGAGTTCCTTGAAGCTTCCCAAAAAACTCCAGAAGTCTTTGACCATGACTACTCGGAGATACTTTGCTTTTCAAGGCGATTCCCGATACCCTTCTCAGGATTTTTAAGTCTCTAATTTCAAATGATGAATAATTTTTATCTTCTTGCATGAACCTATGTGACAACTCCTGCTCTTGTCTTTGTGGCAAATATCCTGATCTTTCACCGAATTTGTTCATTGGGAATAGCGAATCTTCTATAGATTTCAAATCAACATCATTCGAAGATCTTATTTTTCTCAGAGAATCTTTGATTTGTCTTTCTGAGGCTAGTTTTTGTGCTTGAAGTAATTTATTCCGTCTCATGATACCAAGTACTTCGGCATCTGTTAAAGAATCAACACTTGTATTTTGAAAATCAGATTGCGAAACGTGCCTTTTCCGTGCACCCAACGACCTCCTAACTGTATTACTGATTATTTGATTGTTTTTAATTTCTATTGCTCCAATTGTATTCTTGATCATATCTTTTATATCTTTATCCTTTGGTTTCTTAATTATTTTTTGAATAGTGATTTCTTCATCCAGAATTTCTTTACTCTCTTTAGAGCTTGATAAAGATTTTGAGTTTTCGGAGGATAATAAGTTTGTTTTGTAGGAAATATCTTCTTTTTCCCTTGTAACGAGATTTTTCTCGAAATCTGGTAAATGCATATCTGAGTTCTCGAAATCATTGGAGAACTCAAGTGGTCTAACAACAGAATCTGAATTACTTAAATTGAAAGCTAATTTTGTTTTATGCAAAAAAGTTTCTGCATTTCTCGGATAAAGAGCTGGTAATGCGTTATCTGGCTCATTTTCTCTTTGATTGACACGAGTAAGAGGTGAAATTGGGGAGTTCCCAGCTGTGATGGAACTATCAGAATCATTTCGCGGAACTTTTTTAGGTACAAAGTCACCAAATGCTGTATCCTCATCCGAATCTGATTCTAGAAAAGCGGATAATCTATCTCTTTTTCTAGGGCCATCACTTTTCTGTTCTTGAATTTCATCAGCTAAACTCGCAATCTCACCTTTTCTTTTAACTAAGGAAGCGGCGCTTCTAAATCCTGTTTCAACATTATCAGGCATGAAGAACCTTTTCTGAGGAGCTTTCAAATAATCTAAAGTTCCGCCAATGTCAGCTTTTCTGTAACTGGAATTATCAGAAGTACTTCGATTTTTAGGTGGTTGATTCAATTGTGTTGGTAATTCTTTAAAACTTCTTGATCTTTCAGTATTCTTCACTTTATTCGTCAAATTCAGCTTTGACCTGTTCCTTTTATTCTTAATGACATCATTCATATAATCTGATGCTAATTTAATGACTTCGTCATCATTTAGCTCGTCATCATCCATTGAGAAAATGTCATTTCTCGGTAATTCTTCTTCCTTGCATACAGGTTCAAACTCCTTAGGAATAATCCGGTCAGATTCTATAAACTTTAGCTTGCTTCCCGTAGCGCCACCAGTCACATTTTTTGTTCCCAAATAATTATCCAAACTATGATGACTGTTTAAGCTATTAGCATTTTCTCTTATCTGGTTCTGAACAACTTCATAGCTGATCATGGACTGTTCAAATTTTTTACTTTCCTGCTCAGTCAATAACAATAGGACTTTTCCATCTTTTTTTCTGCCTGTTCTACCCATTCTCTGAATATTTTTGATGGGCGACGATGTTGCGTCGTAACAGATAATCAAATCTACCTCACCTATATCTAAACCTTCTTCACCAATAGACGTTGCAACAAGAATATTATATATACCAGATTTAAACTCATTTATCACTTGCTTCTGCTGCTTCTGAGACATTCCGAATAGTTGGGCAGTTTCAGACAGTCCTGTTCTTCTACATTCCCTTCCTTTCCTAGAATCTTCTGCTGCTTGCCTATCTTCTTCGGCCTTCAGAATTTCCTCTTTCTCCTTTTGTTTTTTTGTCATTCTTTTTTTTCCTTTACTATTTTTCTTTCTGAAATCAACATCATCGAATTTCTCTTTTTCGCGGCTTTGACCGATAAAAATATGTGGTCTTAGTGATGTGGGGTTATGACAATCTTGGATATTTTGAGTCGCATTATCCAATACTTTCACAATATCTAACGCAGACTCTCTTAACTCAGTGAAAACAATTACCCTTGAATTGACATGACTTGGATCTGCAAAAAATGCAAGCAATTCATCAATCATAAATTCTAATTTGGGATGACCAATATAATTAGTATCATCATACTTAACTTTGAATTCTTTGTAAACATTCTTTATGGATTCATGGTAATAAAAGTCAGCGGCAATCTTATTTGTAGATTTTCCGGTGTCATACTTTGCTGTGAATTCTCGATATTTATTTTCGAAATAAGAATAAAATGATTTGACACCGTAGACTTTCAATCGACGTAACATTTGTCCAGCATGATTCAATAATTGAAGAATGAAATAAAGATACCATTTTAATCCTTCAGAGTATCTTGGATTATTAATGACCTTTTGTGAGCACTCCATAGCTTTGAACGCATTTATCATACTTGGATCTGTATCATGATACACATTTTGTTTGTTTGCAATTTCCAAAGCAGGTCTGACAGCCTCTGAAATTGCATCAATAATTAAATCTATATCATCATTTGTGTCGAACAAATGTTTCTCAATTTCTTTATGTTTCATATATTTTGCTACATCAGGCGACTTTTCTGTCCTTATTTCAATCCTAGAAGCCATCAAGTTATTTACAATTTCTTGCACAGTGGCGATATCAGCACCTGGTGTAGCAGTTAACGCCAAAATTCTAAAAGAAAGACTAAATCTTTTTAGAAATTTGATTATATTATTATATGCATAATTACCTTTTGCCCGATGTGCCTCGTCAATTATTAGTAGTGATACTGATTTTGGATTAATGAATCCACTTTTTAAATCATTTTCAATAACCTGAGGTGTAGCAAACACTACTCTTTTTTTTTCCCATAGAACAGCTCTGTGTTTCTTTGATTTATCTAAAAACACCGCTACATCAGTCGGATCTATTGAAGTCATTCCAATTGCTGCTTTGATTTGCTGTGCCACTAATGGTCTTGTTGGAGCTACAAAAACAATTTTTGAGTCTGGAAACCATCTATAGTAGTTAAGCATAACAACTGCAGCTATAAAGGTCTTCCCTGCCCCGGTTGGAATGGCACATATTAAATTTTCATAAAAGCTGTGTTTCACAATATTGAATTGATATTCCCGTACTTCATAATTAGTTGGATATATATATTTTGTTAGCTCAGCATAATTCACCTTATGATGAGTCAAACTCTGTATTTTTACCGAAGGCTCTTTTTCAACTTCTTCGTATTCCCGTATCGATTGTTGGTGTTTGTGGTCATTTTGTTTCGATCTGTCATCTAACAACTCGAATAACTCATCGTCATCAAAACCCTCATCTTCAAAGGAGTCTGATATACTATTATTCATTGTTATCCTGAGATACCTGCTGCCTGTTTCAGTTCTTTTTGAGTATTACCTTATGAAACAGAGTCTTTCATGGGAAAACTTGACGTGTTAACCAATCACAGGCACTAAACGGTCAGAAATTGTTTAGATTTTCTTTGTAGATAGTAAACAAAAAGTCAAAACAGTAGCGAGAAAAAAAAAAAAAATGAAATTATTGCGAAAGCAACAATTTAATAATTCGCGTAAACTTAAATTATTCAGCTCTGCAATAATAAAATTGATGTGCAAAAAAAAAAAAAATACTCCGCGACGGGGAATTGAACCCCGGTCTACCACGCGACAAGCGGTAATTCTAGCCACTAAACTATCACGGATTGATATTAACTTCAATTTCACAGTATTTTTTAACTATGTTTTGTAAACTTGAAATTGAAAAATTATTTTTTTTTTTGTTGTCAAAGAATTCATCATTCACAGAACGGCTTTTTCTCAAGATTATTAGTAAAATACTACAGGCTTTTATATGTACATATTATATTTGCAGCTTTCGTCAAGATTCAATAGGTACTTAACAGCATATCCACGGTATTCTTACTAATAAGTTAATTCAAGAGAAATACTATTCTTCTAAGTATTTTATATATATATATATTTTTTTCTCTCTATTGTTTTTTATTCTTTAGTAAATCAAGAATTCTTGTCTAATTTATACGATTCTATTGATCAACTGATGTTTTCCTCATAAAGGTGCAATTAGAAGTTATTCCTGTTCTATTGTTTGCCAATGTGTGACATTCATCCCCCATTTTACAACATTTCATCTTACACCTTTGTACTATTCTCATACAACACAATATTAATCCAGATGAAACTA
This sequence comes from Saccharomycopsis fermentans, assembly GCA_002564245.1. Lineage (NCBI taxonomy): Eukaryota > Fungi > Ascomycota > Saccharomycetes > Ascoideales > Saccharomycopsidaceae > Saccharomycopsis > Saccharomycopsis fermentans. The sequence continues at coordinate 839,037 of JNFW01000002.1, forward strand.
GCCTAACAGTAAAGAGTTGAATTTCATATGGATAGATTTTTCTCCATTCCAAAAAAAATTGTATTGATAATAATGTATATACGAAAAGAATAAACTCACCTATAAAAATATGATTTCAGTATCTGTCCTAAATGCCTATTGCCGTAAAATCAATCTATAGGGAGCAGAAATCTATATGAGATTCAAGAAGAAATGGATGCCCGACGCTGAATAATAAAGCTCCTGGAATAATTTTTTTTTTTGAAAATCATTGTTCCTCAATTTGTGTTTTCGCACTTCCTACAGCTGTCAATATCGAAACATATTATGATTTAAACGTTTAATTAACGAGATGTTTTCACACCAACATTGAATTTACACTACTAAAGAATAAGAAAAGAAAACTCAGAAGATAATGGACGTTTATTGAGATAAAGAGAGGAAACAAACAAAAATGGTAGTGGCCATCAATGAAAAATTACAAAAAAAAGAATACAAAGAATTAAGGATTGCTTTATTTGGTATCTAAGTGTGGTTACATCTTTTTATAATAAAATGATTCTCTTTATTGTTTTGCTATTTTTCTATTTTGATCTCTTTTTCTCATAGCTTTTGCAAATAAAAACGTTTTGCTGGATATCCTTCAAGTTTCATCCGCTCCAGTATTATCTAAACTTCTGCTAGAATTTTCGCATTAAATAAAAGCAGTTTTTAACTAGGACGATAATTATTGTTTCTTCATTATTTTGTTTGTGTCAGAATGTGATAGAGCCCATTCTAATTGATGTCCAGTTTACTCTAGGCTGAATATAAAATTATATTACTTTCATCACTACCATAGCACAAGAAGACAACAAAACTGAACTAACTGTTAATTTCGAAATTGGTTATCCTTGCAATGAATTCTACCGCAGTAGAAAAAGAAAAAATAAAACAATGAAAAAAATAATAATATTAAAGCAGGTTGATTTTATTTCACTTATCTGCTCTTGAGTCAATTATATTCTATAATTACCTTCATTATCAACTATTACAGTCGAGGATGAAGGGTTAACTAGCGTCAGCTATATAACTCCCAAATAACAAGAACTTGGAGAGTTTTCTCTTTAAAGTTTTGTCATTTGGCGGGAGCAGTTGAGACGTCATGGCCTCACCACCATTTAATGGCGTGTGTAGAACAACCTGAGGCTGCTTTTATTTCGTGTTGACTTCGGATATCGTTATCAATTAATTTGTTTTTTTTTGATAGGCAGTTTTGTTGATTGAAAAAAAAAATATTTCCGACACCTTAGTTATCATGAATAGAATAGTTGATCATCATTTTTTAAGTTATTTTTTTTTGACCGGTTTTGGAACGAACTATATATTTTCAATGAAGAAAAAGAATTGAAAGTTTCACCAGTTAGAATTTAAAATACTGAGGTTTTTCTCGAAAACTTTTTGTAGACCAGCTACTTTGTAAGAATGGCATAAGCACCAGATGTAAATTAATTTCATCATATTCAGAAGCTATATTATTCGATGTTAGACGATACATTCAATGGTAATACTACTAAGATATCAAGATTCTTGACATGTTGCGAAGTCAATTTATTATTTTCTCTCAAAAAATTATCTATAAAAATAAAAAGATATTGGAAAACGAAATTAAAGTTTTATATTTATATAGAGGATTAATAATTATTAGTATGAAGTAGAATAGTTGGATCGATAACGTAAAAGAGTGTATGAGTTAAGGACAAGAAGCATGTAGCATGAATAAAAAAAAAGAGGAATTTATAGAAACATTTAAAAACTAGATGAAACAAATGAATGAATATAAAAGTTGGTTAAAAAAGAAAGTTTGGATGAATTTAGATAACTTCGAGCTGTGTCTGCAACTCGGTTTTGGAATTCTGAAGATCAAAAGATAAAAACAGCGATATAAATTATGGTTTATAAAAGTTTTCTTGGATAATGTAGTATTCATGAATTTTGGAGATAGAAATATTTCTTTTGTTGCATTATCAACTCACGATGATCTATTTCAACTATTATATCTATCACCAACTTGACCATTGTCAATATTGACATTGTCGTATGAACTATTGTCTAATACCACTGCGTTATTAGTTTCGACATTTTTATCGACCCAGAAACCCTCAGAGTTCACATATTTAGGATGATTTCTCAAATAGTAAAACTTATACCACACAAAAGCGACTAAAGCCATAAATAAGAAACCACCAACTATTCCTACTACACATCCGATAACAATTCTCTTACTTTTTGGTGACAATCCTTTTGAGTAGCTTGTAGATGATTCGCTAGTCAAGGTTGGCTTTGCTGTGGCTGCTGTAGAACTAACAGTTAATGTTGATAATGTTCTAGAGAATGTTTCTGTGGAGGTGATTCCTAATACAACCACACTTCCCAGAGTTGAAGCTGTGTCAGAGTCGGATGTCACAGTTGGTGACGTTGTTGATGATTCAGAATCTTGACTAGACAGACTTGAATCAGATGTAGTTACAGATGCCACATTAGTACTCGAAAAAGATGAGGAAGCTGTATCTGGGACTGTCAGCGTTAACGAGATTTCAGAGGAGATGGAGGTGGAGGCACTAGAAAAGCTAGTGGAAGTTGGGCTGGTAGAGACTAGACTTGAAGTAATTAGACTTGATTGAGAAGTTGGAGAAGAAAAGAAGGTTGAGGAACTTGAAGAAGAGCTAGTAACCGAAAAAGAGGTCTCAGAAGACGATGTGGATAAGGTGCTGGTAGGGGAGGTAGTAGTTGTGATGAAACTAGAGAATGAAGTTGAGCTAGTGATACCATTAGTAGAACTTCCCTGACTGGAAGTGGTAGTAGAGATTGTAGTGGAGTTGCTTAAGTCATCCCTTGGTTTCAAATTGACGTACTCGGTTGAAGATTTCCATAAATCAAAACCATCATTAAATGCGGAATAGTTATTGAAAAAATGAGAAATTTTCATCGAGATCAAGGAAAATGCAGATGATTCGCTACTATGTGTATTGGATTGTGCAGGTATGTAAGTTTGCACTGGGGATAATGTGTTATTGACTATACATTCTTTGTAATGGTTGTGGGAAAATAATAGTGGGAAAGAGGATAAGATTAGCAAGGTCGATACTAACGCAAGGAGAATGGAATATTTTTTGAGTTTGGCAGACCTGTCCAAAACCGAGATGTCTGGGACATACGGAGGAGTGAAGAGATGTTTCTTGGACGAGGATGAATATGGGGCATTATAGTTAGATTTTTCGCTCGTAGAAAAGCGTGGATGGGATTGTGAAATAGTTTCCATGCGTTCAATTTTTTCCAGGACAAGGTGGGCGGAAACCTCTATGGAGGGAACTGTATTGTTCGATGGAATCTTGTTCTTTTTTTGGGGCAAACAATACTTGAGATTGAAGTTTCTTTCTGGATCGACGAAAAATATGTCAGACATTGTAGACGAATGGATGACGAGCAGTGGATGGAAAAAAATGTTAGAGTAGAAAAAAAAATTGGAGACTGGGAAACTGACAGAAGCAGAGACGCCAGATTAAAGAGACTCAGATTAGTTGATCTTGTTTGACCAATATGTTCTAAAAGCAGTCAGAGGAACAAAAAGGAGATCGAGAGATTATGAAATATTCTTTATATTTGTATTAGGAATATTCACTATATCAGTATAAGCAATATTCACTAGATTAACAATATCTCCTAAATATTAACAATAGTAAGCGAAGCTAACAGGGAGACACAAAACTATAAATACTGTAGATATAATGCCAAAAATATGCCAACTGCCAAAATTAAATGCCAGTATCAAACAGATATACTATTCCAATAGTATTCCAGGGTTGCTGAGATTTGAATGTGATCAATCTTGCTCAAGGTATGGTTTCTTACTGCGGAATATAAGGTATTCCAACATAGGGGTTATTTGTTTGATGGATAACTTTTTTTTATAGTAAATAAATAGAGCGGATTTTTTTTTTTTTTCTTTACTACCCTCTTCTTGCTCTTTTGGTCCCAGCTAAGAATCTATTGCAAAATGTGTGCTGCTCGCAGTACCTGTCTGTTTTCCTACTATTTTTGGAACTGAAGTCACGAGCGCGCTTCCATCAATTGATTCTTTTTTTTTCTTTTTTTTTTTTTTTCCCGCTCCTTTTTTTTGTAATCTATAGTCAATGCAAAAAATGGATACTTAGTAATAATACTTTTATATTAGGTAATACCTATAAACTTAAATAGCCGAGTGCCTGCTATGGGCGGTGCCTGTGTGCGTTTACTACATCTTTATTTTCATGTGTTTCGTCAGTTGTCTTCGTGTGTCTTTTTTGCCTAGTATTCACAGTCACGCTATCTATAGTCACGGAAAATACATGATATTCTATTGTAACATGATACATATTCTCTCCCCGTAATGCGATTTTTGTTTCTGATCGCAGTCTTTTTGGGAAAAGACTAACTTTGAATCATAATTTTTCTTCAGGTGCTCATTTCTGGTCGCAATCTGTATTGAGATCTTACCTGTTTGGAATCTCGACCTCAAGCACCCTGTACTATCCGTAGTTTTAAGTTTTTCAAGCCCCTTTCATACAGATTCATATATTTGATCCAGAGAGAAGTACTAGTGGAGGAAAATAAAAGAAGATAAGAGTGCTCTTAGACCACAGAAAATTTCTTTACCTGATTGTGCTCAATAGGTGTGGGCAACATGTAACTCCAGGTTGTTCAACTTTGACCACGGCTCACCGAAAGAGAAAGCTAAATGGCTGCGAGGACTGCGTGAAAACTGCTATAAAAAACAAAAAAAAAACACAAACAACCAAAAGAAAGACTAAAAACAACCGAAAAGGTGCGCTTTTCCCACCATAGAAAATTTTTTCTTCCTTGTTCTGGTGCTCTATAAAACTTTGCATCCTCGATGTGACCCAGTCTGTGAAAACTTCGAACAGAGTGAGGAAAAAAAAAAAACAACACCAAACACGATAAAACCCGTAAACAACAGATATGGGCAACTAACCGATTTTCACGGCAGCCAGTTTTTTGGTTTGTTTTCAGGGCCGAATAACCACTACCAGTAGCGCTTGCGCTCCTCCAGTTACCCTACATGCATTTCTCTTCTCTGCTGTTATGAAATTTTTCAAACCAAAAAAAATTTTTTTTTTTTTCCAGACAGAAGCCCGTAAAGCTATGGCGGCTTCTGCAATATTGTCAGTACTGTTTGTTCTCTGACAAATCTGAGTGAATAGATAGCATCAACAACCTTCCAACAATCATCATACAAGCTACAAACGGAGAATATACCCCCACAATTTCAGTTTTCCAGATCAATCAGTGTCTCAACTTTGGAAATCCCACTCAAAAGAGAATAAGCAGGATCCTCACAGCACATTTGCCATATCTTGCATCGACTCCAACCAGTACCAGCGATCATATATTCATCCTCATTGGTACCAAATAAATCATTAATAATATCTAGAATACCATATCTGCCAGCAGAAAGCTCGAAGACTAACAGATATTAGCAGGTATTTTCATATCCATTGAATCTCTTCGCATCGCATCCAGCATCGATCACTTTTTGTGTTTCGTTGTCCTAGCCTCCCTAGTAAATACCCAGGTGAACCTTTTCAGAACACAATTACGATCAACTCGAAAATGTCTGCAGCAGTTGCCCATTGGGATGATTCCGTCGACGAGCTTCCACCTCCAGAAGTCATAAATTTAAACGACACAACAAAATTAATAGTATCTTATAAGTACAATCAAAAAAATGAAAAAGTTAAAGTTTCCCAAAAGATCAAGATGACAAAAATAACAGAAAAAGTACCTCCTTCAGTGTTGGAACGTAGAAACTGGAAAAAATACGGAAAAGAAAGAAACACTCCTCCAGGACCTACCATAGATACAACTCAAATCGCAGACGAAGTCATCTTAATGTTATCTTCTAACTTGAAGGAACTGATGAGAGAAGAAGAATTGAAGAAGAAGGAAGCAAAGAAAGAAGTAAGTACCGGTTTTGTGTGCAGATTATGTGGTGGTGCCCACATGTCTTCCAAGTGTCCATACAAAGATCTTTTCCCAGAATCAGACGCTTCTGCTCACGACAGTTCTACTATGAACAAGGATGCTGTCAAGACTGTTGGTGCAGGTGGTTACGTTCCTCCTCACATGAGAAATGGTGGCTCAGGAAGAAGAGAATACGAAGACGAAGAAGAAGGTACAACTCTTAAGATCTCATCTTTAAACCCAGATGTTACAGAGGACGATTTGAGAGAAGAATTACTCGCTCCATACTTCATGAAACGTTTGATCAAGAAATTATTCTTAGTTAAGGATAGAGAAACAGGAAGATCCAGAGGTTTTGCATATGTCCAATTCTGCGATGTCAGAGTTGCCGAACATGCTAAGGAGAAGTTGAACGGTACAGGTTTCCACAGTATGGTTCTTAATGTAGATGTCAGCAAGAGAAGAAGAAATGATTAAGAAAGTTTTTTTCCGCAAGCCATTTTTCATTTTTAATCGCTTCCCTCAGAAAGAAGATGAGATTATAAACAGCACTTTTTTCCTATATAATCTAATTTTTGGTCATTTTCAATGTCGATTCAGTTTATACTTGTCATAAATACTCTCCCATTTTAATTTCTTTTGTTCATGCTCGCCTATATATGATTTCATACTCATTATTTATCAATATCTGTAAGTTTACTGCTGTTTGACTTTACTTAAGTCTGTTTCACAAATAGTATAATATGTAATGTTGAAAACTATTCATGTGAACTGCAATCGATTTCGTTGAGCGGGTACGGGAGATGAATACACGTGATATAACGAAGGGCAAAAAGTAGCACGTGATTAGTTTTTTCGTTCTTGCTCTCTTACTTTTTTCTTGAAATTTCCATTTTGCACTCCAGAAACATTTTCCTAAAACTCAAAATATGGCGAAATGAAAAATGTTTCTTTCACTTGAAATTTCGGTAAAACAGGTCTTCAATTCAATTACAATTGGAGCTACATCAATACACCAGACAAATTCGCATGCATGCGCTCATGAAGTATGCAAAAAAAATGAAAAAGAATTTGGATGATAATTTTTGGAGTAGCATATATTAAGTTGAAAAAAAATAGGATAATTTAGATTCTAATATTCAAATGCTGCCCTCCTCTAATACTTTTTCTAACTATTTTCCAGTTATAAAGTGAATATATATTGATTAGCCACAACCCATCCACTACATAGAAATCCAAAATGAAGTACATTTGCTCCGAACAATCTTTAAACATACCAGCGGGTGTCTCCGTTAAAATTGTATCCAGATTCGTCACTGTGACTGGTCCAAGAGGTACTTTAACCAAGGATTTGAAGCATTTGGATGTTTCTTTCTCCAAGGTCTCTGATAAACAAATCACCGTTGTTATCCATAATGGTGACAGAAAGCACGTTGCTGCTTTGAGAACCGTCAAGTCTTTGATTGCTAACTTGATCACTGGTGTCACTAAGGGTTACAAATATAAGATGAGATACGTTTATGCGCATTTCCCAATCAATGTCAACATTGTTGAAAAGGATTCTACCAAGTTTGTCGAAATCAGAAACTTTTTGGGTGAAAAGAGAGTCAGACTTGTTCCAATCAGAGAAGGTGTTACTGTCGAAGTTTCCTCTGTTCAAAAGGATGAATTAGTTTTGACTGGTAATTCTGTTGAAGATGTTTCTCAAACCGCCGCTGATGTTCAACAAATTTGTGCTGTTAGAAATAAGGATATCAGAAAGTTCTTGGATGGTATTTATGTCTCAGAAAAGTCTGTTATTGATGAAGAAGCTTAAGCGATATCGTCATCTTAATGTGTTATGATATTTTTCAAGTGTATTATAGTTTTATATAGTTTGTATATGTTTATCCAGTAGGGAAAGATAGATACGCTATCTTTGTCAGAGAATCATTACATGCTCTATTTTTTCAAATAAACTGAGCTCCTATGATTACTCAACCATTTTGGAGAAACTCTTCAATACTAGATGTTTTTCTAAATGAAGCAAGTAACAGTATTATGTCTTTTGTAATGTTCTTATCTACTATTCGCGTTTTCGAAATTAGCTGTTATAATGATATTGTACTCTAAACAAGTATAACATTCCTTCTCATCATTGGTATCTCAAAAAGTTTTAGTTAGAAATTTCAGTGGAAGTTTTTCAAAAATTTTTGGTATCATGTTGTTCAGCTATTCTGCAATAGCTGAAAGTTACTGTTCATGCTTTCAAATCTAGTTGTGATATGTTTTGTCGCTGTTATACTAGTCACGTTGTAACTTGTTGGAAGAGTCTTATTATACCAGTTTAAGAGATTACTATGAAAATTCTAACACATAAATTTACAATTGATATAAAAATAAAATACATTGAAAGAGAGCTTTTATGTAGAGACATTGTCATGATATGTGATCTTCAAATCTTCAAATTTTCCATCCTCAGTGTTCTCAATATCCAACCCATGCTCATTAGCAAGATGCAATAAGCAAATAAAACAGAAACTAGTACTTAGATCTTTCCGTTGTTCTGGTGGATACATAGAACCAATATTATTTACAGCTTTTGTGAATGGAATTATCTCTTCATTTTCCTCTTTCGAAAGATTATCTTTTAGCTTTTCTTCTTGCGGAGCTTCTTGAGATTCTTCAATCTTTTCATCATCAATATTTTCTTTATCATTTTCAATAGTCAGTGTCGTAATTTTTTTCGAATCGTCCAATTCCTTTTTTTTAGCAACCTGTATGTTATGCTCAACGGTAATTGATTTCCAAAGATTATTTTTCAAAAATTTGACATCTACTCTTTTGGCAGTTCTTGAGAAGTTCACAAATTCTCCTCTAATTCTTCTGCCATTACTGATCAAATTTGCTCCGATACTCAATGGCTCGTTATTCATGGCTTGTGTATTCATATCTTCGTTAGTGCCCATTGGCAAATTATCGTTAAAATCAAAACCCGCATCAAAAAAATCGTCATTTGCTCCTGCATTATCAAAATCGGGCTGTTCACCATCATTATCCAGATTATTATGGTCATCAGGATTATTTTGATCGTTTTCATACTTGTTCGCCCAAAAGTTTTCATCAGCAGCTTCATTGATTCCGAGTTGATTACTTTCAATGTTAGCTGCAGGAAGGAGTTCACTGTTTTTGTTCGCTTCAGAAGTTTCAAGGAAGTTGCTGGCCTTTTTGTTTCTCTGCCTTTTCTTTAAAGAAAGCACAACATCATCTTTCAAAAACATTCTCAAAAGTCTTTCTGAGTTGAAGTAAATATCGTTAGGTAACAAAAATAAATGTTCTGCGACATGCTGAGTTTTTGGGATATTAATCTTTGTGGTATTCCCACTTTGGAAAATGGCAGCCTCTAAATCATCATCATCATCATCATCCAACTTTAAGAAGTCAATTTTAAACTCTTCTTTGGGGATCTTCTTTCGTGTATTAGTTTTTTGTAGAGCACCGTCCTTATTATCATTATTGTTATTATTACTAGAATTAACAGTGGATACGACAGATGTACCAGAGTTAGCACCATTAAATTTTTCTCTTTTTCTTTTGAAAGCAGTTACTTTCCAATGTTCTGGACCTGCCCAATTGGTCTTCATATTATTGTCAAAATATGCCATCAAATCTTTGTCTACTATTTTTTCCATGACTCCATAGCTATTACCTTCAGTGCTTTCATTAATTTCATCCTCAGAATCATGATCGTTTTCTTCATTTATTAATTCTGCAAGGTTAACTTTAGGACCACTGGTACCGTCATTATATTCGGCAAAATCCTCATCACCTTCTCCAGCATTTTCAAAACCAAGATCTGGGAAATCATTATTTCCAAAATCTAGCTGAGTCCTGGAATTTTCGTCATCACCTCTAACAAAATCAGGCAAACGAAAGTCGTTGTCGTTGCCTGGACCCAAATTTCCAATTTCCCTTTGAGAAAACGAATTATTTGCTATATCTTTATTTGAAGTTAAATCATTGAGTATATTTTTGGCTTCATTGACATCTTGTAGAACTATGTCAAGACTTCTCATAGAAGGGCATACATCTAGAGTTTTTATTTCCTCTAAGCTTGTTGCTAACATTACTCTTAAATCTAATACATCCATATCAAGTTTCTGATTGGGTACTGATAATTTCGATATATTTTTATTCATTAATTGTTCTTCTTCAGCCTCTTGTTCTGATAAAGAAATATTATCGTCATCACCATTCTCCTCGATGCTTTCAAAATCACTATCTTCATCATCTATTTTTTCTAATTGTTGTTCTTCGTCACCTGTATTTGTTTTGCCATGTGCATCAAATACAATTCGCGTCTCAGTATTGATATTCAATATATTCAATAACAAACTTTTGGCTCCACCTTCGTCAAATTCTGATAATGCTCTTTTGAACAATGGGTCAATCTCTAGCTCTTGATCCAATTTTTTCATTTGAATCGCATCAAAATCAACCAAAGTGGTCTCTACGAGTCGATTTCTGTTTAGTCTTTTACCATTTCCATTTCCAGCATTTCCAGAATCTGCCGAGTTTGCATCTCCATTTTCGTCGTTTGATGCACGGGTATTATCCTCGTTTCCATTATTTTGATTGCTTCCGTCATTGAGACCATCCTCATCCTTCTTGGTAGCTAAACCTGTTAACAAGCGACCAGTCTCGGTGGCGACTGAATCAACTCTAGAAGAATATATTTTGACACAACCATCTAACGTAGCAGAAGCCTTCTGAAAATTGATGTTATCTCCTTCCTTAAGCAAGCTCATTTCATGGAAATAATCAATAAGAGCAAAATTCCAACTATTGGTGGAATTAATCTTATTATCAGTAGCTAATTTGATCCATTCTTCGAAGTCCTCGCTCGACATTTGCAATTTTGATATCTTAGTTGGTCCTTCTTTATTGGAATCATGACTTGAATCATTTCTATTTGGGACATATTCAGTGCTTTGTTTCTGCTGCCGATGTAGCTGGACATCCTCATCTTCCTCAAGAATCATATTATCACGCTTTTGCTGTCGTTTCAGATTTAATAGCACGTTTCCCATTTCAATATCTGCATCATCGTCGTCGTCATCAATATCTAATAATGAGGAATGATTAGCCCTAATTATACCTGAGTCATTAATTGAATCGTGACTGATATTTCCGTTTATTTCTGAATCATTTCTCAGCAGCTCCGAGCCAACACCTGAGAAAACACGTTTGGCCTTATGTTTTTTAGCCAGTCCTTTGGTTCTAATGACTGACATAATTTATATTCCTTCCTTTTCAATGATGCTGTAAACTTGTTTTTCAACGAGAAATTGTATCGATAACAAGAGCAAGTAAAACTAAAGAAAGATTGAATAAGAATTTGACTGAAAAATAAGGAATTCTCAGTATTTTTCTTTAAATAAGAAGCCGTTGTGTTCAAACTGCTGTATTACTTATGGCTTTGATCCTGTTTCTCATCCAGGATCACTTTGTTTATTTACCTTGATTTTATTTATAAACACCATCTACTTTGTGCAGTGTTATTGTGATACAATAATTTGGCAACACGCGTTCAAAACCGGACCAAAAAAAAGTAACCGATTCTATCCCTGTCATATTCCTATATGGTTGAGAAAGACTGAATAGCATTTTGATACCAAGCACATACAACGGGAGGATTTGCTTTAAATAGCAGTGTTGATGCTATTTTAAGCAAATATTCCGCTTATATATGAATAATTATTTATTTAAAATTAACTGAAGATAAAAAAAAGGAAGAAATAAAATATTCAATATGCAAGAACTAAAGTTGAATCCTTTAATTTTTATAAACTACTTATGCAAAGTAGGAATTAATTTTTTGTAGACTCTATCTATTGAATTTTACAAATTCAACTAGGAATTCAAGAAAGTCATCTTGGTTTATTGGTTTATCACTGAATCTAATTTTTTCATATAAGCTAACCAATTTCTCAGTCTTTGAGTTATTTTCAGATTTTTGAAAAATTTCATAGAAAGACAAGCTGTTTAAATGTCTGAAATTAGGATTCAATCTGATTCTATCACCTATACTTCTCAAGATATCTTCATAAACTAACGAGTTTGGAATGATTCCGTTGTTTTCAATAGGATTAGATAAACCATCGTGCTCTATAAGTGCAGCATGCGGCACTTTGTTCAGCTCGTAGTAAATTCTTTGACATCTTTTGATATTGTCCTCGACGAAGGTATAGTAGTTGGAAGAAATGAAGTCATTTTGCTGACTGGGAACGTATAGCTTGGGTATATCCATCAATAGCCTGTAAAATCTCAAAAATCTGTATGATGTAAATATTATAGATACAACAATGAATAGCACACAACAAGCAATAACCAAAATCGCATTGTAAGCCAAATGAGCATTGGATTGTACATTCTTGGTACTCTGAATTAAAATGTCTATGGGTAGCAAAGCACAGCAAGCTATTAAAAGAAAAACAAGAAAGAAGAAAGATACCTTGTATAGAAGATAATCTGCCCGGGGTGTTTTTGAGCTTAAATTAGATCGCTGAGGCACGGTATGCTCTTTTGACTTGACACTTGTTACCGTCATATGGTCTATTCAATAACCAGAATACTTGTGGCAGTTGATCTTTTCAAGGAAATTTTTGTTGCAAAAGCTCGCAGCACAGAGGACCTGAATATCATTTACATGTAGCCATGATATTCCATATTACATTTATCCTTTTTTTTTTTTTTTTTCTTTGATATGCATGTCAAACTGAGATAGTAAGATTCTTTGCACTATGTGTTTCTCAAGTCGTCATGAAGTAATCAAGTTTAAAATGACCCAAGAAGGTGAGGATGCTTCATGGAGTGGTTAAACCAGTGAATGAATGTTTTCGAAGCTTTCAGCGGTTCTTATATTCATCAATTTGAACTGAAAGACAGTTTATTAACCGTTTATTTATTTTTGTATTGTTATTTCTGTAAGATTGATATTTTAGTCAAAAGTACAGTGCAAATTACTCAAACGGAAATACGGTATTTTATCTATTAAAATTAAAGTTACTTATTTGAAAAAGCGTAAAAATAGTTCATCAAACTATGACAAAATTGCAAGTAAAACTAGAATACTGATGACAGATAGTACTATCAAGATTATACAACTGCATCTTCTCTTCTTTTGTTGATAACGATCAGCTCTCATCAATTCCCTATTTGAATTCCTCGTATCGTTTACGAGATTTGTTAAATTGTTTTCTATGGTATCTATTTGCACCCCTTGGTCTTGCACAAGAGTGTTAATATCGCGGAAAATTGTGTTGATTTCCTGTACACCTTGTTCTATTTCATTAATATTCTGTTCTCGCTGCTCAACAACCGATGAATGATAATCTACATCATACTGATTTAAGTTATTCGTTTTCTGGATTTGGCGCTGTAGTAACGAATCGTTTGCTAGCAATGAACTATTCTCGTCTAGCGCTACCTGATTCTCATTTGCCTTGACCATCTCATTTATCACTATGGAGTTTTTCTTCTCATTATAGTCCCGTTTCAATTGGCTGAAGTTTCTGGATAACAAATCCAATTCTTTTTGGATTTTGACAAGTTTCAATTCGTTGTTATTGGTATAATCATCAGGATTCTGATTCTTTGAGAGCTGTAAATTGAACAAAAGATCCTTGATTTGCGTCAAGTTTTTTGATTGTGACTCCAAATCTATCTCTATCTGCGATCTTAGACTTCTGTTGTCTCTCTTGGTCCCTATCTGCTTGTTAAGCTTTTCTAGTTTGGATAAGTTGTTGGCGAAATTGGAGATGGAGCTAGAAATGTTACTGATTGAGTTCAAGGACTCTGATTTTGGGTTCTCTCCCGTCTGTGCCTCTATATCAAAGTTGGCAAACGACATTCCATCTATTTATATTATTATGCAGACTATTTGGCACCTAAGTACCGACAATATGTTTGGTAAATGTATTTTCAGAGACTAGAGAGAACTTGCTAAGTCATCTAGTAAAACGCTGAAAATTCTTCTTCTATTATAAAGAAAAAAAAACAACAACACAAGAGTAATAAATAGGAAAAAGGAGCAACTAATGACTATCGAAAGTAAGAAAGAATCTCAAATGCCAAATCAGTATTTATCACTGGGCACTTTCCCAAAATTTATGTATCTCTGTTATGAGAAATAAAATAAAAACCGCTTAATTGTTCCAAATAGCAGAAGAATGACCTTCAAGCAATTTATAAATATCACAAAACGCTAACTAATAGTTTCTTAAAGGGTAATCTCTGTTGGTTTCTTTATCTATTTGGTGCTGATGTTTAATTTGGTCTTGTGAACAAGGTTCACATAAATTATAGATAGTCAACTGAAAGTGGATATTGACAAATGGACATTATTAGCCCTTGAAAGCCCAAAGCCTTTAAAGCATATGCCAAACCCACCCAAAAACCAAATTCGACAGCCAATAAAATCTACGTTTTTGTAATGTAAAAAAATTTTCTGGTATAAAAAATTCATTCACAGTGAAAACAAGAAAAAGGCAGAAAAATTAAAAACTACACAGAAAAAAACCAAAGATACGCACAATAATAGCAGAAAGGATGATATTCATCAGATTCTAACTACTAATCATGGCAATCTAGAGGACATTAGGAGACATCAGTTGAACAATAATCATAGATAATAAACTCAAAAAATAAATACAATATCAAATGTTTCGTCAAATTGCTAAAACAAACTTGAGAGCCGCTCAGGTTTCCCAGTTTAAGAATGTGAGATACTATTCCATAAAAGATGACAGCAAGATCGTTGAATTAAGTGAAAAACAAGACGAATTGCCAAAAGAATTAGTCAGCGGTGCCCCAGCAGAATTATCCCTTGAAAGACAAGTGCGTATCTACAAGGAAGCCAAGACCGCTATGCAGTCTGGCCATTGGAACGGTAAATTCTGGAGAATAGATTGGGATGTCTTGGAGAAGGGTAACAGATGGGAAAATGACTTAATGGGTTATCAAGGAAGTTCTGATTACATGCAAGCAACCTCTATGAAGTTTGATACTAAAGAGGCTGCCATCAGATTCGCCAAGGGTCAAGGTTATGCCTATTATGTCCAAGAACCAAAGGTCAGACACTTCAGAAAGAAAGATTATTCTGCTAATTTCCTTTATTCCCATGGTCCTTTAAAGCATATTAGAACAAAATAAATGGCAGAGTCGTATCAGATTCAAACAGGTCGGACTTTTATCCCGCGCCCAAATTGGTGGGAGACTTATCGTGGAATGCGAAATATGGGAAGTTCATTTCGAGACTAGATAGAGATTTGTTTAAGAACCAAAGTATTTATGGGCTCATCCTACTCTGTTTTTTTTTCTCTTCTAATTAATTGGGTTGAGTAGTGAGCTTCAGCCCAAGCTATGAAATTATCTGGCCCTATAGCATCTCAATAATGAAGTCTACCCCTAAAGACATACATACACGCATATATATATATACACTTCAGTGCCAATAGTCGGCTCTCAATATTTATTTGGATATTTTGAATTTCAATCGACAGTGGCACAGGATAGCATAACACTTTTTATGATTTGATTGTTGAACATGGAGAAACAAAGAAGGTGCTGGGAAAACTTCCAAGAATTACTTAGACAATGTCATCTCGATATTCGCTCACTCATTCAAAATAACTTGCTCGCTTCTATTCATTTATTTTTGTTTGTCATAATATTATACTTTACTTTCAATGATCCCCTCAAATCTAACTCATGCTTACTATTATAACAGAATAAAAATCTATTAGCATACATTTTTGTTAATGATATATATTAATTTTGATCAAATGGAAAACTCATTAATATTTGCAAGAGCATCCAATATAATATTCAATCCCCAACTAGCCATTTGCTCGATCAGTGTAGCCTTGTCTTTGACATGGAAAACCTCGATATCTAGTTTTCTTTTCGTTTCTATAATTTTATCAGATTTGTCAAAATTTTCAATGGCCTTTTTATTCAAGGTCTCAGATTTTGAATCTGTAGGATCCTCTACGAACAAGTATTCATGGTACTTAAGATAATTTGGATAAACCAAAAAATCAAAGTATCCCGGTGGATCGACCCAATAGGTTTCTTGGGTTTGGTAACCTGATCGGTTCTGTCTTCTAAATTTTAAAATATCATAATCGACTTTGAAGAAAAGCTTCACATCCAAAAACGGTATAAGTTCTGAGTCTGGGAAATATAATAAAAAGCCATCAATAAATACGATTTGCAAATCATTATCGTTGATCAAGATTTTAATCTTATTCAATTTACTCTCGAACTTGATCTCTAATTTTTCAAGGATACTGTCATCGATTTGAACATCATCCTTCTTGTAACTATGTATTGATTTCCCATTATTTTTGATGTCAAGCAAGTCACAAATCAATTGGCTCAATTTCAAGGCATCTGGACAATCCCAATTTTGTTCGCCCGACACAGGATCCAACGGAATTTCTTTGTCGTTTTTGTAATAGTCGTCTTCATGTATGACTATTGAATGCGGAATGAGTTTGATGAGCAAATTTGAAACTGTCTGAGAAATTCAAAACGCGAAATGTTAGTCAATGTTAAAACTGTTGATTATCGAAAAAAAGAAATGACAACGAAAAAGATAAGTGTTTAGATAAGGGTCTGTTCAACAGGCTGCAGCTACTTACTGTTTTACCCGAGCTCGAAGCTCCGCTAAGGCCAACAAACAACGTTTTTTTTGCCATTTAGTTCAATTGCGATAATTTGAGTTGATTTCCTATCGCGTAAAATAGGTCAAAGAAGAATTACCTTGAAATAGTTATTTTATTTTGTTGTAGATAGATAGATTTCACAGTGAACGTTTGTTTGAGGTTGGTGTTCTTTTTTTTTTTTTTTAAGACTAAAACGGATATCGATTTCTAAAGACTTCTTCATGCATGATAGAAAACGAAAAAAAAAAAAAAGATAAATGGTTTTCTAGATTAGAGAATATCCATAGAGTTTCATGTTTTAATATAATAATACTGGCTTGACTGATCTAAGTGTGTATCGATCACTCTTTATTTTTTTTGATGAATTATTTCAAATTTGCAATATGCTTTAGTTTCTGAACTGAATAATCAATGTTAACCAGACCAAGTTAATGTATCCACAGCAGTAGTCATACTGAATAATTACAATAGAAAACAACATAAAAAAAGGAGGATCTTTGTTTCAATAATGTAGACACTTTGTGTAGTTATTTCTTTAATTAGCTGACATAACTGCAAATATAAGACTAGAATGACACAGTGAATAAGTTGATAGTTCCATAGATTTATTCTTAAATACGTTATTATCTTGTGAACAGTGAAAGTTTAATTGAAGATTACTGCATATTTCACCCGGGTAATCTCATCGGAAGTCACAAGAAATCCCCCAGCTTATTATTCTTGCAGAAAAAATATAGATGCTAGAACACATCGAAAATTTTTTTAGAATGTCATCTTGAAATTCAACTGAAATATCTCAAAAATCCATTTGTAGCAGATCATAAAATTAACCTAGAGAAGTATCTTCTGCATTGTTATTTGTGAGCTATTCCACATATAGTTTTTCGCTATCATAAAGTATTTCTTTACTAGCTGGTATCTAGGAAATTTTGATCGAAGAAAACATAAGGAAAGATGGGTAAAAAAGCTATTGATTTTAGAGTCCCAACGTTGATCAGAAACAATGTTCAGGAAAAACAAAGAAGTTTATTCATCATTGTTGGAGATAAAGCCAGAAACCAACTACCTAATTTACATTACTTGATGATGTCCAGTGACTTAAAAATGAACAAGTCTATCTTGTGGGCATACAAGAAGAATCTATTAGGGTTCACATCTCATCGTAAAAAGAGAGAAAAGAAGATCAAACAGGAAGTCAAAAAAGGTATCAGGGAGGTCAATGATAAAGATCCGTTCGAGGCATTCGTAACAAACCAGCATATAAGATATGTTTACTATAAAGAAACAGAAAAGATTCTAGGTAATACCTATGGAATGTGTATCTTACAAGATTTCGAAGCATTGACTCCTAACTTATTGGCTAGAACAATTGAAACTGTCGAAGGTGGTGGTATAATTGTTCTTCTTTTGAAGTCCATGAGCTCTTTAAAGCAATTGTACACTATGAACATGGATATACATTCACGTTACAGAACAGAAGCTCACGACGATGTTGTTGCTAGATTCAATGAAAGATTCTTATTGTCCTTGAACAGTAATCCTAATTGTTTAGTAGTCGATGACGAATTGAATGTATTGCCAGTATCTGGTGGTAAAGATATTGAAAGATTGCCTCCTGTAGATGATGATGATTTAACTAAAGAGCAGAAAGAATTGAGCGACTTGAAGCAAAATTTGGAGGATGTTCAACCAGCAGGTTCTTTAGTGGCCTTGGCTAGAACTATTAATCAAGCGCAAGCAATTTTGACATTCATTGATTCTATAACAGAGAAATCTTTAAGAGATACAGTAGCTTTGACTGCTGGTAGAGGTCGTGGTAAATCAGCTGCCTTGGGTATTTCAATTGCGGCTGCTGTTTCAACTGGCTATTCCAATATTTTTGTCACTTCTCCTAGTCCAGAAAACTTGAAAACATTATTCGAATTCGTTTTCAAAGGTTTTGATGCATTGAATTATGTTGAGCATGTTGATTACGATATAATTCAATCCACCAATCCAAGTTTCAATAAGGCTGTTGTAAGAGTTGACATAAAAAGAAGCCATCGTCAAACTATTCAGTTTATTTTACCTACAGATCACCAAGTTTTGGGTCAAGCCGAATTATTAATCATTGATGAGGCTGCTGCCATTCCTCTACCATTTGTCAAAAAATTATTGGGTCCTTATTTAACTTTCATGGCTTCTACAATTAATGGTTATGAAGGTACTGGTAGATCATTATCGTTGAAATTGATCCAACAATTACGTGAGCAATCTGTTAACAATAATACTAATACTGCGAAAGATACAGAAATAGTCTCAAGAGATCATAAAAGTATAAACGTGATCCAAGGTAGAAGTTTGAAAGAAGTCGTATTAAATGAACCTATCAGATATGCTCCTGGCGACAAAATCGAAAAATGGTTGAACAAATTACTTTGTTTGGATGCAACTATTAGCAAAAATTCAGCTTTTGCTACAAAGGGAACTCCTCACCCATCAAAATGTGAATTATACTACGTTAATAGAGACACATTATTTTCTTATCATCCAGTATCCGAAACATTTTTACAAAAAATAATGGCTTTATATGTGTCGAGTCATTATAAGAACTCACCTAATGATTTGCAATTAATGAGTGATTCTCCATCACAACAAATATTTGTATTACTTCCACCAGTAGAAGACAATAAAATTCCGGATCCATTATGTGTGATTCAGTTAGCATTAGAAGGTGAAATCAGTAGGGAAAGTGTTAGAAATTCTCTTGGACGTGGTGTTCGTGCTGGCGGTGATTTAATTCCTTGGGTAATTTCACAGCAATTCCAGGATGAGGAGTTTGCAGGATTAAGTGGTGGTAGAGTTGTCAGAATAGCTACTAATCCAGATTACTCTGGAATGGGTTATGGATCCAAAGCACTTGAATTATTAAAGGATTACTATGAAGGTAAATTCACCAATCTTTCTGAGGATGGTGATGGAATGAAAGAGTATACAATTTCTAGAGTCAGTGACAAAGATTTATCAAAGGAAAACTTAAGAACTGAACAAATCAAGTTGCGTGAGCTGAAAACTTTACCACCTTTATTATTGAAACTTCATCAAATTCCACCTTACTTTGTTCATTACTTGGGTGTGTCATATGGATTGACCAATCAGTTGCATAAATTTTGGAAAAAACAAGATTATGTTCCTGTATACTTAAGACAAACTGCTAATGAATTAACAGGAGAACATACTTGTGTAATGATTAACGTATTAAAAGAGAGAAATGATAAATGGTTGAAAGAATTCGCTAAAGATTTCCACTCAAGATTTTTATCTTTATTGGGGTATAACTTCAAACTGTTCAGAGCTATTCAATGTTTGAACATCTTAGAGAGCTTCAAGGAAGAAGATACACATAGAAACAGAGTTTCGAAGAAGGAACTTGATTATTATTTCACACCGTTTGATTTAAAGAGACTTGAATCGTACTCGAACAATTTGTTAGATTATCACGTTATTACAGATTTATTGCCCAAATTAGCTATGTTGTTTTTCAAAAACAAATTAGATGCTAACTTATCAAGTGTACAATGTGCTATTTTACTTTCTGTTGGGCTTCAATTCAAAGATATTGAAGTGATTGCAAATGAGTTGAATTTACCTGTTTCTCAATGTATTGCTATGTTTGCAAAGGTAGTAAAAAAGATTTCAAACAATTTTTCTGAGATTGTTGCTGAGTCTATTGAATCAGATATGCCAGAATTAACAAATGACTCTAAATTACCGGATGAAGATAGCGCAGAAGAAGAAGAAATAGTCGAAAAACTTGAAAACGAGATGAACGATGAGTTGGAACTCGAAGGTAAGAAAGTTTATAACAAAATGAACGAAAAACAAAAGGAGTTAATTGATTCCATTGATTTGAAAAAATATGAAATTGATGAAAATACAGTTGAATGGAATGAAAACGATGCCAAAAAAGCTTCAAAGAAAGGTAACTCAGGAGTACTTGGTTTAAAACAAAAAAATAACAAAAGAAAAGGTGATGGAAATGCTAGCGAAATATTAGAGCAAGAAATGAAACATGCTTTCAAGAAGGGTAAGAAAACTAAAAAACGTTAGTGACTTTGTAATTTGTAGTGGATATTCCATATCATCTTAGTTTTCACTTCGGAAAATATCAAAAATTTTGTGTAAATTTTTCATATATTGTCCTAAATGGATAGTACAAATAAAGTTAATCAGTTAAAAGATCAAGAATACAGTAGTTGTTTCATAATATCAAAAATGCCTATAATAACAAAGCGGATTTTGGAGCTGCTAATATATATGTATATAATTTATTGTGTAGAATACTTATTTATTTTAATAAAAAATTGAATAATGGTAAGAACGGTATTAATAGTAACAAATAAAAGGCGGAACCGGTCACTTCTTTTTGTGAGAATTTCTTTTTGCTTTATTAATTATTTGTAACTGTGGTGATTCAGTTTACAAAATATTCAGGAATAGGTTTGATGGACAAAACGTTTATCATATCAAGATTTAAAAATCTATCAATTTTTTGCACCATACTCTGATTTCGTGAACTGCATCAATCAATTTTTGATTTCCAGAGTTAAGTGTTTCTTGGTAGCCTAATTTGAAATTTTGGATACCAATTAGGGTATTAATGTGGAATTTTGCAACCTCTGGGCAATATGACTTTTCATTTTCCCAAAGAAATTGTCTAGTATTTTGAAATGAGCGAGGCATGAAATGAGAGAAGGTAACCGAGCCAAAAATGACAGGAGTTATGAATCTGAGCGGAAGAGATCTTCTGTTGACCAAAATGGAGCCTGAAAACATTGACACCAAAACGTAGATAGAATTTGGTAATACTGGTTCAGTTATCAATTGGTTATATTTGTTGGATACGGAATGAAGCTCATTGCAAAGAGAGGACTTGAGTGTTTGATATTCGTAAAAATAGTGGTCCAAGTTCGAAATAGCGAAAGATCTGAAAGATTTTAGCTGTGACTCTAAGAAATCACTGGATCTGATTGTCATCCCGCTAACGAGTCCAGCAGTCCATGTTTCGTCATGGTTTATTGACTGTTCGCAGAGTTGGGAGCTGGTTATGGTGGAGTTTGTTCCTGCAAGAGGTTCTTCGCTCTCGAGGTCTTGATAAAAGTTTCTTCTGGACATGTTGGACGAGTTCTTTTGCAATTGCCAGTACTGATCCTAGCTAAAACGCGTATATTTGCTGATGCAGAACCTTCAGAAAATGAGTATTATCTGTTGGGGCAACTTTAAGAAGCGAAAACGGTTGAAACTATAGTGGAGAGGTTACAATTGAGAGCTCAGGACTGATATATTTACATGTTGAATTTCAAACTGGCTTGCTAGGTCTGTGTAACGAAAAATTTTATATGAGAAAGACAGCCCAAAGAAGAAAAAAAAAAAAATTAAAAAGTCCTACGAAATTGGCACAAATATACGCACCTACACAATCTTGAAAATTTTAAATGTGCAACAACTGATTTCAGATGAACTGCAGCCAGTGGATGGATACTGTTTGATAGAAAATGACACAAGAGTGATGAACAGTACACTAATACTGAGATGTATTGGGGAAGTAACAATAGATATCTACGAGCCATGAAATTTGTTGACCTAATATCTCTGTAGATATGGTAATTGAGAGCTTGTTTTTAGAATTTTTTTTTTTGCAGCTTAACCATGTCAGCTGGCTTGATAATGCGTTTGGGTTGGTTGGCCGTGCAAGCAGTTTGCGTACTCCGGCAGCAAGCGGCCCCCAGAAATAAGAACATGGCGACATCCAGTACTCATAACCACAAATGTCCAGCTAACATATCATAGCAGAGAAACAGCTAGATGACGAGAAGAGATAGCTAAAATGTGACGTCAAAGAGGATATAAAGCCAAGATTGTAAAGCATACAACCTCAAAGTTGAATAATTATCTGAATTTAAGAAAACATGAGGAGAGTATTGATCCCTTGCCCTAAGGTCTAATATTTTCGTGATCATGTCCTGATTGGTATCGTAAAAATGCAATATGAGTGGCTACACATTAAAACTAAAAAAAATCAACGTTATACTGCACATAGACAGAAAGCATTCCTTTAAATATGTTGAACATTTATTCGAAGAATCAATAAGAAACAAGTATATGCTAACTCCATCGAAATCATTATGTACTAACTCCGTGGAAACCCATACTTGATAACTCCATAAAAAAACAGGTTATTGCTTCTTAGAACTTCAACAACCATTTTGTTAAACAGACATCAAAGAACTTAGACAGTTTAAGGTTTTTAAAAACTACCAGGCAGTTCAAAAAGTGAAAATTACTCAATTCAATGTTGCTGATAAAAAATATCGGAAGGCACCCTGGAGAGATGCGGCAGCCTGATAATTTTATACATAATAAACATACATAACATACATACATATATATATACATACAATATATACATATTTTTTTTTTCCTTCGTTCTCAAGCACCTCTAAGGTCTGAATATCCATCTGTGAACTCGTACAACACCCTTCTATTTGCGAACCAGCACCTCAAAATTCCACCAAAGATCACACTAGAAAGTATTGTTTCTCTTGTTACTAGCGTCCAAACATCATAACTTCGATTAATTTGATACTTCTCAACATATATCACTATAATATCCTTAATAGCAGCTACCATTCTTTTGGCATTTTTTAGTTTTAAGCAGTGGCAAGCATTTCAGACTAGCCGAAACTAGACAATTACAGAGGAACATCAAGCTTGGCAGCAAAGGTCATAAACTAGCTCGTTGGTACGAGTCAGTATCTACATTATCAAATCAGTTCACGTCAAACACTTTATTTCCCACATATCATTAACATGCGACCTATAAAGCCAACAGATATCTTGTTCTCGTCCTCGCCCTCATCAGTCTCTCATCCTCTGAGTAATATTCTGGGAGCAACTAATTCTACCGAGCGCATCAAGAGAAAGCCTCAGAATTTATACGTCGACCCTAAAAAGGTTCATAATATTCTGGAGCAACTCTCCAAAGAGAATAAACAGGCAGAGACTTCTATTTTCGTTCCTTCAAGAGACACAAATATGCTAATTCCTGAAATTGTTGACCCACCAGTTATCGAATCGGCTGCATTTAAAGCATATATCATTCTTTCAGAAAGCAATATCTTCCTTCAAAGCGAGTTGGACAGATCCAACAGAGGAAGACGTAGAAACCTTTTTCAGGGAAATTTAAATCATAACGATACACCAGCTACCGACCAGCAGTTAAATTCTTTGGCTGAATCAGGTTTTCTTGAGGATCTGAACGAACAAGAGGAATCAACTAACGAAAATCTGAATACAACCGTACCTGCCAATACAGATGAAAGCTCGGAGATTGAAGATGATCATAACGATTTTCCTCCTGCCATGATTCGTGGCCTCTTACTTTTCCGCGTATTGAAGCCAAATACAAAAATTAAGAACATATCCTTGAATTTTAAGGGTGATACAAGAACAAATTGGCCCGAAGGTATTCCCCCCAAGAAAACAGAATTCATGGAGGTGGAAAATATTTTGAATTATAATTGGAAACTATTCGATGTCCATGAACATACCAAACCCAACTACTATAGTGGTGGTGCTGATCATATAAATACTCTACCGGAAAATTTCATGTTAGATATGGATAATTTAGACTTAAATGATCCTAATTTCTCCCTAAACTCTAATTCCAACTCCTCTTCAATATCACCATCCAACTTTTTTTCCACTTTAACTTCGGTCACTTCAAGTTCAGGGTCGAAAAAGAAGTCCAAGTTCAGTATTGTCAAATTCGGCTCAAAAAGCCCCACTAATAGTAACAACTTGCTTTCTCCCACAATTTCACTGTCCCCAAATAATTTGGAAAATTCTATTTCATGCTCAAGTCATGAAGATGTATACGTAGATTCTCTGGGCAACTATATATTTCAACCAGGTGACTACGTGTACACTTTTGAAAAAGAAATACCAAACAGTGTCCCCGAAACAACAAGTTTTACATTTGGATTTGTGAATTACTGGCTCAATTTGGAGATTGCCCGTCAAGCTAAATTCAAAGGAACTCTTAGGGCGAAAAGTAAAGTCAATTTGATCCGTAATAATACTTTGCAATCAATTGAAGACAACTACGAACCTATTGTCATAAATAAAACCTGGGAAAATAGATTAGATTACTCAATTCTTATAGCTTCTTCTCAGATTGTGCTCAACAGTTTTGTACCTATTAATATTAAATTGACCCCATTGGATAAAAATTTGAAAGTCTACAAGATCAAAATTTTTTTGATCGAAATATTAGAGTATTGGTGCAAGAATAGAAAAGTTCATAGACTTGAGCCGCAGAGAAAGTTCTTATTGCTTGAACATAAACCTCTGCGCGGTACAAATTTACTAAGAGATGATATTTCTGATGTCAACGACGTTGTTAATAAAGATCCTAGTGATAAAATATATGGTTCAGATTCTGCAAATCATGGTACTAATAACCTAAATTTCCTTCATATTCATAGTAATAATTCTGGCGATAGTGGCTCAGATAATGAAAATCATACAGAGCTGGAGACTCATAGAAGAAAATCTATTAGTAGAAAATCGCATAGTGGTAATAATCAAAATACAAAGAAAATCTATGAAGATGACGAAGATGAGTATATTAGCTCTAAGGACTTCAGCTACCAGTTATTCGTACCTGAAAAATTTACAAAATTCAGTTCAAAACTACATCTGACTGTAAAAAATAGAAATATTCAAAGTCACCATTGGATTAAGATAGCTGTTCGTTTGTCTAAAGTTATTGATGATTTTGATGTTGCTGATGATATTATTCTGGAGACTGCAGATAGCAGTAACACTAACAATAATAATGGCAATAATTCGAGCAGTTTTCACGGTCATACGCATAATGGGGCAGCCAGCTTAATTAGTAGTGCTCTTCCCAAGAGAAGAACAAGTGATAACGGTAATCAGGCACAGTCAACTAATTTGAATAAACCGAAGAGAAAGCATTATGAAATTTCTATTGATTCTCCAATTACATTGGTTCATCCGCTTTGCACGCAAGCAAACACTTTGCTACCTATATATGAAGGAATTGGCGATTTTAATCCTTATACTTTTGCAAGAACTAAACCATCCGGTGAGGTTGAATTAATCACAGATAACAATCCGTTGTTCCCACCAGAAATACTTACTGATAATGCCCTTCCAGGGTATCAAACCACGAATTCCAGTCATAAATCACATCTTGGAAGTATGGTTGGAGTATCTGGCGGCTATGCCAGAAATTCAATAGGGCTGCTGACTTCTCCTACCAATGGCATCATGCTGCATAATATTTTGGATTTTAACAGCGATATGCAAAGCATCAACAGCAATTCCAGTAATACCAATATTAATAATATTTCTGACTGTCCTGCCTTGGAGAACACAAGGCGTAGTTCTTCTATAGATAGTGGAATAGAACAGTTTCATAATATAGATAATGAATTTGATGCTGAAATTACACCAGATATGTTTAGAGCAAATTTATATACGCCTAGATCTATTCAATTGGATCTCACGACAATTCAGGCTCAGCCAAGAAATTCGCACTTGAGTCCGTCTGATATCACTGGTGATGGAAAACAGCAGTTATCTCCTAATTTTAGAGCTTTGTCACCTAGTCTAAAAGGTTTGAAAGGTTTACCAGCTGCTAATAGCACGACTACCACTAATGGAGGAAATGATGATAATCATCATCCTAGGGTAAGCAGCAAAGGAATACATGTCTTAGAAATACCCTCAATTATTCCACCACTGTATGATGAGTCTAAAGTCAAAATAGGTGATTCTTTGTTACCAAATACAAAGTTAAATCATCTTTTAAATTTACCAAATTTACTACTTCTACCTCCTCCACCTCCCTACGAAATTTCACCTAATGGTAGTACTGATGTGGCTGGTGCTGATACGGCTAGTACTGATATGGTTGGTTATAATCTCACAACAAACGTGGTAAATGGTAGAGAGCATTTGCACGAGGAATCCGGTAAAAATGATGCTGCTGATCTGAATTTTTCGAATTCTTCTCATTTGGGGGTGAGAGAGGAAGATTCCGGTAATGCTGCAGATGAACGAGATATTGCTGATACATTCTCTTTTCAAAGTGATAATCCAGATCTACCAATGAGTGTTGTGCGTGCGATCTCCCCAAAATTGTTTCCCAGCAAAACACTTCGGTCTGATGACTCCAAATTGAAGTCAAATGAAACATCTAACCAAGGTCAAAGTTTAAATCCATCAATTCCGCCTACAGACGAAATTCCCCAAATTAATATTGAAGGTGAAGTTAATCAAGATTCCAATCATTCTAATGGGACCGAAGTCTCCTCACTGTCATCTATCGCTGCTGAAGTTGGCAACGGGGTTAAGATCAATCAACCGGTAATTTCACCTATCGATACTGAAGATTTTCATTCGTTTTCATCTTCTGATGGAAATGATGATGAGGAACCTTATAACGCCTATGGCGAGGGTTTCAAATCTGATGACGATAACGAGTTCATTTCTAACGATGCTAAACCTCATGGTATTTCTAGAGAAGATGATAGACTACCATTATTAAAAGAGCCAGTTATCAATGAAACAAAGGAATCTTTGCAAAAGTTGAATCTTCAACCTCATAATGACTCTATGGATCAGTTAGTCGAAAGTTCCAACGGTAAATTTGAAAATTTGAAAATTAATTTTTGGAGTCCAATCAATTCACCTTCTAGATATAATCATAATAGCGACAGTAGCGAGGATATTGATATCACAGATCTAAGTCCAATTTGAACAACTTTCATTCAACATTCATTTTTCATCAAAAATATTGTTTCTTCGTATAATATATAACATTGCTTCATTTTACTATTCCTTATCTTTTTTTTTCAAGAAAGCTAATTTGAACAAGCATATTTGTGGATCCTTCTTTTATTTTTTTTTGTTCAGCATAATAACATTGATAAATTTAAATATTCTTTTCATTAGCAGCTCTACGGAATCGAAATGCCCTGTTTGATTCTACGATTTGCTATATAGTATGGTAAAAAATTGGGAACTTCACAATCATATCAAATGCTTGCAGCGTTTCTACATTTAAGAATAACGTTTTTTTTTGTATTTTCCTCGAGAAAAAATATGGAGTATTGATAAATTTGAATTATTTGGGGGTTATTATTGATAGTCCTCTAAGCTGGAACTTTCACTCTTCTCTTTCTTTTTCATCCTTTTTGTCTGCTTCTGGAGATGTCTCTTGAGGCTTAGTCTCTTCCTGATTATCTTCGCTTCCTTCTGTCTTTTCGTCCATTTCATCATCATCATCATCATCATCATCTATAAACGTGTTTTTCTTATCATATTCATCTTCATCCTCATCACTATCCTCAATAATATCAGCAGATTTATACTTTTTGTTACTTTTTCTTTTGGTTTCAGTACTAGATGCTGCTTTTTTCGGCTTGCTCACCTTTCTTTTTTTAGTAACGCGGGTATAATCATCGTCATCATCAGCATCTGAGACTGTGTCTTTCAACCTGAAACCATCATCATCAACTTCTTTGCGCTTCTTACTGGTGGTTTCTAATTCAGCTAGTCTATTTCTTTCACTCAATTCTTCAGCCCATTCTAAAGATGTCTGCTTCAATTTTTCTCTTTCTTCTTTTATCTTCTGGTTACGAAGTTTTTCGGCTTCCAAATTCTTAGCTCTTTCTGCTTCCATACGCTGTAATTCAGCTTCTTGAATCTTTCTACCTTCTTCAATCTTTTCGGTATATTTGGCTTCATACATTTTTTGAGATTCCAATAAATTATTCAAAGAATTCAAAATAGTTTTTGAACCCATTTGCGCTCTCTGCCTCAAATCTTCTGCTGGATAAGGGGGATTTTTTGACTCAGCTAATTCATCTAATAATCTGATGGAAATATTCATGTTTTCTATAACCAAAATGATATCTCCACTGCTTCTTTCTTGTTTGGACATCTTTCTAATAAAATCTGCAATTTGATAAATAACAAATGCAATATTGAACTTAAGAGAAGGTAATAGATACAAGTGTGTATTTTCGTTCTTTAAACGTTGGATATGTGCAATCAAATATGCCTTTTTTGCATACTTCAAAGAGTTTTGTAAGGAAATTAAAGACTTTTCATATAAACCTCTATAGTACCAAGCTCTGCCTAGTAAAGAAAAGTAATTGCTATTTGTGGTCAAATAGCCTTCATTGTTTTGAAACTTCTTGATAGTTTCTTCGCTGAAAACATCCCAATCAAGATTGTTTTCTTCAGGACGAAGCTGAGAAGTTTCTGTGCTTCTTGTAAATCTGTTTATAACAATATCATAGGTTTCAATAGCTTTGCTAAATTGCTTCAGATCAATCAATGCACTTCCTAAATTGATGTATATGGTAGCATCATTCAAAGAATCTCTGATTTTTTTGAAAATATCTAACGCAGCTTGTGAATTTTTCATTTCCATGAATATTATACCGATACCTTGTGCAGCATACAAATTATCAGGTTGAACCGACAAAGCTTTCTGGTATAATTGAACAGCCCTGAGAAAATAATGACTCTCCTTGCTTGGGTTTTTTGACTTATCATTTTTGCTTGCGGAGATCTTGGACTCTCTTGCCAACGAAAGATATATGTTAGCGATGGAAATTAATGAATAAGTATCATGAGAGTCATACTTATTTAGTGTTTCTGTAAATAAACTATCTTCAAGATTTCCCTTCTCACAGTTTTCTCTATAAGACTTCAACTTTTTCTTAAAAATCTTGATGAACCATCCATAAAAAGCACGAACTTCAACATTCAGTTGAAATTCTTTGAACAAAGCATAAATCTTTTCATCAAGTCCATCCAAATTCTCTGGTGAAGCAATATATAGTGGATCAGTAGCAAGTGTGTAATACATACGCAACTTAGCGTAAACATTTTGAGGATTATCAGATAAGAGCTGCTCATAACTTTTGAGAATAGCACCACTACTTGATGTCAAAGAGTCAGTACCACTATCGTTAAAAACAAAAGGTTTGCTTGTAATCTCAGCATCATTGACTCTAGTCAAATTATACTGAATAGTCAAATTTAAATCAGTATCAGCATTATCATTCTTTAATGCAAGATCGAAAAATGATTTAGAGCCCATCAAATTTCCTTTCAAAAATTGGAATACACCAAAGTTATTTAATAATTCAGTAGGAATCTGTTGCTTGATCCCTTTATGAATTTTGTATAGATTGATTGCCTTCTCTAAGTAATATGAAACTTTATCATACATATTTAAATATTCATAATTTTTTGTCATGGAAAGGTAACCATTTATAATTACTGGCTCATTCAACTGCTCGCATAACTTTAGATATATGTTTAAGTGGTCTATAGACTTGGATATATTCTCGTCATTCTCGTGATTGAAAATCGATTTACTATTTGCTGGACTTTTGAATGATTTTTTAATCTCATCCATTTCAGAAAAAACTTTCTCATGATACAACAAGCCAAGCATGTAATGAAGTTCAATTAATTTATCCTTCATACCATTTTTGTTCAATTGTTTGTTAATCAAAACATTTTTAGCTTCCAAGTTAAAGCTTTGCACCAATTTTTCAAAACCTAAAATAGCCTCATTCACATCCTTATTGACATATTGAATTTGGCATAACAAAAACTTAGAATATAAGTTGCTATTGTCAAAATTACTGGATTTATTAGCTAATGCTTGAGCTTTCGATAATAGTCCACTAGCACCCAACTTCGAAATAGAGTCTGGTAAACTTGAGATATCATAATTTTTGGTTGTGGAAATTGTGTAATAGGATCTAGCAAGCCAGAAAAAGATATCAGACATTACAACTGAATTTAAAGATCTCATTATATTTTCGTTATTCTTGATGAAATTGCTCAATAAGATGATCAAAATATCCAATTGGTTCTTAGAGAAAAGATATGAGCTTATTATACTCAAAACATGCGGATTTCTTTTGTAATCAGATATAACTAGCTCAGAATTGATATTTTCTTTGATGTTTTCTATGGTGTATTCTAGTTTGAGACCACCATTATAATAACAAGAGATGATATTGATAATATTTGTATAATTTTCAACTAATTCTTCATCTGATAAAGATTCATTGAAAGTTTTGTCAATATTGACAAAACTACAAAGTAATGTGCTCGTAATATCATTCGGAAATAACTCGTTGGATCTATTCCAAGCATTTATTGCAGACTCACGATCCCCTAATTTCCAAAAGCAGAAACCAATCCCTATTCTGGAATCTGGTTTTAGAATAGGATTTAAAATCAAAATTTGCTGAAAAGTTTTTAAAGCGACATTATAATGTTTTTTTTTATATAATAGTTTGGCCTTTCCAAATAAGGCAAATAGATTTCCTGAATCATTCTTTAAAATTTTTTCAAACATATCCAAATTCTCATCTACTCTATCTGGATACTTAATAGAGTTCAAAACAGCTCTAGCCAACATGGCTTCAATTGAGACAGGATTGATCAGGAATGCAAGGTCTAACTGTTGCTGAGCATTATTGAGTGATGCTTCCCTTGATTCTCTGGATTTAGAAAAACGAGATTTCCTGAGAAATAACCATGCATTAAATAAATGGAAAGGCAACTTTTGAAATTTACCAGAGCTTTGGATCTGCTTAGAATTCAAAGCTGCTTGGACGATATCTAATGATTGCGAAAATTTGTTTTCGAGGGCATATGAAACTGCAAGAGACAACCATACTTCCTTTTTCAACCTATAGGAGTTTTCTAACAAAGCACAAATTTCAGATGGATCATCAACAAGTTCATTCGGAATGGTAACAGAAATAATTTCATTCTCACCGGAAGTTTCATCATCGTCCAAAAAAATTTCAACAGTCTTATTGTGGTAAAACTTCTTCAAATTCGACTCATCCCCTTGAAGATAAAACAAAATAGGATATTTAAAAGAGTCTTCTTGCACGGCAACCATTTTTAATTGATATCTTTTGAATCTTTATTTGTCTAGAATAAATTAATTTGGTAGTATATTCTCTATCAAGCCTTGTTTTTTCTTTTCTATTTAGCTCACTGATATAGGTCCAAAATGCTTTATTTGTTTCTCTCAATGTTTCTAGAAAGATGACCCAATCAATCTCAGATTACTGGCTCAAAACAACTGCTGCTGCTCTGAAAATGTAATTGCGAATGCTATATTCTTGAATCCACGATATAAATCTATTTTTCACCAAAAATAAATCGATACACTAACAGGATGTCCTATACATTACCAATAATAATTGAAATAGTGCTGTTGTTGTTTTTTTTTTCGCTCAAAATTTTTCGATAAAACAGTATGAAAAAATATAAATACATGTGCATTGACTAAGTGTGTCTTTCAGAAAATATCACGGACGTGATAGATACATAAAAACACATATTTCAGCATCTTACCTCATATGATCTTACTGGGAAATCGTCGAAATACTACAGATGTTTTAACTAAAAATACATATATTTATTATTGTCCGTTTTATCAAATGAATTTAGCTACTTTAATCTTCCTTGATAATATCATCTAAACTATAATCAAAGACGTTTGGGTCATTGTTTTCTGGCTCGGTGCGCATTCTTCGTCTTCGCAAGATAGCATTGTCCTCATCAAGTGCCGTAGTCTTGAAACTGATTGGAATACTTATGTTGTCCAACTTTTCCTTTAGTATTTCCTTTCTGCTTTTGTGTTCAGATTGTTCGAGGTCGTCGTACTCGTCAGGTGGAGCGTATCCGTCAACATGTCTGGCATTCAATTCATCAAGCCTGTCTTGTTCTTCCAACATTTTCTCTCTTTTTCTTGACTCGGCGGACTCATTGTCGATTTCAAAACTTCCTATACCTGACATAGTAGGTAAAAGCAAAAGGAAAACCATGACAACGAAGAACAACAATAAGAAAAACAAGATACCCATTGCGAAAAGATTTTATTGTGGATCGTTCGATACTCTGTTTCACAACCAAAGAGCTCACAAGCTGCAGCAATATATTGTCGACCTGAAACTTTAAAGTAGGAAAAAAACAAGCACTTCAATGTATGCTAGTTATATTTATAGTGTCTGTGATCTTTTGGCTGTTTACTGTTAGATTGTACTTTAAAACTAAACAGTAGCAAAAAAAAAGAAAAGAAAGAAACTAATCAGAATGATTTCAGGGTCTTCTTTGATATTTATATTTATTTCTAGTGTTTTTAACGATCTTTACCAAGTAATTGAGCGTATTACAAAATTAAAATTCTCAATAGTGTTGTATTCATATACACAGAACGTGAAATATCTCAATGTCATCCCTCTCATAGAAGATGAATTCCTTCACAATCTCTATGCAGTATAATTACTCTCTTTTTTTTTCATGCTTGAAGGAAAACTGTTAGTAATGCTGTATTATTCTATTTTTTTTTTTGAACTGTCTATATTATGAGCGTTGAATTCTTTAAAAGATAAAAACTACGGTTATGTGCACTGTCAAACAAGCAATTTATCCAGATTCATGATTCAACCTGTGACATTCAATTTATTCTGTCAAGATAAGAGCCATTCATACCCAGTATGTTAACCATTCCATTAGGTAAACAATAAATCATTCAAATATATAATGAAAGTATCTCTATTTTTCATAAAATATTGGGGTCAGTGATTTAGACTTGATAACAAAATAGAGGAGCAAAAAATGTTTTCTCATGCAAGGATTAACAGACGACTTTCAAGGAGATCAAGCATAGGCCACAAAATCGTCAGTAGCGACGATATAAAACCAGCTGTCGGCGATAGCGCCAGCATCAGAACTGGAAAATATTCCAGTATTAGCTCAAGACAAAACCTGAGCTCTTTTGCTACAGAACTACTGTCAAAAAAAGTGGAGAAGCAAAGCTGCTACAAAGACTCTGCTGATGGCGTATACTTCAACTCCCTTTCAGATCTATCAGATTGGTATGACAGGGTTACCACCAATAGCCAGAGTCATACAGACAATCTCGTATTTGCAATTGTCGATGAGCTAAGGATTGGCTCTATTTCCAAAGAAAATCGCAAAAGGTTTTCTCCAGCATCCATTAAGCTTTCAGTGTGTCATGACTTTAAAGGAAATTACAACGTCAATGAAGACATGAATCCATCCGGATACTACCCACATCCCAGTGGACAGCACTATTATTTACAGTTTCCATCTTTGATAGATTATTTCATTTATTTTTCCCATAATTTGATTTCTGTGCCTACTGTTAGTTGGATCAATATGTGCCATAAACTTGGTTTGAAATGTTTAGGAACTATAATATTCGAAGGTAATACTGAAGCAGATTATGCTGCATTAAATGAAATATGCAGAAAGAATGAAAACAATGAGTTTGTTTACCTAAAAATGCTTATAAGATTAGTTCAACACTATAAATTTGATGGTTTTTTACTTAATATTGAGACTAAATTCTCATCGATGAAGGATTTGAAACAGTTTCCCAATTTTGTCGAACAATTGAAAGCAGGTTTGCACAATATAGACCCTGAATCAAAACTTATATGGTATGACTCATTCATACCTAGAACAAATAAGATTCAATATGAAAATGGGCTATCCGCTAATAATTTTGATTTGTTTAAAAACTCGGATTATTTTCTAACTAATTACTGGTGGGATGAATCAAATTTGAAGAAAAACGTAGCAATAGCTGGTTTATTTGGTGTAACATCATCATTATATGTTGGGATTGATTTATTTGGTAGAGGTACAAAAATTGGAAATGGAGGTTTCGATGTTCCAATGGCTATTCAGCTTTGTCGTGCATATGATTCAAACGTTTGTTTGTTTGCTCCAGGGTGGACCTATGAACATTTGAATACTAAAGACTTCCTAGCTAATGATTGTAAGTTATGGTTCAATAATGGAGAAGAGGAGACAGTCAAAACCTACGTTGAAACTCATGGTGTATGCTGCTATCATCCATTTGAGTACAATAAAAACGATTTTGTATTTTATACGAATTTTAACACTGGCGAAGGCTCTTTCTTCAATATAGATGGAAAGGTAGTATTCAATAACAATTGGGTTGATTTAAATTATCAATTTGATATCCCTGATATAGTTTTCAAAAACGATTTCAATAAAAATTTAATCACATTCTCTGTCGAGAATAAAGTGGATGCATTTATTGGTGGAAGCTGCTTGAAAATTTCTAAAAATAGCAGTGATATAATTCTAGATGATAGCGAAGATTCGAAATCAATTAATTTAAACCATATGAAATTATTTAAGATAGAAAGAGAAGTCACAAGCGATAGGATCTCGGTGAAAGTAAATTATAAATACAATATACTTAATACCAACGCTGAATTTGATTTGGATGGTGAGAGTATATCAAATAGTGAAATCGCGCATAATTCTCTGATGAATGGCTATTTCCAGTTGGAAGTTAAATATAGAATTGAAAGACGTTATAAGAATACAAATAAAAAAATCAGAGGTGGTTTTTTGACGATTCCTTTAGAAATAGGTAGTTTAGATAAATCAGCGGAGTTGCTTGAAACACCGTGGGTTGAACTTGGCTATAGTTTAGAAACACCCAAAATGGTTCGTTGGGAACACTGCATTCTTGAAGATATTTGTATCACATGGATTTGTTATAGCGATTCTAATCTCATCAGTGATGACCTTTTCACCAATATATATAAAACTAACATTCAAGATTTTAAAGATTCTAGTTCCAAAGTTCTTGCTTACTCCGATTCAATATCTTCGCTATCATCATCTGATGATGAATGGATTCTCTTACCGGATAATGCAATTCCTACTCGCTGCACAGATTTATATTTTGGTGATTTGGCAGTAATGTGCATTTCAGGAAATGAAATTAGTAAAATGACTGATAATCCGGTTACTCAACTTGTCAGAAATACTAAAATTGATGATAGAATCTATTTCAAATGGGAAGCCCCATCAATAAATAATGATCATAAGAATAATACAGTTTTGGATAAGCGTCAATATTTTATAATATTTATAAATGGGGATTTTGTGGGTATCACATATAATACTGTTTGGTGCTTAGATCTAAATGTTAACTCACATTTTATCAGTAATAATAAAAATAAGGATTTGATTATAAGAATTGATTCTGTTACTGTTTTCGGAAAAATAATTGAAGGACGAAATATTAGTGTAAAATTTTGAAAATTTTCCAATGTTAGCAAGACTAGATAATTGGACTTTTTGAAAAAAAAAATTAACAAACTATCGGAGCAGAATAGGAAATACGTATGTTGAAAAAAATGTTTAGTATATTTTCAGTATGATTTTTATTAATTATTATTTTTATCGTTAAATAAATCAAAAATGGTAAACTTTTCGTATTTTGTAAATTTCCTTTCACAAAAATAGCTATTGATAGCTTCTGTTTTCAGGTTTTCATTGACATACATTAGGCTTTCAATACAATTATTGTTTGCAAGCTGATATTTTCTTGTTTGATATTCCACTAATCTGTCCTCATATACTAATAACTCGCATAATTTATGAACATCAAAATATCCTAGATCGATTTTGCTTATTTTTTGTTTATTTAAGAAACTTAAAATTTCCTCTACGTTAGTGGAGTGTTCAATTGATGAATATGGGGCAAAAAAATTCTTTTTGCAGTAGGCATCGATAGAACTTGTATTTTTTAGTGTTACATTTTGTACTTTCTGTGAATTGTTATGATGTACAAAACGAAAAATAATATCTTTTAGTATTGATATAAACTCATAGTCAAAAGTAAATATTTCCTCATTCAAAACTTCATTTTTTTGAATTCTATTCGAAATATCTAGTAAACTACCTTTTAAGAATGTAAAATTCTCAATATTAACTTCAATATTACTGAGAGTAATTAAATCTGAGTCATACGTCTTGGAATTTTCATTGTATTCTAGTTTTTTTGATCCAAAAATTTTATCAATGCTATAATATTTGATCGCTGAATGTTTTGAGTTTGTTCTTATTTTTATTACCAAATTCATACCAATTAATTTCATTAAAATTTCCTTGAATTTTTTGTCGCTTTTTCCTTCAACTTTGAGTCCCGAATTTCCATTCTTCAGTCTGTGAATTTTTGTAAAAATAGTGTTTTTTAGAGCCGAAAGTGTTATTCCTTTAACTTTACTTTTAATTAGTGAGTAAACAGAATTTTCGAACTCTGATAAAACGTTCATTCTACAGTTCTTCCCGCCATTTTCTTTAAATTTTGTTCTCTCCATCTTTACTGCTTAGTAAGATACAATCAATCAATATTTATCTTTAACTATAAGTATTCCGTAAAGATTAAACGAATTGAAGTGGGAATTGTAATAAGTATTGATTCCTCCAACTTCCAGTGTACATTCCATTCCGGCATATACATATATTTTACGTCTCGTTATGCATG
This sequence comes from Saccharomycopsis fermentans, assembly GCA_002564245.1. Lineage (NCBI taxonomy): Eukaryota > Fungi > Ascomycota > Saccharomycetes > Ascoideales > Saccharomycopsidaceae > Saccharomycopsis > Saccharomycopsis fermentans. The sequence goes on from JNFW01000002.1 coordinate 876,195, forward strand.
TGTCAAAAAAAAAATATTCGATAAATGGTAGAATTACATGTATCTACGACCTTGATGACTATTCTCAAGAAACCTGGCAATCACCTTGCCAACTCACTTTAAGAGTAATTGAAAGAAGAACATTTATTGAATCAAAAAAAAAAATGATATCGCTTTTGCTTCCTAACAATTTATTGGATAATCACAAAAAAATTGCATAGTGATAACAGAAAAAACAGTGTTAAAATTTTAAAAAGTAGTCGATGATATCAAGATTCTTTGCTAATAACTGTTTTTTTCTATATTTCCCCCACTCTTTATTGTTTCCTTTTAGTCTAGCTCAAGTCTGTTTTTATCCTTTTTTTTTCTTTAAAAATTACCATTGAATTGAAAAGTAAAAAATGTCAAATGAATATTAATTAAAAAGAACACTCCCTCGTTTAATAAGAAACTTTGGATAAAAAAAAAATGAATTGTAAAATGAATATATCTATTCAAATGAATTGTGCCTGAAGATACCAATATTTTACACTAAGAATTAAGCTTTTAGTGGCTCATCTAAAGCAACTGGTTTTGAAGGAGATTCAGATGTGGCTTCAGAAAAATTGACAGGTAAGGGTGTAGAAGCATGAAATAATGAAATTACACCACTACGTAAGATTCTGATAGTTCTCGAAATTTCGCTCGAGTAACCAGTTTTTGATACCTTAACGCTCTTTGGGAAATTTGTTTCGATGAAACTTTCCAATTGTGTGTTGACTGGTAAAACTATTGGATCAAAAGAGCTTCTAATCAAAGCCTTACCCTTGGTGTCATAAATAGAAGAATATTGTTTTCTGATAGTCATTGCCATATTGTGAACAGGCATGTGAAGATTAGTCTCATAAAATGAAACAACCCCAGGTTCTTCAGCAGCTGGTTCAACATCACCTGATGTGTTTTCACTGGCGGCTACAGCGGTTGAATCGGAAACGTTGGCAACAAGTTCATTTGTTGGCACATCGACCTTATCTTTAGAAGGGGTTCTGAACAAAAATTCAGGCAACGCAGAGTCTACAGAAGTCAAAATGTTGTTTGATGATTCATCTAAAGACTTGATAACGTTATTGATTGGCTCACCAGCCATTTCCAAAGTTACTTGAACATATGGTGCAGCATTGTTGCCAATAAACTCTACAGTTCTTCCTCCAAATCTGTATTTAGTCAAGTGTTGAATTGTTTTTGATTGAACTTTTTGCGATTCCATTGAGCTGGTCAGAGTTAAATTTAAATAGATTTATAATTTTTTAAATAATTCAAATTTTGTTCTTTAATATTTCTTTTACTCAATGTTTTATTATGTGAATAGAAAAATGCTTAATATTTTTACGTTTTAGCTTCTTTCTAGTATTTTATGAAAAGGAAACCGGAAAATAAGAAAGAAAAGTTTGAAAACAGTTTTGAAAGGCCAAATATTTCCTAATTATAAATGAAAGAATAATTTTTTTACAAAATTATCTTTCAAGGAAAGGTTGAAAAAATTCAAGTCATTAGAAATGAAATTTAAAATTAATTATTCTAATAATTAGGTTCTTCATTTCCTCCTTAGCAAATTATTTATATAAAAATAATAGATTGTTAATTATCCAGAAAATGCTTGACGATGAACTAATGAAATAACATTTTTAACATCAACTAGTGTCAATTTGGCAATTTTTTTTTATTATCGTTTATTGAGTATAAAATTTGTCAACCTCCTATTGCGGAGTTGATATAAATTAAATACAAGTCTTCCTATGTGATAATGCTGATTTGGCGCTAGTTTTTTATTTTTTTTTATTGTGATTTTAATTCAAAAAAGAGTTCAGCTTACGATGAGACAGTTACAGTAAAGCTAATAATGAACAAAATAGAACATTTTAGGCTTATTTAAAGCAAGTGCTAACAAGAATTTTGAGCATAACTGGTTCATATATTCTTTTCATTATAGTATGAATTTGCTAGATAATAAGCGACAGAAAAAATTATAACACATTCACTTATTTAATACAATAAGCGATTTATTTTGAATAAACTATTCAGACACGGTACACTGAAATTTGTTAATCATTTCTTGGCATAATGTTCTATTACTTTGCTTCACAAGATTTGTACTTGATTTGATCCAAGCGTGGCTTTAGTTGATCTAGTAATAAATGGTACCTGAAAATTATTCTTTTGTATAAATAATTTTTTATTATGATTATTTAGAACCTCAGTTGTTTATATAATCTCCTTTGCTCGATTTGCTAGTTCGTTTTGTGAATAATTGCATTTTTGAAGATCACTTTCTTTTGCTTTAATCTTAACCTTATTTTACAATTTTGAGCATATTTAGACTATTCGATTGTAATTTATTCACCAACGTCTTACGGGTATCAGCAACATTTTTTTTACAAGCGTTGAATTAATCATCCTGTATTTGTCAACTTTTTTTAATTGTTGACGGTTTTGAAACCCCTTTTATGAATAATATAAGGTCTCTGCGTGTTGTACTCTATACTTAGTTTTTATTTACATCTGCATACCTGAAAATATTTTTTGTGACTAGTTAAGTTGTTCAAATTTAGTATTTGATGTACATCCTCACCAAAAGACCCCCTAGCCCCTACAATTGGCCTCGTTTTGCTTACTGATCATCCCTTATACTTAAACTTGTTAAGTTATAAGTCCGCGATGTGTACTTTTCACCGCAGTCTGCAAGGATTGTACATAAATAACTTTGCAGGAATATGTATGCTAATGTATTATATGATGAATCTTGCAAATTTTGTTGCAATGAACACTGAAAGCTCGATTTGAATTTCTTTTTTTTTCTTTTTTTTTTCTATTTTTTTGAAAGTCAATATCATTCAATAATCTTACCTGTAACATTTTTAACTTGTCAAAGCAAAATCGTAATTGTGAACAATAAATAATGCACAGATACTCAACACATCCTTTTCTCTTTCCTCAAAAGTACAATCGATCAATAGAACTGAATCTCTAAATCCTTCTTTTGTTTTGAATCCCTTTTTCTTTCTCTGCTCAAAACCTGATTTCAGTCTCTTCTTTCTGCTTTTTTCTTAGATTTCTTTTTATTGATTTCTTTGAATTTTCAGCAAAACTACACCATAACTGTGAATATCAGGTATCAAACTGGTTCAGATCCATACAGATCACTGCAATTAAATACTCTGAGATCCCTCTTTTAGGTTTCGATAATCGCTTTATTTTGTGTTTATTTATAGCTTTGTCCTGGATTATCTTCAATTATTTCGTCCTGTCGGGAAATATTTTTTATTCCATTTATGTGTTCCAGCTAACCGCTGTTTATTTTAGTTTATAATAAGCTACATTTGTCTATCATTATCCTATCTAAACTATAGAAAAATTTCATAGCTCCAGAATTTGAACCTCCTAAACTGACATTTCTCGTTTTTAATTTATTATGTACAAAGACTGTTTGAACAACGAAATCAACATCGAGGTTTTGCAAGATGATATCTTTGACAAGATTCCTGATTATCTTCTAAGTCCATCTTTCATTTATGAGTTTCTGTCGGTGAGATGTTCAAAACCTTCTTACAAAAAGCTAATAGATGCCTATATCACCGACCTACGAATCATAATCTGTTATAACTCCATGTTTCTGCAACTAGATCCAGACTATTCAAAATCCAACAACAAGAATCTCGTTTATAATTATAATTTTTTCGTCTTCAAAATCTGCGATTTAAAAGATCAAAGCTTGTATTCTTTTAATTTGGATTACATCAAACTTAAATTTGTGAAACAGGTAGATATTAAATATGTCAAAAAGAGAAAACTTCCCTTAATTGTTCTACAAAATGATTCAAGGTACTCAGATTATTCCAAAAAAATCAACGAACTTGAGGATCTTCCAACTATGAATCATAATTCATTCTCGTTTTCTCCGTATGAATTACCGTTGAAAAATCTCTCGATAGATAGTTTCGAAGACTCATGCAATTCATTCAATCAATTCGCTAATAAAGGGGTTGATATAACTGCTGGAAACTCGGATTTCGAAGAAGTTACAGGAGAAGAAGCTACTGATGGCTCTTGTACTCCACTAAGCAAATTCAGCTCTACTATGGATGATACCTACTATAAATCCAAAACAAATAGTAGTAGCTACAACCTCAAAGACATGTCAGATAATTGTGAAACCCCGTACAAATTAAATGAGTTGTCCGGAGATCACAATGATAATATTGATTTCAACGATATTCTAAACCATATTCCAAGTTCTCCTTCGTCCCAGGTTAATGACTATAATCCTCATGTCTTTAAACAAAATGATTCATTAAAATCTCAGCCTATAAATTTTGAACAGAATAATGATTCAAACCATTCAAATAGACAGCGACAAGCAAGCATTGAAAAAATTCTATTAGCTCTTCCTACAAATCAATATTATTTTCCAAACGATTCTGTTCAGGATTTCGAAATTACAAATGAATACAATAAAGACGCTATTCTACGTCTTATTCAAGAGCTACACCACCAACGATTGTCAGCGAATAAAAACTCCCCAACGTTGAATGGAGAAATAATTGTTGGATTATTTTTCACTAAGAGTTCGAATAAAAGTGATTTGGATCATATTGCTTCAATTGATCAAATAAACTATATTGGTGTGAAAGCTAAGCTAACCTCTTATTCATTGAATAATAATCTTATCACTGATAAATGTACGCTTATAGTTAGCTTTCAGATTTTGTCCAGGATAAAAATAGAATGCCTATTTTTACCTAAATATAAAACACTAGACTCGAAGCAGAAGAATTGTAAAATTGAGGACTACTTAAGCTTCGTTCAATACTCTGATTTCGATTTTCAAATAGACGAACAATTCAAAATAGATACATATTTCGAAATCTTGAAATTTAGTCTCGAATCTTTCAAAATTTATTGCAATGTTTTGAACAAGTTTAGAAAATTTTTGAGTACAAAGTCTACAAAGGAGTCAAAGTCTAGGGATGCAAGACAAAGAAATGGTTATAAGAAGTTATACAAAATTGTTAACCAAAATATTGATACTTTTGAAGAATCAAATGATGGCAGCTCAATTTTTAAACTTTTAGAGAATAATGAATCAAGGTTTTTTTCAAACTCTTCAGAGTTCCTAGACAAGTATTCTATCAAAATTGAGTTTCTCATTGACATAATCAGAATTATAGTATCTTTTAAAACCAAGCAAAGAAAATCTCTTTCCAAGTTGGACAAAAATAAAGATGACCTCAAAAAAGCACATTTCAAATTCGAGGACCTGAGAGTTCTTGAAAACTTGATCAATAGCGATAATTTGGAGTATGTTTGTGATCAAATTACAGTGTTTTTCAAAAATGAGTCAGAATTTTTATTCTATGAATTGAAATTATGAATTACGAATTTTTTAATTATATTATTTTTCTATCTTTTATCTAATTGGCATCATTTATTCTATCTTTTTAACTATTTGTTATTACTTTCATTTGCTTTTTGTTTTCACTCAAATACAGCTATATTTCATATACTAAAAGTTTTCTATTAATATATAGAGAGTATTCTGCTCTATTGCTATGTAATCACGATTATTTTCTATGATAGCCGAATGATCACTATAATGCACACCATTGAATAATTCACCATTTTGAAGTCAATGCGATCGCACTATTCTCAAAATCATCGACAATTGCAGTCAGTTTGACATCACGAAATTTAGTGAATAAAAATTTTTTTTCATCAATTTTGAAGCTTTTCGAGAATTGTGTTAAGTATTCTTCCAATTTCAGTTGGAAATTAGGTTGGTTCATATCAGATATCATTGGAATTTCATCGTGGTATTTTTGCTCAACTAATTTTATCCAATCAGTATCTTTCAACTTTGTTTCACTACCATTACTGATCTGTCCTCCTCCATTTATACAACCTCCAGGGCATGCCATAACTTCTATATAGTTACATTTCATAAGATCTATAGTTTCATCATTTTCATCATTTTTTTTTGTCGTCACCAGTAAAGTATCATTTCTTCTTCTTATCACTTTCTTCTTTCTTATAACCCTGTTCCCTTTTACTTCATTGAACTTTCGAATCAAATTTTGTATATTTCTGAAACCATTCACCACGGCTACTCGGCCCACCAAAGTCTTCTCACCATCTCCGCTTTCTAAAAACACACGGTGCTCCCAAATATCTTTATTTCTACCCTCTATGGTTTTTATTGTCGTACGTTGTTCTTTAAATTTCACTTTTCTCAAATAATCAACATAAAAGTCTGCGTATCCACCGCTTGTAGTTCCAAAATTTGAATACCAAGACTCTTTACCGAACATAAATTGTTCAGGTGAAAAGCGAGTAGCTAATTCATCATGAAACTCAAAACCGTTTTCAGCCCCATTCGATTGAACCGAATTGGATTTCAAGTCTAAACTCAAATCCATACTTAGCTGCACAAGTTCTTTTGCGGTAATTACAATGTCTGCTTCTTTCAACTCGTTTTTTTCTTTCTCTAATTCATCTTCATTATCTCTGGCAGCTTCTAGCTTCTTATCAAAACATGGCATCACGGCAACATGAAATATTTTTTCTATGGGTACCTGCAATTCTCTACTCGCTGTCAATTTAAGAATAGATCCAGTCATCAGTTGTGGAGATCGCACTTTAGACAAGTTGTCTAGGACTTCAGGATGTGTTTTTTCGACATAAAGAACAAACCCAGGACAGATACTACTCAACAATGGGCCCTGTGATTTTTTGCGTTCGTGCTCTCCAATCTCTTTAATAGTTTCTTTTAAGCTGACCATTCTGCCAAATTGGGTTCCCACAATGTATTTAAATTTCAATTTGTTTATGAAAAAGTCGATCAACATCAAATCAACATCATTCACGGACATATTATACACATTTGCCAAAGATGCTCGCAGCTGCGGCGAAACACTTGCAACAAAGTGAAGATCGTTACCACTGGGACTTTCTTGTTTCCTAAGGACATTAATTAACTCTTTGTGAGAATGTTGTGATACCAATATTTCTTCAGCACTAGTAATGCATCCGGAACAAGCCAAACAGTCCGTTAGACTGATCTGCGCAGCCTCTAGGCCGCCATCTATTTTGCTGTCTGAGCCATTGATAGTAACCTCTATTACTTCTTCCTCTGAGGATTGTTTGGAAATTTTGTCTTGCTGACTACTAAGTTTGGCTGGCTTGGGTTTCACTATACATGCAACAGAGGGTTTAATAAAATCATTTAAATCATCACTTGAAAGAAATGCTCCACTCATTTTTCACATAGAATCAGCTGCAATAATAATATGGAATGAGAATTCTTTCCTGAATTATTCGAAAAATTCAGTTGGTTATATTCTTGATAGTTTCTAATTGTTCAATTAATGATATGAGTGTGTAATAGTTGGGAATAATCAAATTTGAACCTACAAAACTAAATAGATGAGATGCTCATGTCTACTTTAGAATGATTACTAATGTAGATGACCAAGCGACTGAATATATCTAGCGACTCTCAACTTAAAATATGCATAGAAAAAGATAATAAAAAAAAAAAAATGCATAACATAAAAATCGCAGATACTAACAGAAGCAAAAATAACAGCAAAAAAAAAAAATATATAATTACTTGCAAGATTTGAAGCTTACAAACAACTCAACGAGGTCATTACGATACACAAAAGTAGCTCATTAGATATACAAGGTGGAGCCTGAGTCAAGCAAGAATTTTGAAAAGGTGAAATAATTTTTTATTTGGTTAGTGGCATAGTTAACTCGTCAAGAAACAGGAGAAATGGATGCGAATGTTGAAAAAAACAAAGATGAATTCGTTATACTGATTGACGATAAACTGTATCGAACGAGATTTTTCGGTTACACTAGATATGAAAATAAATCAATGGCAGAGATAGAAATAAATGGAAACATTGTATGCAAAAATAAAGATAATGATCTCATTAATATCACACAGATATTCAAAGTCGCAGGATTGACTGACTCCGAACGAGAGTCTATGCTTGGTTCTATTACAGACACACCAATCACTGAAATTGATGAGGGAAAATACAAGGGCCTTTGGATTAAGTCGGAGAAAGCTTTGGAATTAGCGAAGTCGCTAAAGTTAGATGTTTTTGTAAAATTTTTGATTCAGGAAGACTCAGAAGCACTTGACTTAAATAAAACCCAGGATCCTTCCAACAAAACTACTCGCAACCTTGGGAGCAACGCAAAAGAGCAGCGAGAAGAGTCCTCCACCAAGCAAGCTAGAGCATTTTCTGCTCTAGAGAATGTCGGTGATGACACTCATGATGATACTGATATTGATGAGGAAGACGACACTAAAAACTCAGATGTCAAAGCTACTGCGGAACATTCGATAGAACCTCTAAACAAGAAGGCTAAAGTAGAGGGAAAAATGGTGACAAGGCATTCAGAAGAACCTTTAGATGTTTCAACAATTGCTCACTACGATCAGATAAAAGAAATGGTTGGACAAGTCTTTTTGCCAGGTGCTGAAGAAATATTCGAACAATTGAAAAAAAATCATATTAACATTGATATTCCCATAGATAATCATGGTCAGACAGCACTTCATTGGGCCACAGCCTTGGCAAACCTTGATTTAGTTAAAAGAATAATTCAAGCTGGAGCTAATGTGTTTAGAGGTAACGATAATGGTGAAACTGCCTTGATGAAAGCTGTCACTCATATAAATTTTCTGCAAAATAATTCCTTTGGAGATCTATTAGACCTTGTATATCCCTCAATATGCGTGTTGGATAATAAAGATAGGTCAATTTTGCATCACATTACTTTGACGGCTGGTATTGAGTCGAGAAGTGATACTGCTAAATATTACCTTCAGGTGTTAATTGAATGGATTATCAAAGAAAGCCGCTCTAAATCAGATTCAATATCCTTAAAAAGCTTCATGAGCGAAATAGTAAATTTGAAAGATTCGAATGGTGATACAGCTTTGAATATTGCTGCTAGAATTGGAAATAAATCCATCACTCTTCAGTTATTAGATATTGGATCGGATCCAACTATTCCAAACAAAGCAGGTTTGGCTCCTTGCGATTTCAAATTAGCTGGATTTAGTGGTAACAAGGTTTTGCCTTATAACACGTTGTTAAACGTTTCTAAACCTCAAATACCGAGTGAAATAGAGAAATATGAGGGCAAAACAGAGAAAGACTCAGCAGCACATAGTGAAGCCAGTATTGATTTCCCCACGTCAAGTAAGAAAATCTTTAATACTATGCAGGATATGATGAAGAAATTGAGCGGCAATTTCGAAAATGAGTTGGAAGAAAAGCAGCAAGAAATTACTAAGTTATATCAGGAGTTGAAGGAATCTACAGAGAAATTATCTCAAGCTAGATCCCAGTTAGATTTATTGAAGTCACTGGAAAGCAAATTTAATGAATTGAAACAGAAAACTTCAAATATTGAAAAATGCATAACTGAAGAAGAAATACGGTTTAATTCTCAATATCCAGATGCTTCAACCCACATGTTTGATCTCACCACAGACTTCGATCCAGATCAGCCATTTAGAATTCCAAAAATTTATAAAGAAGTGAAATCTGCTATTGACAGTGCTTTGAAAAACAACCAAAATGTTGAGGATGTGAAAGTTTCTGTAGAATCATTAATTTCTGACCATGATATCAAGAGTGAAGACTTACCATCTATAGAAATATTACAAGCAAGAATTGAAGCTTACAAGGAAAATGAAAAATTTCTATCATTACTATTTAATACGTTGGATGAAAAGTCAACCATTCTTGAAAATAAATTTAGAAGGGTTGTATCTCTTTGCACAGGGGTTGATCAAGATAAGGTAGATAGTTTACTTGAGGGATTAGTTCAAGCCGTGGAGAGTGATCCTGATGAGGTTGACATAGGTCGGGTAACAGGGTTTTTGACTAAAGTAGAAGAGGATATATAATTTTAGCTGAACATTAGTCTTTTCTTTTAGTGTATAAGGGATAGAATTCGAAACAATAAGTTCATATTTTTTTTTTCGGTTTACAATATAGTTATTGATAATAATGAAAATAATTACGTTGTATTATAAAGTAGAAATTTTGCCGACCTAATTAAGCATATTGTTTTTCCTAGGCTATGAGAATGCTCTTTATTTTTCAACTTCGGATCCGATGATTTCTTGCCAAGTCTTACCCTCCTTCTGTAATTCAGCTTTGATTTCTTCATTAATCTTATTAACAAGAGCGCAGCCTCTGTAAGCAAAAGCAGTATAAAGCTCAACGAAGCTAGCACCTGCCTTGGCAAATTCTATAGCATCTTTTCCTGAGTTGATACCACCACAGCCTATGATGGTTAAGTTTGGATCTTTATTGTATTTGGCAAAAGTTCTAACAGCTTTCAAAGCGAGTGGTTTCAATGGTTTTCCTGACAAGCCTCCTGCCTCTTTCAATATAGGATTACCCTCCGAATAGATGGTTGGTCTTGTTATAGTTGTGTTGGAAATAATGATACCATCTATCTTGGAAGCATTAACAGTTTCAGCAATAGATTTGATTTCATTCTCAGTTAAGTCAGGGGCAATCTTGACAACGATAGGTGGTAAAGTTTTTTTTCCAGAGACTACGTTCAATTGATTATTGTTTAACTTAATTTGATCTCTTTCATCAACTACTGCATTCAATAACTCCAAAAGTTTTTCTTTTTTTTGCAAATCTCTTAAACCTGGAGTATTAGGAGAGGAGATGTTAACAACCAAAACGTCAGCGAACGGGCCAAATCTAGAAACACCTAATTTGTAATCATTGATTTCGTCACCTGTTTTGTTCTTACCTAAATTAACAGCCAATAATTTACCATTTTCTAACGAGTTATTAGAGGATGGTAATCCTGCATTGTGACTCTTCAAAAAGTTTTCCAATCTAAGCTTGATATTACTCAAAACCGACCAGTGTCCATCAGAGTTGAATCCATATCTATTAATAACTGATTCATCCTTTGGAATTCTAAAAAATCTAGGCTTTGGGTTACCAGGTTGAGAAAGTGGTGTAATAGAACCGACCTCAACATAAGAGAATCCAACACCAAACAATGCATCAACAGCTTCGGCGTTTTTATCCAAGCCAGCAGCACATCCAACAGGGGTTTTCAAAGTTTTAGTTTTATTGAAAATATCAACTTTCAAAAGGCCATCTTTATCTTCAATTTCTTTATAGAGTCTTGGGAACAAACCTAGACTCATCAATTTGATGACAAGTTTATGTGCAGTCTCTGCATCAGTTAAATTACGAAACACAGGGCCGAGAACATATTCATGAATGGAAGACTTTGCATTGAAGAAGTAATATGATGCAAGTGACAAACCAACAACACCAACCAAGATCCCACCACCAACTGAATTTGCCAAGAGCTTTTTAGATAGCTTTAAATGCTTATTGACGTGGTTTTGATTGGTTGTAAATTCACGTCTGGTTCTCAAAAGTTCTATTTTAATTGGCTTTCTAGCTTTCAAAGAAATAGCCCTTATATTTCTCATTCCGAACATTATCTCTGCAAAACCTATTTGAAGCTGGGATCACCAATTGAAGCAAATATCATCAAAGAGTAGAAGAATGGATTTGTAGAGATCTCGTAATAGCTTTATTATTCTTGATCAATTTTTTTCAGATACTTCATCTTAGTTGTACCAACGAAAAAAAAAAAAAAAAAAAAAAACGAAAAAAGCATTCATGTAAGACTCATGACTACCAACACCTATAAAAATGTACATTTAAAGGAATATTCATATTCAGTAAATTCATCGTCTGACATATTTGAATAGAGACATGTTAAAATAATTTCGTTATATCAGGCAACTAGACCAAAGCTATCCTTTGTTAATACCTAGAGATGTTTGATAGTTTCTTTTACATGAGTTTTACGGTTTATTTTGTGTTTATCAGTAAAGCTTATATTAATTTTAGAATGAGGTAAGCATTCAGTATTCAACATTCAGCCTTTTTTCAAGGCCTCAAATCTTTCCCGTAAGTTAGCTAAATCATTTTTATTGTTTGGTTTTTTATTCTTTGTATTAGTAGAAGCAGGAGGGGAAACTAGTAAAGTTTTAGGTTTATCGTCTCCAGTAGTAACAGTTTTTGCTTCTGAGATTTTATGCTTCTCAGCTGCATCTTCAACTTTTTCATCCTCATCATGTATGTCCAATTGATTGGCTTGCCTTTCTAATTCTTCTAAATCGCCTTCATCATCACTTATCTCTGAAAAAGGAACGTCATAAGTTTTGGCAATTTCTTTCAAATACAACAGAACTATCTGTTCAGAAGGAGCTTTAGGATTAACACGGTCCAATATTTTCTTTGGAATTATATCATTTTCATTCTCCATTGTTGAATGGTAAAACTCTGGACCATAGCGATGAACCAATAAATCTCTAACTTTGGTTAATTCCTTCACTTCTGTGTGTGGAGTACAATAGATTATCACTTTGACGGCTTCCTCCAAGCCAGGATCACATTCCGGTTGATTATATATTAAAGTGATTCTAGCTAATAGAAGCTCACAGTATAGCTCCAACATCTCACATAACTCAACGTATACTTCCTCACGAATCAAATTTTCTACTCTAATTCTGGCACTCTGTTCTTTGCTCACTTGCAAGAGGTCTGCCAATTGTCTTCTTTGTTGTTTTCCAAGACTTGTCTTTTTTTCTTGAATGAATTGAAGCTTGCTTATGCTCATTTTAAGCGAGACTTTGAATCGTATCTTAATCATGTTAATACTATGCTCATTGCATTGGTTTTAGACCAAAAAGAATTCACAATCTAACGTTGCAGAGACATACCTGAGGACTGAGTTCTGGTGCCATCTTGATTCAAGTAGCTATATTTTTTCACTTTGAAATATAATTAGTACCCTTGATTGAGGAACTGTATCACACTTTTCATGTAAGGATGGTAATAACAGGTTTCACAGAGAGCTTATACTAGATTTGCGTGGCCTAAAACATGCCAAATCTTGGTCGTCCGCATGCTACTCGGCTGGTGGCTGCAGAAGCCACCAAGTTTCTCAGAATCCATGGTTATAGTGCCCAGACAACCAAGACCGTATCTATCTGTTTCTAGAAAGCTATGCTGAACCTCAAAAACTGATCAGAGCTACTTATTAAAGCTCCACAGCCCACAATTTCCTCGTTTTAATTCTACTTGCGTTTAGATCAATGAATTTGTCGTATTATTGTGTTAACATGTAAAACACTTGTAGGGCTTATCAGAGTGGCTTTATTGTAACCAAACCATCATTATTGGTTATATAACTCTGGCGCCGCGTCTCGCAGATTCAAGTTATTTACTATGACACCCACCTTAACTAGGTTGAATATAATACAATATTCATTAAAAAACCAACTATTTATAGCTGGAATTTCAATATTCTAATTATTCTCCATGAATGGACCGCCCAGTATTCTGGAGTTTGTTTTTTGTAATAGGACTTTTCGTTATTGCTGAAGAACCAACAAACTTTATCGTTAGTTTCATGTCAGGATATGACAGTCAGAAAAACATGCTACATGAGTGGTAGGTCATGTAGCACTAGCCAATAAGGTTGTTTGTTAAGATGTCGACTCTACCTGTCAGACCAGCAGGTGAAAATTCTTACCTTACCTGTAAATATGAATAATTCTGAATTAACCAAAAGTTATCCGGCATGGCTACCGTCAGGTTTGCTTCAATACGGTGTTGTGAAGTAAAAAGATGGGGTAGCACCACTGCTGGGGATTTAATGTAAGCGGAATTTTTTCAAATGACATTTGCCGGGTAAGTATTTTGAAGTATTTCTCATCCAAAAAAAAAGGCATTTTTGCTGCATTCTGTGGGGTATTGTGGGCTTATTGTTTTCCTTTGCTGTCAAAATAATTATTTTTCAGGGGTTAGGTAACCCCCAAACAAAGAAGTGCAAAATAGCACTGGGGGGGGGGGGGAGAGAGAGAGAGGAGAAAGCATATAGGCCAACCAAGACATCTCTAATTATATGGTTGTGCGGTTTTGAACAGGAAGTTTCATTGTATTTGCTGATGTTTGAATACGTATTTTCTAGCCGGAGCTTTCTCGAATAATTGGCAGTGCATATGTATCACTTTGCTCAAATATATATATATATATATATAAGAATATGCTTGCTTGCTAGCCCAAAAATAGAGTCAGCGCTGAATGTAAAGTTATTAGATGTAATTTATCCTCTTTTGTTTTCTACTTTTGTTTTCTGTGAAATCCATAAACGTAATATTGTAACCTCAGGAAACTAAGACACATCTTTGAATGGAAACTCATTTATTCTTAGGTAAAACACAAATTAGAAACTTCCAAAAAAATTATTAATAGCTATCATAAAATATTTTTTTTCCTTATTTTCAAATATCCAAATTGTTTACATAATGGTTTCGCCATTTCCTCAGACCAACGACTTGTTACACGGTGTTCAACTCAGAGGCGAATTAACTGCAGAAACTGCAAAGGTTTTGAATCCCCACGCTTTGGCATTTTTGGCAGTTTTACACAGATCTTTCAATAAGACAAGACTTGATTTGTTACTGAAAAGAAAAAAGGACCAATTAGCAAGAGACTCTGGAAAATTGCCGGATTTCTTGCCAGAGACCAAATACATCAGAGATGATTTGTCTTGGAAAGGAGCAGCTTTGGCTCCTGGCTTGGAAGATCGTAGAGTCGAGATCACTGGACCTACAGATAGGAAGATGGTAATTAATGCGTTAAATTCCAAGGTTGCAACATTTATGGCCGATTTCGAAGATTCATTGAGTCCAACTTGGCAGAATGTCAGTGAAGGTCAGGTTAACCTATTTGATGCAGTAAGAGAAAATATTGAATTGAGAACAAAATCAAAGTTGTATAAGCTTTCAAAAAAGGAAAAATATCCAACTTTGATTGTCAGACCTAGAGGCTGGCATCTAGTAGAGAATCATTTGCTTATCGACGGAGAACCGATTTCGGCATCATTGTTTGACTTTGGTATTTATTTTTTCAATAATGCTAAGGAAGCCATCAAGAGAGGAAGTGGTCCTTACTTTTATCTTCCAAAAATGGAGCATCACTTGGAAGCGAAATTGTGGAATGATGTTTTCAATCTATCCCAGGATTACATTAAATTACCAAGAGGCACTATTCGTGCAACTGTTTTAATTGAAACCTTACCTGCTGTCTTCCAATTACACGAAATTATTTACCAATTGAGGGACCACTCATCAGGGTTGAATTGTGGTAGATGGGATTATATTTTCTCTTACTGTAAGTCCTTAAGAAATGGAAGAGAATTCTTATTGCCAGATCGTGGCCAAGTCACTATGAAAACAAATTTTATGTCCTCATACACCAAGTTATTGGTAAAAACTTGCAATTTAAGAGGTGTTCATGCCATGGGCGGAATGAGTGCCAAGATTCCTTCTAAGGACATTGAGGAAAACAGAAAAATTTTACAAAGTGTTTATGATGATAAGCTTATTGAGGCTAAAAACGGATTTTCTGGTTCATGGATTGCTCATCCGGGGCTAGCTGATACAGTTTTGAAAGTTTTCAATGAGTTCATGCCTGGTCCAAACCAAATTGGCATCAATCATACTAATGACAATATTGAAATTACTAATTATAATTTGCTCTCACCCTATGTACCAGGTGGAAAGATTACTAAGAATGGTATTAGGACTAATGTTCGCGTTGGCTTATGCTATATTGAGGCTTGGCTCAGAGGAATCGGTTGCAGTGCCATTGATGGGTTGATGGAGGATGCAGCTACAGCCGAAGTTTCTAGAACGCAATTGAACCAATGGGTGAAGCACGAGGCAAGAACATGTGATAATGTAAAAATCACAAAGGAATTTATCAGTAAGATACTTGAGGAGGAATTTAACAAGTTGCTTAGAAAGGCTCCCGCAAACAATATGTTCAAAGTAGCTGCTGGTATTTATGAGCCAGAAATCACAAATGAGAAGTACAGTGAGTTTATCACGTTGGAGCTGTATGAGATTATGACTAGTGGTTCTTATAAAAACAACATATCTACGCCAAAGTTGTAGGAAATTTCATATTTTTTTTATGTGACTTCTGTTTATTTATCAGTTTTTCTTGCAATAATTATTATCAACATTAATTATACTTCGATTTGCTATTCATTTTAAATTCAAATAGCACTAATATACTATATTTTTGAAATCACTATGACTTCAAATGTAAAATATGTAATTCAACTGAAGATGGGGTATGCATGAGGTAGTGAGTATTTGAGATCTTTTGATAAGTGCGTTTAGAATTTTCTCAGAGAATTGAAAAATCTAATGAATAAAAAATTACTATAATCAATATAGAAAGATCAAAACAATTCGAGAAACCTGAAGGGTTTAAAGCTAGGAATACATACAATTGATATACAAGCTCTTACGGTAAATCAAGCAAGAATAAGCTTAAAATTGCAAGGACCCTAATTTCGAGAATCAAAAAAAGGGAAGAATCAGTTGATTAATCTGAAGTTGTGTTGTATAATCTTTACCTACAAGTTTTGGTTAATGTATTTTTCAGTGTCTAGTTCGCATACCTCGTGATTGTATAAGACAAAATGAGACCAGAGACTCCTTCACTTCATAGTAGCAGGAAGTCTAGTTCTAAAAGATCTTCTTTCTATCATCACCATCAACCTTTTACGGTCGCTCATCAACAGATTTCACTCTCTGTGGATTTGGAGGGATATACGATTAAGGGCAGCACAGAATTAACAATTATTCCAACAGATCCTAATAATCGGATAATTAAGCTAGATGCAAGATATATGGAAATCGGTAGAGTATTTGTGAATTCCAAAAGAGTAAATTTTTTATACGGTGATAAAATACAAGCAGAAAATGATAGAGTTTTAAATATACTAGAATTAGAAAACTCTGAAGATAAATTATTGAACAATTACACAATTGCACAACATCAATTATATAGACAGCAATACAAGTACTTATTCAATGGTACTAATACAGGAGAGTTGGTGATATTTTTGCCTGATAAAATGAGAATTTCTCTCCAGGATGCCAGTACAATAGAAAGCTTAACTCCAATCATAAAAGATTCACCCGGATCATACAAAACGCCGAACGCAGGGGAAGTGATCTACACTCCGATACAGATTAAAATCGAATATTTGTGTAAAAATCCTAAAGATGGCGTCAATTTTGTGGGTGGTTATCAAAACACATCAAACATCCCAAGATCCAAATGGCATGCTTATACCACCAACTCCCTAATAGGAATTTCTGCTTCCTCATGGGTACCTTGTATTGACAATATGTGGGAAAAATCAACATGGTATCTTGAAATTTGTACAGCAAAAACTGTCGGTGATATAGGTATTCACTCCAATAATTTTAACAATAATATAAACTCCATATTTGAAGAAAAAGATATAGAGGAAGATGACGATAAAGAGATAATTGTATGCGCTAGTGATTTATTTCACGTTAAGGAATGGCCACTCAAATCAGATCCAACTAAAAAGGTGACTTCTTTTACCGTGATAACCCCTGTTAGTGCGCATCACCTAGGATGGTCTATCGGAGCTTTTGAAAAAATCACAATGGATAGCCTTGAAGGAAATAATGTGAATGAAGCTCAAGAATATGAGGACGACATGAATGAAGAACCTCAACAGGAAGACATAAAGGGAATAATATACTGTTTTAAAGAAAGCAAAGAATATGCAAAAAATGCTTGTATCATTCTACGAAAATCCATTGACTTTTTCGCCAGAGAGTTTGCTTCTTTTCCCTTTTCTAGTTACTCGATAGTATTTGTTGGGGATGCATCCCATGATAGTTTTGCCTTTGCGGGACTAACCGTTCATAATGATAAACTACTTTATGGTCCTGATGCTATTGATCCGCTATTCAAATCTACTGAGATAATTATTTCCGGAGTTGCTAAACAATGGGCAGGAATTAATTTGGTTCCTAAGAACTATGAAGATTTCTGGATCACGATTGGGATGTGCTTATATATGACTTGCATTTTTATGAAAACTTTGATGGGTAATAATGACTTCAAATTCAAAATGAAAATGAGATCGGATTTAGTTTGCGAGCAGGATATTGGAAGAAGGCCGATCGCAGAGCCGTTTTTGCAGTTTCCAGTAAATGAAAATGGTGATTTTGATTTCATAAGATTGAAGGCCCCTTTGGTCTTGCATATTTTGAATAGAAGATTAACAAAAATGGATAAGGCCGCAGGAATTAACAGAATTTTTTCAAAAGTATTTTGGGAAGTAATGTCTGGTGATTTACCGTATGGTATCGATACGCCGCACTTTCAATATATTAGTGAAAAAGTTAACCATCACAACAAGTTAGAATCTTTCTTCAGGCAATGGATTTATGGCTCAGGAACTCCAATATTTCGTATAACACAAAGATTTAATAAAAAGAGAATGTTTGTTGAAATGGGTATCAGACAAGTGCAAGCAGATGAAGCAAGAACTTTGAAACCAACAGTTGATAGATTTTTGGAGGATGCGTGTTCATATCTATCTGATGGTGATAGAACTACCACAATTAATAATGCATTTACAGGCTCTATGACCATTAGAATTCACGAGGCCGATGGTACTCCTTATGAACATATTGTTTCACTAAATGATACTTTCACAAAGCTAGATATTCAGTATAATACAAAATATAGAAGATTGAAAAGAAGGCAAATAACTTCAAACTATAGTGGAGATATAAATTCTCAGAGCAATAATGAGGAGGAAGTCAATGGTGCGAATGAACAACAGACGCAAAAGGAAACTTCGAGTGAAGCAAATATCTCGGTTGTTGACGCTAATATTCCAAATACTGCTAGTAATAATAATAATAATAATAGCAGTAGCAACGATGACGTTTTGACGAGATGTTTGGGCAATGTGTTACAAAGTGAGGATGACATTAGGAAGTGGGGATTGGTTGATTGGACTAAAGAAGAAGAAGATAAAATGATGAATGAAGCCTTTGAATGGATTAGAGTAGATGCAGATCTTGAATGGATTTGTAAAGTTTATATTAATCAACCGGACTATATGTTTTTGTCTCAACTACAGCAAGATAGAGATGTTGAGGCACAATATGAGTCAATTAAATATTTTGCAGACTCACCAAATCCGAAGCAAGTATATTCTACAATTCTTCTAAGAACTTTGATGGATACAAGATACTATTATGGAATAAGGATCGAGGCTGCGATGGCTCTACAAAAATATGCCAAAGAGGATTTGAAAAATATAGGTTTAATGCATCTTGTTCGTGCATTCCAGGTTGATTTTGGTTTTGATACCGAATCTTTTATACCATTGCCAAATGATTTTTCCGATATTCCTCAGTATTTCATTCAGAAAACAATTCCTTCAGTAGTAGCTGGTATTAGGGATAAGAACAATTGTACTCCTTTGGTCGTAAAAAATTTTTTACTAGATCTCATCAGATATAATGAAAATGGACAGAATGAGTTCTCAGATACCTATTACGTGGGTGGTTTAATTGAATCCTTAGTTTCTGCAATTATGGATGAGTCTGGTGATCAATCTTTCATAGATAGAACCTTACTGGAGCTTGATAGAATTCTTAGATTAGATGAATGGATTCCATCTTTTCAGCGCCATATAACGGTTGTTATTTTACAGCAAAAAATTCGATTAGCAAAGTTCAGGTACATAAAATTTGATCATTATGATTTATTACCGTATACAAAACCCGATGTCTATGATGATATAAGAATTGTGGCTTTTGGTGGTATTTTGGAACTTGGTGGTTTGAAAAATGCGAGTTTCTTGGGGTATTTTTTCAAAAATTTAGAGTATGACAATTCTATGTACTTGAAGCACAGGTTGATCCAGAGGTTTGTAGACGCAGTTAGCGCTGATGCTTTACATGGTACGCAGAATGATATGAATGATGATGAATTTGATCCAAAAGATTTAGAGGACTATGATGACAGTTTGCTTAGCAAGTCCAGAACCCCATTAGATTTTGAGGATACTTTTACCCCTATTATAATGCAAGATACACATGATCAGATGAAACAGAGAAATGTGATTTTAAGTAAAGAGACAATCGAAGGTAGTATAAGAATGTTGAGAGATGATTTAAGCGTTGGCAAAGGATTGCAACAAGAATTATTTAATGCTTTGAAATCTCCCATGTACGGGATAGAAATAAAAAAAATATTTTATATAATATGTGACATTCTTTTTGACTGTGTTGGTTCAATAATGGTTACATTACCAATTCCTCGTGACAAGATGATTTCCGCAAAAAGTATAGAAGACGGAAAAA
The DNA here is from genome assembly GCA_002564245.1 of Saccharomycopsis fermentans. Lineage (NCBI taxonomy): Eukaryota > Fungi > Ascomycota > Saccharomycetes > Ascoideales > Saccharomycopsidaceae > Saccharomycopsis > Saccharomycopsis fermentans. The sequence continues at coordinate 896,524 of JNFW01000002.1, forward strand.
TTACAGTTTTCAGGCAAAATAAATTTAAAATTCAATTCAATAAGAAGATCGCATTTAAACTACTCAATAAAAGTAGCAGCGAAGTGTCTTCTAAAGCTTTGCCTAATTCTCCGAAACTCCCTTCTAAAGTGCCGGTCAAGTTAACTCTTGATACAGCAGTTGAACCTATCCTACCCAAGTTAAAATTGAAGAGTGCTAAGACCCTTACAAGTTCCCCTAAGATTGCGAAAAGCAAACCAGAAGCACAGGCTCCAGTAAAAGAAAGTTTTTCTTTATTACTGAATAGAATCGAGGATAATGCAAATTTAAATTTTAATGTTACCTTAACAGATAATCCTATGAATGGACTAAAGACAGTTCTTTCTTTCAAATCCAAGAGACTTCCTAATAATGCCACGAAAAAATCTTTGAGTCATGGCAAATCCAGAAAAATACCAAAAAAATTGGCAAGTGTTACTGTCAAATCATCGAACACTTTAGTTCTTCGAATTTGTTTCAATTTGTTAAAAGACAAGTTCGCAAATTTTGTGAATGCGAATGACAAACCAGATTTTATCAGCCAAATTAATGTTTCTCCCAGCGAGGTACCTAGGTATATTACCGTTAGCTTTTCAAAAAAAATAATTGTCGTATCTGGAAAACCTCCAACGCTGCAATCGAAATCTGTCAGATCATCACTGAAGGCAAGTAAAGGTGCCAAGTTGAAGTTGAAGTTGAAGAAAAACTAAATTTCTGATGGATATTCAAATTATGCTTCTTATAAATAGGCCTGTATAGAGTTAAATATATTTTTTTAGTATGATTAAATCGGGAAGTGTGTTCATCGTTTTATTTCAACATGAAGAAAAACAGATTTTCTTCACATAGGCTCGGCTTGAGTGTGAATAAGTAGTTCATCACTTTTTTTTTTTGTAAATAATTGTGCTTGGATATGTATGCAGCATTGGTGATGGTAAGATACTGAAGCAAAGTGATCGGCAGTTAACTGAAATTTCACAATTAAGATCTTTGATTAATATAAATAATTATTTCGAGAAAGAATTGCTTAATATACGGGGAATGGAGAATCAATAGACAGAAGCTAATATTTTTGACAAAATTATGAAGGATGATATATAGAACTTACATACTCGGTATCCTACTTTTCAGGATAGTGAAAACAACAAAATATGATACTGAAACACTGTGTGTTACTCTACGGAATCAATCATCTGATAATCAATTAAGTTTAAACCCAGATCAAAAAAAAGATACCGAAGGTTTGTCTATCGAACAACTAGAGAATCAACCAGTGGAGATAATTACAAGAAATGAAGTTTTAATTGAACATTCTACCCAACAAGATTTGGGAACAAAGACAGATGATAATTCCATATTTGGTTTGCATCACGAATCTGAAACAAGCACTAACCCGTCTATGATATCTAGCTGCTTGACGAGCAAAGATAAGCACTCTGATGAAGCAGATTATAGCACTCAAAATGAAATCAATCTGCACCTACCGATTAGTTCAGGTATAATTCTGAAAAAAGATCAACAAAAAACTCTGAGCAAAGATTTAGAAATCAGCTCACTGCTGCGGTCCAGTATTTTAGAAGAACTACCAGTCCCTAATTTTACGATTGATAAAAAAGCTTTTCAAACTGGCGCTGAACACATTTTGGAATCAGCAACTAATTTGTCAAGTATCTCGAATTTCAATCTGGCTAATGACACAAAACCATCATCTGGCAATTTATCGACAAACATGATTGAGAATGAGCAATTTGATAAAAGTGTCACAGAAAACCAAGATGATGATGATGCAATTTCTGATTTGTTAACGTTTGAAGAATGGGTTGAAAAAAATGTGCATAAAAATAATGATAATAGTAAAGACTTGCAAAAACAAAAAAACCTTCAAAAGTTCTCTCAAAATCATCAAAATATGTTAGCGTCTAATAATTATTTATTTGGAGAAGAAAATGAGGTTGATTTTGGCATTTTTTCTGACTCATCGTCAAGTATTGAAGATGAAGAGAACCTGCCTATATCCGGAAAGTATCAAAAGAGATTCAATTTTGCTTCTGCTGATTGCGCTGCGAATGTAATTAAAACAAACAAGGAAGCAAAAGGGGCATCTGCTTTGTTGATTGAAAATAAAGAATCTTATATGTTGAATGAATGCCATGTTGAGCAAAGTTACGTTATTATAGAACTTTGTGAAGATATTCTAATTGATACAGTATCTGTAGGGAATTATGAATACTTCAGCTCCACATTTAGAGATATTGAGATCCTTGCTTCTGATAGGTATCCAATCCCTGATGATGACTGGGAATCTCTTGGAGGTTATGAAGCCAAAAACATTAGAGAAATGCAACTGTTTTCGATAAAAAATCCCGCAATATGGGCAAGATACCTAAAAATTAAATTCAAATCGCATTATGGGAATAAATTCTACTGCCCAGTTTCTTCAGTAAAGGTCCATGGCAGGACCATGATGGACGAATACAAAATTGAGGAGTCTAAGAAAACTAAATCTGATAGTATGGAGTCAGATGTTTTAGGTCAAATAGGGCAAAGAGAATCTTCCGACAGAACAAAAATGATATATGATGATACAATTGAAAATCTTCAATGGGGGAAAGAAAACATCAAACGAGAGAATGGTAATGAGAGTGACATGCTGATTAACAAAAAAATGAATGCAGAAATTTGCAGTGAGAACAAAAAAAGAGCATACGGATTCAACGAGTTTTTGGACGATTTAAAGAAAGATGACTTATGTGAATCTGTAACTCTTCTAAATGAATCGCAGTATCCAATCGATGAGATGAAGGTAAGAATCCTTGTTGATAATGATACATTGAAGACTTCAACTTCGAATAAACGTGGGAGTGACACAAATAATAATGGTGGACAGGAATCAATCTATAAAAATATCATGAATCGGCTATCAATACTAGAATTGAATTCTACACTTTCAATGCTATATTTTGCAGAACAAAGTAAAGTATTGAGTGAAGCATTTTTAAAGTTAGAAAGAAAGCAGAAAAAAAAATTTAATTTGTTAGTGATGGCTTTGAATGACACATTGCAATTACAAATGGAAGAATTCAAGAAATCATTCGCACTGATTAGAAAAGAATCAGAATTATTGATAGAGAGTCAATCTGAATTTAATGCCGTCATAAATGATAAAATTGATAATAATTTCAAATTGTTATCAGAAGAATTGAGCTTTCAGAAAAAGCTTCTGTTTATTTTTTTCATGATGTTTATCTGTTTGCTAATGTTTGTTCTATTATCCAAGGATAAATTCATAGAAGGTGAATTTTTAGAGGAATTGCTAGAGGAACCTTCTCAAAATAAATCACCAATACTTTCAAATAGTTCAGAAGAAAGTTCGCTACTAGAGTACAGTGGACAGGAATCACAGCAACCTTTAAAGAAAAAATGGAAATTAAAAATTGGAAGTTCTTTAGGCTTGATGGCAAAGTCTCCGCTATCTCCAACTTTCCGAGTATTTAAAGAACAGTCCAATTTCAAACATTCAAAAAGCTACAGTACAGGAAATATTGAAGAAGATATCAAAAACGAAACTGGCAAAAAAATTAGCCTCGCTAGCGAAATCAAACATTCAAATCCAATGATGACACCAGAGGCTAGTGATTCTGAAAACTGAGCTTTTCCGATTTTCTAAGAATGAATTTTTTAAACTATATATGCTATTTCTTGTCTTCTCTTCATTCTTGGAGTTTTCATTCTAGATTAGCCGTCAAAAATTAATACAAATGCATTAGTTGGCATATTTCTTTCGTAAAAAGCTTGATGTCAGCTCCAAGAATTCGATATTACAATATTAGCCTATTTCAAAATCAGATGAAATTTACCTCAACCACCACAGTAACTAAGTATAATCTCTAAAAAGCCAATGCATAACTAGAACTACAATCATAGTAAAACAGCATAATCTAAATGTAAGTAAGAGTAAAATCAAGTCAATTGGAGTAGTCAGGGTAGGTTTATAATATACAACTTTGAATCGAATTTTCTTATAGAAGCAGTGCAACAGCACATCCGCGGAAATTTTGTTATATTATATTTAGTTGCCAAGATCAGAAATATGCATAGAAGAATCATGCTGCTATAGCAAGCATTTACTCGCATGAGAGAAAAAAATAACCAACTCTATATTACGTAGCATTATCAGTTGTCGTCTTCGTATATCAGGAGCTTCTTGTTCAAAAGATAATATTAGTTGTCAAAAATTTGCATAGAAAAGTCACACACATAAATTGCAAATTATGTTCCACCAAAATAGGTTTTGTATTTACGCCCATCAAATTTCTACTTTAATCGCTTAAGGAAACTAGAACAAACAACTGAAAGGTTAGTTCAGTTTTGTATATTGCATTGTTCTTTTGTTTTTTTCTCATATAAAATTTGTTATCTTTTTGGTTGCAACTAAATGTTCGTGTCCAAGAAACTAAATATGATTCACTATGTTTTTTCAATAAAGAAACTACACATATATTGTGAATAAGAAACTAATTAACAAAATATTGCACCTTATTTTGTTATTTTTCATTTTCTTTGTTTTTGCGAGGTTACATCTTTAAACGTTATGATTGCAAATTGTAATTGACTATCTGAGAAAATTATAAATAAACCGTATGATTGAAAATTGTGATTGACTAATTGGTATATGAAAGTAAATTATTTTCCATTTTTGTAACAAGGTAATCAAGTCGATTAATTAATTAAGCGCAAGAAGGAGACACACACAATAATCAAGACATGTTCTACATACTTATTAATTAAGACATGTACCTTCAACAATTAATGTATTGTTGAAATCGAGGGTGTGAAACTCAAGTGAGCATAACAAGGAGTAATAGAACATACACAAAAAAAAATATTCTACTTAAAACAGAATTAAAATTTCGTGAGAGAGATTGTCGCAGCCACTAAACACCCTTTTCATGCGCCTCATATGCGTAAACTCATGCTAGAAGGCGTGTCTTATAGGACACAATCAAGATAACTCTTCTTGTCAAGATGTCTTGAAGGATTATCATTTTCTATAAGCTTAATTAATAAGTTTGATTGATATATTGCTTTCGGACCTTATATATGGAATATTTCCTATTTCGGGTATTACAATTTTAAATCAAGTATTTCTTTTTAAAAGTCTAATAGATTTGCAATAAAGAATCTATCAAACTTCCATACTGATTCAGAGGAGGGGAAAAGGTACAAAATTGACTTTCTATTACTGCTTTAGGACCATGCAAATCATTAAAAGCGATCATTCGAATAAATTATATAAACATTTGACAAAATATGTCTCTAAATTAAAAATTTCAACGATGTGGCTGACCAGTTACTCAATCAGATATCATATTGATTGCCATGATATTTAGTGATTCCGCAGGGCCATGAAAGCGTGTATGAATGTACTATGTTTGTGCTTAGAAGCGCATTAGGAAATTTCTGTAAATTCAAGATCAGATCAACAAATCACACATTTCATGAACCTGGCTATTACATTTCGTTTTCCTTAGTTAATTAAGTGTTGATTGCAAATTAAGAATCAAATAACCAGAATGTACGCTACGCGCATTGCTATTTGGCTGAAATACGCGTAAACTTTGTTCTGTCATGTCTGTAAATGTGTAAAAATTTCCTAAGCTACAAAGAAAAAATCTTTACATATGGGGACTCTCAAAAGCCTATATACTATGTACACGCAAATGCTTAACATCTATTTCATATAAAAATTTTTCACCTAACTTGTAGAATATATATGTGCTAATCTTATATATATATATATATATATAAGCATTCTTATTTCTTGATCATTTACTGCCTAAAACAATAAGTCTATCAAAATTCTATATATTTTGCTTATTCTTTCTTTCTTTTCATTAATCACATTCAACTGTTTTTGATATCTTTGTTTTAAAAGGTAACTTCTATTTCACCATTGATCGTTTTCTACTGCTGCCTTCAATTTTTGATTTATATGTCTTCATAATTGACGCGTTGGATGCAATTATATTGAAAAATATAAATAATTACCTATCGTTCTTCGGTTCACATTTCTGACATTTTATTCATTCATTCATTCATTTCAATTCATTAACAATTTATTTTATTCACTATTCTTATTTTTTTTTTATTTTGCATACAATTTGACCAATTAATTAAATAATATAATTGGCTTCCCACCACTCATTTCAATTGTCGATTAACTCATTCTGCATTTCTAAATACTTAAAGAAGATGTCCCTCGATCTTATTTCTAGATTCAATCAAGAATTCAATCGCGATTATAGGAGCAGCATCATCGATTACACCTCACAGCATGTTAATAACATAGATCCGACACTCATAGATTTACAGTCAAATATTGATTGGAATATAAGACCGCTATTATTTGACTTAATCTATCAGCTAGTAATTCAATTACAGCTTTCTTCCAAGACTCTCTTTAGAACGGTTTATATCTTCGATAAATATTGCAGTAAAAGAATAATTAGAAGACAGCATTTCCAATTGTTGGGCTTGACTTGCCTTTGGATAGCATCTAAAATTGAAGATGAGAAGAGCAAGTGCATCTGTTTGAACGAATTAGTATCAGCTTGTAACAAAGCTTACAATGCCTCTCTTTTTACTACAATGGAGCTCCATATCCTATCCACCTTGCAATGGGATGTTAGTGGTCCAACTTTGGATGATGCTTTAGATTTGTGTTTCATCAATCAAAGCTACGATCAGTTGAGTCACAACAAAGCTTACATTTTAGCAAGATTTCTTTGCTGGAAGACAAACTACGATAGATCATTGATGTTTTTTTCTGACAAATTAAAATCAATGACCTGTTATTTGATGGCATCTAAGATTTTGAATAATGAATCTTCCGATGCTATTATCGACAATTGTCAAATAAGTGTATCCAGAGATTTGGATGATATCAAGAAGATTTCCATTTTGATGACAATGCAGTTGATCACTTTGAATTTGGATAAAGTGTGCAACAGAATTTCCATTGAAAATCAATCATTCTATGCTCTCAAGTTAACTGAGTTTTTATTAGGTTTTAAGAAGAATTTAGCGGTAAATAAATATAATCCATACATTCTAGTTGATTTGATTAACAAAGAGTTGAATCAATTTGTTGAACTAAGAATAAATGTCAAACTGTTGCAATTCTCTGAATTTTTTTCCAATATTGCCTCTTCTTCAAAGCTCTGTCAACTAATTTTCAGCTTCACTATCAATATTGACATGCTTATTTTTGGTGCGCCGAAATCATTGCCTACTAATTGTCCATATGATTTTGTCGCCTTTTACAATAATCTACACCGCGAGAGCGTCCTCTCTCTTTGTTCGAGCGATACTGGTAGCACAACTACAATAAACAGTTTCGATGTCCAGACGCCCACAACTTCTACAACCTTTAGTGATTTAGATGAGGTGTCATCTCCAGCATCTCCTTACAAATTTGGTATATACCAAAAGGATGCTCAACAGGTTTCAAGAAAAAACAGCTTAACAAAACCTTCCAATAGTAGCTTATCACAGGATAGAAAAAGAATGTTCTTAGGTGATAATGATTCTTGTTTATTGAAGAAGAATACTCTTAATTTTGGTAGTTAAACTTGTTTTTAGTAATTTTAACTTTAGGTCTTTCTCTGTATGATAGAATTATTCATTTATACACGTGCATTTTAGCATTAATAAATCATTATTAACATTCTGATTGATTATATTCATGTGCTTAGGGGTTTGTAACTCATAATCACTATTATGTATTTGCCCAGTGTTTGTTTAGTATAATCATATTTCGCTTCAGGCTTTTGGAATTAAGCTGCTTTATTAGAGTGTGTTTTATTTGGCACTAAAAAATCATCAGACGTAAAGAAAGATCTGCAAAAAATAGACGTCAAGACGCATGTTCTTTTTCGCGAAAACAAGAAAATCTATAAATTATATGCATAAAAATGCGCACTTGATTGAACCAATCGAACGGATTACATGCATGAACGCATTTTACGTAAAGAGAAGACATAATTTTAAGAATTAGTTTTGCAACGTTTTTATATATGATATTTTTAACTTTTGAAATGGGATTTGCAACTAGTCTTATCATGTACACAAATATAGTGTATATTAGGAAGTACACTCCTATATCACGATCGATCTATGCGGAAATTATGTTACGCAGATTTGAATATTGTACTAATCGTTTGATTAGTCAAGATATATCATCAAATAGAACACATCATATTAGTGAGATCTTTAATTCGAAACGGAAACCTAGGAAAAGACACGCATAAAAAGGCGATCAATTGCAGAAACATCTAGAAAAGTAATAATATGAATACGTGTGAATTCTCTGACCACTCTTATCTAAAGTGTAGTACTTGTTTTCTTGAGATTAATCGCTCTCCGTGAGTTGATATGAAAATAGAAAAAACAAAGTTTTTATAGGGACTATCATAATCAGTAACGGTCTGTTCTTTGAATCTGTATATATTATTGAAGGATGAATTTACGTGCATATGAACGAAATAAGTTCTATAATAAATCAACTATTGTTTTAATAAGCTTAACGAAATCATAAGTTCTTTTATAGCAGTATCTTTATCTTCGTAATTTAGCGCAGAAATGGCAAATTTTGCATGCTTCTGAGCTTTAGAAATGATTTCAGCATTATCCATAATTTCTTTGATTTCCTGTTTAGTGTAATTGTGTTCAGCAGCTTTTTGATCAGGTGAGATCGTAGACAAAGAGGAATCGGGTTGTCTCTGAGCTGAAACGATATGATTTGGAAGGGAGGGTGTAATACCTCCAATTTCTGTTGTTAATTTATCCAGCTCGTTATTTATATGAATAGATTTTCTGGCAGTACTAATAGTCGACTCTTCCAGTGGATTAATCTGATCCACAAATTTCGGGAATGATGAATCATTGATCACTGAATCAAGTAGAGCTTTAGGCCCTGAAGTTTCGGGCGCACCAGTTGTGCTAACCAGAGAGTCTTGAGCGCCTGTATTGATATCTTCCGCTATAAAACCAGATTCCAGAGCGTTTGGCTTTTCTATGTCAGAATCATTCATCAAATCGCTCTCAAGTTTCCGAATAGCTTGGTCTGCTTGTTCATTTGGGATACTTTTTTCTTCAACTGACGCATTCGTGTCTTTATGCTCGACTTCGTAATCATTTGGATCTAAGCCATTCTTGATACATTTTAAAATCCTAGCTGCTTGGAATTTTGCATACTTAATTCTTTGTTTAATATCGTTCAACTCTTCCTTAGTTAAATCTTCCTCCCATAAATTTGTTAATTGTAGAAAATTAACTGATGCAATAAATTCTAGAGCAGTATTCTTTGTCACGCATTTATTATCCACTTTTTTATTTAAGTTATCAAAGATTTCAAACGCAAACTCTTTCATATACCTCAATGCTGAAGCATCATCATTCAATAGCTCGCTCAATTCTTCACTTGCATCATCTTTAAGTTGTTCAATGTCATCTAAAAGCTGACTAACGTATACTGTGACTTCTTCATTATCGACGTGAAGTTTTGCATCCAATATTATACGGGCAGCATACAATTTGCAAAAATATGAAATTGAAGGCTTGACAGCTGCTAATTCATTCGCTCTTGAAATAAAAGGTTTGACAGATTTTGCAATACTGGCAGGTGGGTTTGACAATTGCATTTTTTGTTTAATAATTCCTAATTTTATTCCCCAATTACAACTCCAAAACGTTCATTCGACTCCGGAAACTTTTATCAATTAATATAATTTTATTCCGCTTTGCCCTGTCTATAGTATTTAGTATCATACCATATAAATTAACATTTTTAAACGAAGATTTACCAATCATGATTATGCTTAGACCAAATTGATCTTTTATCCTTTTTTGTTTTGTTGCAATTTCATATTTTTTGTGGGCTCAAAACCAATATTTTTTCACCAATGTTGATGATCAGTTTATTTTTTTAAAAGAATTTTTTTTTCATTAAACATAGCTTTCCATACTGAAAGGAAACTGAGTTCTAATCACCTTAATCAGTCATTGAAAGTTTGATTATTCAAGAACTCTTAATACCTTCCTTCATTAACATAATATACTACCTGTATTGATAAAAATTGGTTTTATTCGAGAAAGAAACTGAAAAACCCAAAGGAATATTTCATTCTCCATCTGTTTAGTTGGCCGAAAGCTGTTCTATCATAGTTTAATTTATCACTGGTAAATATCTTCGAAGAATATTAGTCTTTTATGAAATATTTCGTTCGCAGACTCGGCATCATGGCAGAAATTAAGAAGACAGTTGCTCAACCAAAATGGTTCTTACCAAAAAGTCACCCTGAAGAAAGTACAGCTCAATTGAAGTTATATAATTCTTTGACTAAAACTAAGACTCCTTTCGTTCCGTTGAAGCCAAATCAAATCTCTTGGTACTCCTGTGGTCCAACGGTTTATGATTCAAGTCATATGGGCCATGCAAGAAACTATGTAACAATTGACATAAACAGAAGAATTTTACAAGACTACTTCGGATATAATATTACTTTTGTTCAAAATGTTACAGATATCGATGACAAGATCATTATTAGAGCCAGACAAAATTTTTTGTTTGAGGAGAAGTTTGTTAAAAAATACACTGAGATTACAGAAAACTTGAATATGTTTGTTTTGAAATCAATTGTTGAATACTCCAAGAAAAATATCAATGTCGATACGTTGGATAACTTGAAAAATTGGTTGAAAACTAATCTGGATCCAGTTACATTGGCTGTTCAAAATCCGAAGTATCCTATGTACTACAAGGCTTTGCTAAAAGCGTTAGAAGCTGTTGAGTCCAAGACTGTTACTTTGAATGAGTACTTGGATAACGTCAAAGATATTGTAGTCTTGACTCTTGACAAAGAGTTTGGATGCACAGTGAATGATCCATCTATATTCAGAACATTGCCAAACTATTGGGAACGCCAATATGACTTGGATATGAGGGACTTGAATGTTTTGCCAGCAACCGTCAAGACAAGAGTTTCAGAGTATGTTCCTGAGATCATTAAATTCGTCGAAAAGATTATTAAGAATGGCTATGCATACAAAACTGATGATGGCTCTGTTTATTTCAATACATCTGCTTTTGATTTGAGCGATAAACATTCATATGCTAAATTACAACCCTGGAATAAGGGTTCTGCAAGTCTTATTGCTGAAGGTGAGGGTTCTTTGACTAGCTCAACTACTAAATTATCTCCTAGTGATTTTGCCTTATGGAAAGCTTCCAAACCAGGTGAGCCATCATGGGAATCCCCTTGGGGTAAAGGTAGACCAGGCTGGCATATCGAGTGCTCAGTAATGGCTAGTGATATTCTTGGTAGCCAAATGGATATCCATTCTGGTGGTATTGATTTGGCATTTCCTCATCACGATAATGAATTAGCTCAATCTGAAGCATTTTACGATAATTTGCAATGGGTAAACTATTTCTTGCATACAGGTCATTTGCACATTGAGGGTCAAAAAATGAGTAAAAGTTTGAAGAATTTCATTACCATTCAAGAAGCCTTACAGCAATATAGCAGCAGACAATTGAGATTGGCGTTTTCATTGATTTCATGGAATAACCAATTGGATTTTAAAGAATCATTACTACATCAAGTGAAAGCCATAGAAGCCTCCCTCAGTAAATTTTTTGTTAATGTTAGGGCCCTTAATAATGATATTAATCAAAGAATTGATTCAGGTGAAATCATTAGTGAGAAGTATGGAGATGAAGAAAAGCAATTGTTGGAAAACTTAGAAAAAAGCAAAGTGGAAGTTCACGAAGCGTTCTGTGACAACTTAAATACCCCGCAAGTCATCAGAATCATCAACGATTTACTTAATATTTCTAATAACTATATCTCGAATAATGGTAATCTCATAATCAGACCAGTATTAGTTATTACTCAGTATATTACTAAGATTCTTTCCATCTTAGGTTTTGAAGTTAGATCAGATATGATGGGTTGGAAAGAATCTAGAGAAGGTTCTTCAAATGATCAAGATGCAATTAAATTGCAATTCGCCCAGACAATATCAAACATTCGTGATGAAATTCGTACACTCGGTATCAATTCTAAAAACAACGAATTATTGGTATTGTCGGATAGAATCCGTGATGAAGATTTGTTGAACTTGGGTATCTCTATTGATGATAGAACTGAGGGAAAAGGTTTAGTCAAGATTTTATCTACTGCAGAGCAAGAACAGCTAATTGCTCAAAGAAATGATAAAGCTGCTAAATTAAAAGAAAAAGAAGAAAAGAAGCTACAAATGCAAAAATTGAAAGAACAACAGGAAATGAAAAAAAAAGAAAAGGCCAAGTTGAAGCCCGAAGAAATGTTTCAAGATAAGCTGAAATATTCCAAATGGGATGATGAAGGAATTCCTACTGTAGACGTAAGCGGTGAAGAAATCAGTAAAAGTGCTAGAAAAAAATTGACCAAACAATGGCAAGCACAAAAGAAGCTATATGAGCAATACTTTGGCTAGAGTTTTATATATATTCTCACTACTAATTCTCTAATTTTTTGTTCGCATAATTGCAGTGTTAATATAAGTATATTTTTCTATATTTTCAACCTCAAATTGTATATGGCGTACTGATAATCATTGTTTCTAACATTCAAACTCCAGCAATCTTTCTTGACTACTACTGAAGGTCCCGTGCGTGGATTTTTTTTTCTCGCTTTATGTATGACATGGCTTCACATTAGAATTAACCAACTGACATTTCACAATTTGATAAATACGAATACAGTTAACACGAAATTTCAACTCAGAAGAGTATATATTCGAAAAGTTTAAGTCTAAAAGTCAATTGTTTTCAGTTGCTAAGGTTTTTTGCATAAATAATTTCTCTAATTTCTCATAGTAATGGCCGGAACACAAGAACAGCCTCGGCTCTTGAAATTAATTTCAGTGTCCTTCAAAGAGGCATCATTGGATAGTCCCACATTTAGAGCAAGTGTAAATCATAATAACATACTTCTAGAACAGACAGAACAATGGACTGATGGTTTTCTCAAAATTGTTAAAAAATATCCACTGTACTACAACGAATTCAAAGATTTCATCTCGGTTTTCGAGGACCAGTTGGCACCAAATTTTCTTTCGGATGGCATAATTGATCAGGATTATACCTTATCTGCCACGAATTCCACTAAGGCAGGCCTCGGAGACTTATGGGCTGATGGGTTGAAAGTTTTTTGCATGGACGACAATGAATTGATCTCAATTCTTTCTATAATGAAAGCTGAAATCCGAAATTATAAAGAACAAAGGAAACTTTTTGATAATACACAAAGCAAATATGATTTATACTTGTCCAGATATTGTGGTCAATCCAAGAACAGAGAGCCAAGTGCTCTCAGAGAAGATGCTTTTCAATTATCGGATATTCGAAAATCGTATATTCGTGTGTCTCTAGATTTATGCGTCTCAATTGCTAATGTTCATAAAATATTAGACTCCAATTTTGTTGCATTATCAAATAGCTTGTGGAAAGATATTGATCTAAGCAAGTCCATAGTTAATCGGAGAATCCTATTTTTGTATGATCAACTTCAAAAGGTTAATTTATGGTCCAAAGCTTCTGATATTTCCATGAAGATGTTATCAAAGGACATGCATTTGGCCAAAAAACAAATTGAAGAAAGTACAATTCAGCAGTTTATACCTTCAAGAGATTTAAATGATCATAATCCATCTTTGATAAATTCACAGAATTTATTGGATTTGAAAGAACCAGTATATGAGAAGCATGGTTGGCTTTTTATGAAAACATTAGTGGGGAAGCCATCAAGACAAATATGGGTACGGAGATGGGTGTTTGTGAAAAATGGAATGCTAGGTCTTCTAACAGTATCTCCTACCAAAACATTTGTTCAGGAATCAGATAAAATTGGGGTACTTTTATGTAATGTCAGATATGCTCCTGATGAAGATCGCAGGTTTTGCTTCGAAGTTAAAACAATTGATTCCACTATAATCTTCCAGGCTGAAACATTAAATGATTTAAAATTTTGGTTAAAAGTATTCGCTACTGAGAAAAAAAGGTCATTGGAAGATCTAGACAAATCAAAACTTAGTTCCGAGTCATTTGGAAGATACCCACCATTGTTAAGTGAGTTTGCCTCGACAGCTACAACATCTACTGATATAGAATTGACAAGTGGAAAGGTTGAAATTAATAACTTGAACTCCGTTGATGGTAATGGTCAAAAAATTATGACATCAAATAATTTATCTCATCTAATGAACATTTTCAATAAGAATTTCAATCCAGATTTCTCGGATTTCTCACAAGAAAATGTCAACCAGATACAGTTTTCAGCTACTGGTGTATTTATGGAACCTATTTTGAACACTCCTATTTGTACAGGCTTAACAAAAGCTGCGATTGTTGCGAATGCATTTATTACACCAAACCCCGTTCCAAATGCTATAAATGCAAACGTATGGGGGACAGTAAATTGGGCAATGTATTATTTGTTCCCACCTAAAAGCCAGGTTTCACTAGATAATACCAAAGATGTGAATGGACAACTAATGAACACACGATCTCAGTTATCTGAAATAGACAAATACGCCTCTAAGATCTATCCGTCTTATTATCCAAAAAAACTTTTGAATGCAGATATTCAAATGCGAACTCTATTTGAATCTAATTCAACCAACCCTGAAAACCTATGTGTCCTTTCGTTTAGATGTATATGGTCACCTAATCTGAAACAAGAATTATCTGGTAAAGCATTCATAACTATGGATCATATTTATTTTTATATGAATAGTATGGGGTTTGTTTCATTATTAGTGAAAAATTTGGATGATTTAGTTCATGTAGAGAGTCAATCGAAGACATCATATAATATGATAAAAGTGTACTCTGTTGAAGGTTTAGATTTGAGAATGAAAATATTTTTGGATGATTCAGCACAGATTGCAGAAAAAATGACGCTTTTGATTAACAATAAAACGAGTGCGAATCCTCTTGATTTTGAAGAAATTATATTACAATTCCAAAAAATTGATGAGAGATATGAGAACATAAACATGTCAAATTTTATGGTATCATATAATAAAGGTTCTGAAGAAAATGGATTTAATATCAATGAAAGTGAAGAATCTCTAAGTTTGGAAACCCCAGTTAATGAAAAAGTTACTGACGGTGATATCTTACTTGGCAGAGATTCTGAACAATCTAATATTGGTACTGTCAGTAATTTGGGGTTAAGTATGAAGAATAATAATGTATCGAGTAATCGTACTGTCAAAGTTGATCCAGTAGTTGAAAAGAAGAACACTAACACCAATAAAAATTATCCAGACAATGAAAACAACTTATTGGCAAATGCTAGTGGCTCTGCTTTCTCATCATTTAACTTTATATCTGGTACAGTTTCTGATGAAGAGATTCTTTTAGGAAAACTGATTCAAGATGAAAATTATGAAATTGCCTACTGTGATGAGGAATATGATATTCCAAGCAAAGCACTTTTTCATATTTTGTTTGGTGACTTATCTCCTATCTTTAAAGAATGTTTGACTATGATTGTGTACGGGATGGAAGAAGGCTTCATTCTGCTCCCGTGGAAAGTTACTGATGATAATAATAAACTTGAAAGAAAAATTATTTACCAAATTTCTACAAAATCTAAAAATGCTATTCTAAAGCATACAAATAATAAGTTGATTGATAATTCCTACCATGGAA
The DNA here is from genome assembly GCA_002564245.1 of Saccharomycopsis fermentans. Classification (NCBI taxonomy): domain Eukaryota; kingdom Fungi; phylum Ascomycota; class Saccharomycetes; order Ascoideales; family Saccharomycopsidaceae; genus Saccharomycopsis; species Saccharomycopsis fermentans. The sequence goes on from JNFW01000002.1 coordinate 912,305, forward strand.
TTGTATTGGGTAGGATGAGTGAAATTCATACTATAGATAAACTTGTTGATAATAAATTCTATAATGTCTCCTTCGAAAGAAGCTCTTTAGAATTACCTTTGGGCAAAGCTTTCAAATTTAAAGGCAGATTTATTATTGAGGAAGTATCTGAAGAACGGACAAGATTGAGAATATATGCTAAATTGGAATTTTCAAGAATGTCACCAATGAATTTCGTTGCTAACAATGCTGCAAAATCCTTTTTCAATGAAGAAGTCAAAAAAATTGATCAGCTTGTGAAAGAAGCTGTTCCAAGGATTGGAAAACATGGAAAGATCAATACTGCGATTAAATTATATGGTCAACTAAGTACCAAGGCAATAGCTTCTCCGGACGACCCAGCCTCAAAGAGAAAATATACTACTGATGATGAGGGGATTGTGAACTTAAATGTTATTATCTTCATGAAACTTTGGTTCAAGGTGATGTCCATCAAATTTTTGAACTCGATTATTTTCTTTTTTAGATGGATTTTGAATTTGTTCAAATTGTTGGTAGATAGTCTTAGCATGAACAAAACTTTAATATTAATACTAACATTCTCTTTAGCTTACAATGTTTGGATAAGTGGTAGAGCTACGGTTTCTTTTTGGAAGGAAAGACGAGAATACTACAACGTTAAACAGTCTAATAGTACCGCACCGAATGAAGAAAAACAAAATAATGAAAACAATTTTAAAAACATCAAAACATCAAGTAACGGTATATTAAAAGGTGCCATTTATTCCAAAGATATCATAGACATGGTTGTTTCAGGCGATAAGCTTTCAGTTAATTCTTCAAATTCCAGATGTTACGACAAGTTTAAGGATAAATCATTTGTTTTGAACTACTGGAATTATGAATACAGGGACTATTCGGCAGAGTATGCCGATAAATCAACATTTGAAATTGCTCTTAAGCTACAAAAATCATTACAGGAGATTGGTGTTCGTAGAAATGAATTATTAGTTGATTTAAAGATATTACAAAAGGTAGAATATGAATTAGCTTTGGGAGAATGGAAGAATTGGTTATATAGTGAGAGCTCTCGCTGTCAGTATGTCAAAGAGGAAATATTTAAGAATGATCTCCTTCAGGACGATAACAATAAAAACGAAAAAAGTGATAACAAACTTGATGAGATTGATTCCAAAAACTTATTTGATTATTGCAGCAGTTGTCAAATTGAACTTGACCATGTTTCATCGGTTTTAATCTGATACATGTCTATATATCATGCATATATATATCATTAATGTTTACGCAATACAATTAATTATTTTGTATCTAGTAAACACTTTTTAAATCGATGTGGTTATCAAGGCTTGATCTTAATGAAACGTCACCTTTTGCATTGCACGTGACTTATTATTATTGCAACTCTTCGAATTTTTGAGTTAATTTTTGTGCGTAAAGTAGCGATTATTTAATCTTGTGTATTGATATTTTTCAAGTAAATCGACAGAAAAAAAAGATGAAAACTGAACAAAATAAAGCAAAAATTGTCTGGAGCTTTGGAAACATCATAGTTCTATGACACTATATTGTTCTTGTAGTAGGCTCATAGCTCCATTTGCAACCTGAAATATTCATTTAATCATCTTTCCAGTAATATAAAAATGGTATGTGTAATGATAGCTTTTTAATTAGTGCATTGAGTTATATTAGATTGTTAAAAACAGTTGAAACTAACATACATTATCTAGTCTTCAACAGGTGTTCCTCCAGGTGGTGTTAGAACGTTGAACAAACGTAGAAATGCAAGTAAAGAAAAAACCAACCAAGCCCCAAACAGTGCCAGATCTGCTGGTGCAGAGGGAAGCAGTGCTGCTATGTTGAAGCTTTTCAGTGAAGAAGCTGATGGCTTAAGTGTTGATCCATTGGTTGTTTTGTTCCTTTCTGTTGGTTTTATTTTTTCTGTTATTATTTTGCACGTTATTTCAAAGTTTACTAGCAAGTTAATGAACTAGTGAGGATTGTTTTATTTATTGTATGATTTTACTTGGAGTTGAATTGGTTTGTCTTTGTTCAAAAGAGATTTGTCTGTGTTTTTACGGTTAAGCTAATATTAGTGCAATTCCATATCAATAATATGTGATAAAGAAAACCTAGGTTAAATAGTCTTGAATTATATAACCAGCCTTTGGCTCATTTTGGGCATAAAAAAATTCAAAGTATCAACCATTTGTAATTTATTGAACACAGCTGAAATAGGTTGAAAGAGTTAAATCTGAAATGAAAAGTATCAATTCATTATTGTTGATATTCTTTAGGTTCCACAATTAGTATTAACTAACTTTTTATGCTCTGGAAATCATCAGTCTTTATCAATTGTAGTATCTGCAAAATATCAGCTGAATGCTAATATGGTTGTAAACTTTTACTATTACGGAATCAAATTAAACAAAGTGTAACTTAGTATTACGTATATTTTTTAAAAATATACAAAAATGTTCAGATATTTAAGAATAACGAAATGGTTTCCCCCACTTTAAAAATGGGAGCCGAAAGCGCTAGCAATATTTTTCAAAAAGAAACCAGAAAATCCACCATCACCTTCTTCAATAGAGCTCTTAAATTTAGCCATACTCATCATTAATTCAACGTTCGCATGATCACCATTCAATGCTTTATCTAAACCATAAGAAAAGTTTAGTAAGAGCACAACAATTAAACAAAATCCAAATACAATTGGACCAAACTTAAAATCTAAGTGATCATCGCCTCTTCTTCTGATAAGGCTGTCACGCTTTCTGAAAATATAATATCCCCAAGTGAGCGAGAAAAGACAGATCAACGAATAAAATGAAGATGAAAGACTAGCTAATTGTGGGAAGCTTGAATATTTAGATGCATATCCAAAGGAATTGGCCAAAACAAATAAAAGAACAGTAGTATGAAGCCATCTGATGAATGTACGTTCATTGGCAAGCCAAACCTTTGCCTCAATTTTTAGTGGTCCTTTATTCTTCAAATACTCTGTTGGTTTTTGTACACCAGGAGGAAGGATGATATCGGCGTCTTCTTCCTCACTCTCAACATCTAATAAGTTTGATTGAGGAATGTATTGTTCTGAGGAAGCTAAATTATTATTGAAATAATACTCATTAGTTATCACTGTCTTTTGTGGTGGAGGTGGTGGTGGAATTAATAATTCTTCATCATCTAAATCATCATCATCCGGATCGGCATCTTCAGCGAGATATTCATCTTCGTTATCTGAAGAATCATATTCCTCCATATCATCAACACTGAAAGGTTTATTCATTAACTTTTGCATCATTTCTTTTCTACCAAGCTTCATACCTCCGGAGTACATACCACCATTACCTTTATTATGCAATAACTTACTCAATTCTTCTTCATGAGCAACTGTATTTTCTTTAGTTATATCTTTCTCTAATTCTGGTAACCAGAAAGGCAAACTGCTCAATTTTTCATCTTCAATATGTAATGATGCAATACCTTGAATATACTTTGAAAAATTTGGAACTTCTTTAACCAATTTAGCATTAGTAGTTAAATCCTTTAACCACTTTCTAGGCCGTTTAGCTTCTGCAGAGAGATTGTTGTTTGGATTTAAGACTGCAGCATAATCAGGATCCTTGATATTGATTTCCATCACAGAGTATGGGAATTTCATATATTCACCTTTTCTAAGTAAGCTGTAAGGATCCTCAATGTTGGAGTCGATGTCAGTTCTATGCCATTTGGAAGGATCTCTGATAGGACGAAGTTTATCGAAAGCATCCTCACGTACGAAAAGAATATCTGAATCAATAACAATTCTGATTCTAGGATCATTTGGCATTTGGAAAGCAGTTCTATTGTAGATACATCTCAAAGTTGGCTCGAGATTGTTCTCGATGATAAAATTTTGCAAATTTGTTAAATATTCTGAAGTCAGTTTATCATTTTTCTTGTTCATGTTGTTCAAGATTTTTTTAATGATACCTGGATCTTTATCAATGACGAATGAATTTATATATTTTTCTTTCAACTTGAAAGACGTCAAAGGTTGAGAAGAGGTATTTGTGGTAGAAACAGAATTTTCTTCAATTGTATTATTAGAATCATGATGAAACAATTTTTTTTCCAAGAAGATATCAGGTTTCTCAATTAATTTGCCGTTCCATCTCAATCTCAAAGTAGGAGAATTAAAGTCCTTTGCCAATTTGGAATTGTACAAATCGAAGTTTGAATTATCAAAATAGAGAGAAGTTACAGTGTTGTCACTTTCACTGATATCATAATCGTTATTGTTATCACCATAAATCAAAACAGGCAAATGTTTCAAAATTTTAGCCTTGACATTCATTAAATTGTCAGGGTGAATCCAAAATTTCAAATCTTTACCTTGGAAGTTTAACTTGTTATTATTAGTGGAGCCTGAGTCGATTGAAGTCAATGAGTTTAATTGGTAGGAGGTACTCAACTTGTTATCTTCTCTCAAAGAGTTATACAAAGAAGAAATTTTGTATAATAAAGGAGAGTAATCTTCGGAATGGAAAGACAATTCGTGCAATCTGACATTCAACAAAGGTTTGACACAATAGTCGGAATGCAAACGATCATGTTTCTTGACAATTTTGACAAAACCAGTGAAATTGACCCTAGCAAAATGGTCCAACTCCTTTGCTAATGACAAATACTCTTCCAATTTTGCTTGAAAAGTTTTTGGATCATAGGAGTTTTGTTCGTTAGAGGTAGAAAAGTCATGAGATTGTAAATCTGAGATGGACTCATCGATTCTTTTGTACTCTGCGGCTTGAAAACTGTAGACTTTTTCCAACTCCAAGTTGAGGGCAGCGACAAAGGCTGACTCGTTCTGTTCAGTCCACTCTTTATTTTCTTGTGAGGAATTACTTGCCGAATAGTACACGTTTTCTTTCAAGAGTTTTTTCAACTTATCATAGTTGATATAGTGTTCTTTCCATGGTGAATAAATTTCCTTATCCAACTTGACTGAGAAAAGCATTTTTGTTCAAAGCAGTGAAAAGTAATATAATTAAAAACCAGATGAACAAAGGCCAGACGAGCAAGAACCAAGCTTTTTGAGTATGAATTGCGGCAGTCTAATGCTTTACGAGATACACAAACAAAGAATGATTCACGAAAACCGTATGGAACACTGTGGTTATATAAGGGAAAGCTCTACAAGAAGACTTCAAGGTTGCATAAAGGGTGTGTGAATGAGTAAATGTAGTAGGATGATTCTTTTTTTTAAAAGAAATCCTACTCTTTTTCCCTGGCAAGCAAGAAAATACAAATTTATGTGAAGACACACACACATAAGCCAAAAAAAAACTTTCTTTTAATATGCACGTGCTCCTTCTACAAGTAATATTTACAAACCTAAATAGTCAATAGTCACAGCTTACAGGCAGCTGAGTAAATATAATCAATCACCCAAAGAATTTTGTAATAATCACAGCTGCCAGTCCAGAACCGGTTGTTGAACAATATCCAATTCAATTTTGTACAAGATCGATTTGGTTTTTAAGGGTTTATGTGTTCTAATGGATGATGAGGGCATCATAATACATTATTGCCAACTAAAAATTATCAGCATTCATCAATTGAACAGTGGTTCTAATTAGTTACTACAAATTAGTCAAAGCTGGCTGTCTTGTATTTATTCAGCATTTAGACTTTTAGTGTCTGGGACTGAATTGCTCTTTCAGGTTAGAAACGTGTTCAGCCTTTTAGTGCAAACAAAAAGATTTTCTCTTGAACAGTTTTGGAAATAAAGGGCTGAAGCAGAAAATAATGTACTGTTGTGAATCAATTACTATGTAAACCAATTATTACCAGCATCCGCTCATCAAACCACTGGGAGCGCACATCCAATAACGTATAACCTATACCTTAGGTAACCCACGTTTTCAACACACCCAATAGTAGAATTTGACAACACTATTCGCATCCGTAGCCCAATAACATCCAAAGTTTTATAAACTCAGAACTATAGACATTAGAACCATACAAACCAATTTTTAAAACCCTTAAATCCAACATCCATAAATCATCAAACAAAACCCTAGCACCAAAAAACTTAAACCAAGACACCTAAAAACCAGGTATTTAAAATTTTTCGATAAACCCAGTGCATCTAACTACACACACATGGAAGAATTGTTGATTCCGCTCTCTTATCTCAAATTTTTCTGGTTTTTCTGTTTCCCAAAGTTTCCCTCTATTAAGCTTTCAGAAAGACAAAAGTGACGCGGTGCTTCTTAACACAAAAGATTCTTCCCTTCCTCAAAATTGTAACTTTGCATTAACAGTCTCCAAAAATTCGAAAAACTGTTGCAACCATGCGAGGCTTGAGTGTGGTTGTGAACCTTGATACATGTAAATTCACGATTCTCACAATCACCGCGGCCTTTGTTTACACAATGACAGGGAACCTAGCATAAAGGCAATGGGAATCAATCAGCATCAAAGTCTTGCGAGCCAGGTAAATTGTGCAGTACAATTCAAGATCAAACTCCCAATAATCGTGCTGATTTTGCTTGGATGCCTTCCACTAAGCTATCAGCCACTTGAATCTCACTAACCACAATTTCCGCCGTCAGTGTTTGGGAACCGCAATGGCACCAACATATGTGTCTTCAGTGTTGCTAGATACGTGCTGGACCCAAGTACGTCGAATACCCACAGAGGACAGTTTTGGAGATCAAGCACGGGTTCTGGAAGATCCAGACGCAACTTCGAGGAGTTTGTCTGATGAAATAGAGCAGCTATCATATAAATCTGTCGGCCAGCTGGAATTCGACGACGCTCAGCATAACGAATCAGATACCAACAATCTGAAAAATGAGTACTTGAGCAGTAATGACAATGCTGCTGACCCAAATGAAACTAAAAACGAAATTTTAGTTGTTCCTAACACCAAGGGATTTACCAATATTGTTTTAGAAGACCCTGGTAGCTCGACTAAATCGATTCAGAATGGAAAAGAGAGCAATGTCTTCAACGGAGATAAAATTCTTGAAAGCAAATCCTATTCCACGTATGATAGCACTGTTCTGAATGACGTCTCTTTTGTATACTTCGAGGATTTCAAAGTTTTAAATGGACTCATTGAAGAAAAGACAAACTTGAAACTATTTCAACCCTCTGATTTTGCCTTGATATACTCGCAATTTGAGGAGCAGAAAGAAGATCCAGAGGCTACCACTATGTCAAAATCTGATGTAGTCTTTTTTTACGATTCTCTATTGGACGTCAAGTTTACCGAGGATGCCGTCTTATTGAAAAATGAGCCAGTTAATCATACCCTTTCACAACTTGAATATGAAAATTTTATGCATTCACCCAAGGTATTTAGTTCGTCATCATCATTAAATTCTCCAATTACTAAGATAAAGAATACAAAGAAGCCTGTTTCGATTGCAAAAACAAAACTCAAAACTCCTATGTTATCAATATACGATAAACAGGATCCTCCATCATTTGATAATAGCTTTCTAAATTACAAGCTGTTTAGTAGTAATGATGGTAGCTCTTTTTATAAACTTCAAAATGAAATTTACTCAAAAGAACATGAAATACAATATAGAGATGAACTTATCAGCAAGCTAGAGATTCAATTGTCCCAATTCGAAGACAAAACTAAAAATTTTGATTCGATCAATAAAAAATTGAATAAGGAGCTATTCTTAAATCAACAATATAATGAAGAGTTGCTAAAAATGACAAATGATTTAGCTGATTTACGTACTAGCTTCAAAGGACTAAAGTTGAAAAATGAAAATTTAGTTAAAGAAAATACTGAACTTAGTGGGTGTATCACTGAATTGATGAATAAAGTTCTGGATTTAGAGGAAAAGCAAAACCATTTGATGATTTCATCGTCAGCTGACTTGATTCCTGAAAGTCCTCTGGAAAATGGTAACAAAAATGTAGTCAAGCCGGATAAAGACATCAAACTTATGGATAAAAAATTAGCTCAATTAGCCAAGACTTATGAATTAGAAAATTCAAAATTGTTGAAGAAAATTGAATTGTTGGAAAAAAGCTTATTGGGCTCAAATTTAAAAGTCAATTTGTTCCTAGAAAAATTTAAGACTTTGAAAAATAATAAGCTTGATCAATTTAATAAACTTCAAAGCATATTGCAACGACAAAATTTTGAGAAATCAAATGCCTTGGAAAATAATCATAATGAGGAGAATCCCAAAAACACTAAAGAAAGGGCTATGAAATTACTTGAACCTGAGGTCTCGTTCGATAAGTACTCACAGAGCATGCGAATTCATCAAGGCTGGTTCTCCAAATTTCATCAATACATAAGTCGATATAATATCTCCTACAAACAGCTTGTACTTTTTTGCATAGTTTTAATTGTTATCACATTGGTCATAAAACGCTTTATGATATTTCCTTTATACATGAGAAAATATCCCTATGGAGATTCCCATACCGAAAATCCTTTTTCTAATAATTTGCTACATTTTATAAACTATCCACACAATCCACTTAATCTCAATCACAATCCTGTTGATACGTTGAAAATGAGATATCAGCATGATCCGGACTTTCAGATGTTTGTAAACCAAAATAACTAAAACTCTTCCAAGTATTTCGCTGCTTCATTTTTCATTTAATAATAGAAATATTTCGATTTCGATTTAATATTTCTTTCATTCAAAACTTCTTATTTCAATATTATTAGCTATTTTCAATTTGTATCATTTATTTCTTTTGCTTTAAAATTTTTATTTCTATTTTTTATATTTTTGTTTTTGCTCCTACTGATTTATCTAGACGTTACTTATATTTTTTATCTGCTTATCTCTGTTAATAAATTTCGAAATTTCCAATACAAAGGTTTATGCTATTTATTGTTTCCATATTTCACTCAAATTACATATCCGCTCCATATAGTTTCTTGAAGCATTGCAGTTACATGCAAAAACGCACTTTGAGGTTACTTTCAAAATGCGTCCTTCTGAGTAATATAATTTTTCAATACACAAAGAATATATGTGCTCACATTGTAAAGCTAAAGAAAAGTCTACACCAAACAATTAATTCGTTTTCCATTCTGATAGGTATATTTGTATAACAAACAAGATCAAATAAATACATAAGAATTGAATGATTAAAAATAATATAAAAAGAGAAACAAAAGACGGTTGACTTTTTCAATATTATTTAAAAAAATGGAAAACAAGAGAAAAAATAAAAATATGAATAAAATAACAAATAAGAAATGAAATGCTAGGTATATATACATCACAAGATAGTTCAACTAGGAAAAAAAGTAATAACGTTGAATTTCTATAAACTTTAGTGACTCACTTCAATTCATCGCGACCAGTAACATTCCCTTGATCTTGTGTGAAATATTGTCCATTGGCATAATCTTGCGGAACATGTGCTTGCTGTTGCTGAAGTTGTGCCTGTTGTTGATAATAACTATTATAGTCATAGTAATTAGGATATGCATGTGCCGCAGGGTTTGAAGCTGCTGTTGAATTTGCTGGAGCTGTGTTTGGTGAGTATTGATAATAGGCAGCAGCAGTAACAGCTGCTGCATTGTTATTATTCATTGCAACATTATTGACATTACCAGTAGTACTATTTGCAGTGTTATTGAGTTGATGCATTTGAGCTTGTTGTTGCTGATCAACCATCCAAGCTTGCTGCTGTTGCTTGTTAGCAACGGCTGGATTTCCTGGGTTTGCGCTACCGCTGTTTGCAACAAATGATTTTATATCTCTGACAAATAATGGATACAAAACATCAACTATATCTTCTTTCTCGGCCAACTCTAAAGCACGATCATAAGGAATCCAAACACCTTTCAAGTTCATTGACCCAATTTTCACAACATGTCTAATCTTTTCCAGTTTCAAGATACCATCTCTACGTCCTCTAGTCATATGTGCTACATTGAGAAGTTTGGTTCCGTTAATCATATTATTGTCTGCCCTACGGACCACTGTAACATTATTTGCCTCAACTTGATAACATTCTGTCTTTTCATCTTCCCACATTGTTGTGGCTACATGGGGAACAGCACGCATTCCAGCTGGAGGTACTTGTCCTAATGAGGAAGAGTTATTACCATTTCTGACAGCTCCATTCGCTGGTGCTGCATTGACATTTGTAAGGCCAACAGCAGCAGCCATAAGTGAAGCAGTGGAAGCAGCGCTGTTGGAGCCATTAGAATTGCCAGCAACTGTATTGCTTGGAGTGCCGTTACCATTTGCATGAGATATGATGTAGTTTGATGGAGACATAGTTGATGCGGCAGCTGCAATAAGAGGATTAGCAATACCATTATTCATAGAAACAGCTCCATTCGTAGAAGCTGGGGTAGTTTGGTAAATTGGATAACCTTGTACATAGCCATATCTGGAATAGTCGTATGGCAATGGGTTTTTATAATATTGCAGTTGGGCTGGAATTTGTGCTTGTTGGGCAGGTGTCTGCTGAGAAAGTGAGTTGGCTGCTGTAGCATAATAAGAAGTATATTGCGGATGCGCAAGTCCCATGGCAGCTTGTTGCTGCTGTTGTTGTTGAGATTGATGCTGTTGAGGGTATTGGTCATAGAATGATGGCGTAGTTGTAGAAGAAGCAGACATAGCCGTTGGGTATGCTGCATGTTGATGAGGATAATAATTAACATTAACTGGATTAGTCTGATAATTGTACATGGCAGCATTCGAATTTGAAGGGGTATTAGTAAGCTGTTGAGAAAGCTTTGGATCATATTGTTGTTGTTGCTCCAATTGAGTTGCACTTCCGTGTTGTTCTGGCAATATAGTTGTTTGTTGTTGTTGAGGCGTAGATGCTACTGAGTTAGAGGTAACAACAGCAGACGAGTTTTGATTAACTGAAGATGAAACAGGTGGATTAGTACCTTTAGTTTGGTTTATAGCTGAGCCAACGGCATTTTGGGGAGAACCTGATTCGAAGTTATTAATGGAAGGAGTTGGAACAGCTTGATAGTTCTGTTCGACTTTTTTTATGTTTGCAGGATCAGACTGCAATTGATTCTCACCAGGTGCTGATGAGGATGGAGGAACCGATTTCGCGGTGGCAGGAGCAGCGGTGGCTGTGGTGTTAGCAGCAGCAGCAGCCGATGGAGATGAGGCAGACATGACAAACAGTTGAATCTAGAATTTATTGGAGTTTTGAAGAAGATCGAAATAATTTAACTGAATTCCCAAATCTAGAAGGAATAAATATTTTGTCTACAATAGGCAAGTTTGATCAATTCAAGGATCACAAATAGAAAATGCCAAAATGTGAAACGAGGAATAAAAAAAGAAAACAAAATTGCAATGACGAAGGCGACCAGGACTAACTCAGTGTATTATCAATTGAATGAATCTGGTGGTTATTGTTGGTGCTAAGAAATTGGAAAACACAAGTCTAAAGGGGGGATAAAACACGCAGGTAGAAACTATTTCCAGTGAGAAAAACAAAGTAGATGAAGTTCTATGTGTAATTGGAGGAGAATATCTACTATTGTGGGTTTTTGCATATGATGCGGGATCTAGGTTTGCTGTGCAGGAGGATATCTTTGTTTTTACAACCAGACACGGTGTTCAACTGAATGGAATTGTACAAGCAGCTAAACAATAGAATTTGGCACAATTCTATGGACACTAGATAGATATTTGGGGAAGCAGCTGTATTGGTGGCAGGCAAATATCTGGAGAAATGATGCAGTATGGGCAGTTCGGGTTCAACTGGAGCTAACTGGCAGATTTCTGGTGTAATTTTGAGGGTAGCTTGCGAAATTAGATACAACTGGAAGGTTAATATCTGATGTGGATCTATAGGATAGCTGGTTCCTCTTTATAGGTTTGATATCTTTCAAATTGGAATAATAAAGAAGGATATATACGATGGGAAGAGGAAAGGTATTCGTTGATGAAGGGGAATATGCAATTTTTTTTCTGTTAAAAGAGAAGAAAAAATTGTTTGTTATTTTTTTTTTTTTTTTCTGTAAATATATTTTTTTTTAGTTTTTTTTACTTACTTATTGGGCTGCGACTTGTTTCGATTTCCATGTATGCGCCTGCGCTTTATTCAGTGAAGTGTACAGAAGAAAAAAAAATTTTTCATTTGTTTCGATTTGATTGAATGCGGAACTTAGCATATTGATCTATTCGTGCGATTAGACCAGAACAAACTGGGAAAAAGACCTAGAAAATGGGCTAAAGAGCAGTATTACACTTCCAGGAACTCAAAACAGCTTTACAGTTACAGATTTTCATTGACCTTGATTGTTAGACTTTATTGATTTTGATTGCTAGACTTTATGGAGTTTGATTGTTGGAATTTACTGACTTTGATTGTTGGAATTTACTGACTTTGATTGTTGGAATTTTTTGACTTTGATTGTTGGAATTTATTGACTTTGATTGTTGGAATTTATTGACTTTGATTGATGGAATTTATTGACTTTGGTTGTTGGACTTCATTGACATGAGTTTCAATTGAAGAAAAACTGACAATTTTGTGTGTGTGTGTAATCTGTTTGTCGTAGTTTGCTTGCCAAAATGTAATCTGCTAGATTGACGATCGCGTCCACCTCACTTGATTTCGTTACCCATTTTCAAGAAGGTATTCATCCTGTACCACTTTGGAATCATCCTATATCACATTGGGTCTGCCTAGTGTGAATTCTTTCGGAACTGCTCATTTTACTGCCTTTCAGTGTATAACGTGCTTAGAATCCAACAACAATTGTGTTGATTCGCCAGTATTTTCGAGCATACCACAAATCAAGCTCCACTGATCATCACTAAGCTTGGGTCTCCCTATTCCAGTGCCAGACAAAGTATTTTGGTACATTCTTACAGCTCAAATAGTTCCGCTGCTCATTGTCTCGTCTCTAGCGTGGTGGCAATTACTTGGCATACCAATACAACTACATAGATATTGATACTACAACCTCAACGCCTGATTTACAATATTTTCTTTTTTGATCCCCAGACTTTTGGTATATGATCTACGGACTTTGATAGCTATCTTTGTTGGTAGTAGAAATGCAGCCAACAACTTAAGCGATCCAGACACAATATGCACACTGCGCGGCAGATTTCCCTACTTCACCGGTACAAAAAAAACCGTCGAAGGCCTCTCTCCCATACACGCATACTCCATGGTAATGCCTCCGGGGCTGCATTGCAGCGCTCTTCTGTGCTCTCAGACCGCGTTCACTCAGTGCTATCTCCCTTTTTCACCAAGCAGTCCGTTGAATGTCAACCAAAACTTAGAGAATGCAGCATATAATTACAACTCTATCTCCGATAAGTCGTCTTTGTGCGTGAATTTCTGTCCTCAATGCCTACTTTCAACACAGTCTAGGCGCAATGTTCGCCTGTGACGCTCCTTTTTTGAAAACTACAGATCCAAATATAGTTGCCCCAGGCAACTGATTATTTATCTTTCCAACTTCCTCTTAAGGCTCGATTTGCATTTTATTTTTTTTTGTATTGCTTCTATTCTGGTCTCTTCTTATTGTTTCGTAAGTCGGGGTTGGCTGCATTCACATTTGATAACCGGTTGCTCTGTGCTACCAATGATCGCCAAAACACACACAATAAATGAGGTACAGAAAAAAAATAAAGAACAAAAATAAAAATAGAAACAATAACCGAAACCACACAACCAAGAAAAGTGAAAAAAAAAGAAAAATTATTTTAGAATCATAGCAGGCCTACATTTCCACTCTTATCTCAGAATTTTGGATTTGCTTTTTGATTTAAAATTTTCTACCGTGCAACAAACTTGTCACTTGTCTCGCTCACTAAGCATATTCGCGCATATTCCGGCATTACAACTCATACCCGAATAAGCCAATCATCTCATCGCATTCTGTACCTCTCACGGAAAAATATACGCATAAAAAAAGCCAATTCATAAAAGTCGCTTTTTTCTTTTTTTTTTCTTTTCTTTTTTTTGAGGTTATGCAAAAACAACAATCCATCGCATTGATTATTTGCAAAATCAAATTTAAAACTGTAGATCGCTCAATATACTTGCCAACTGCCCCTAATGCTCTTTTGCAAGTATTTTTCTCAGCTCATGCTTGATTTTCTCAGGTCGTGCTTGATTTTCTCGTTGACCTGAAAGATACAGTCAGAAACACTCATCTATTTTTTTTTGGCTAGTCAAAGCAATCCAGAGAAAATGTTCTGAAATTGTGACAGATTACGTGCCCTGTCTCTATCTGCTAGCTGCTGGGTCGCACAGTAAAACAGTAAAAAAGTACGGACGGATTAAGCTCCACTGGCACCACTGAAAAATTGCTGACACTAGCCCAGTCATGTTATTGCTCTTCACCAGCGAAACGAATCACAATAGATGTCTCGTCAAGCCATGAATATTTCATTCCTCACGTTCACCTTTTCAGAAAAGTAAACCATTGAGCAATACAAATATAGTCTATTTTCATCTTTTTCTGTGGTTTTGATACCTTTTTCAGAGGCATTCCCCGATACCGTTGTTCCTTCAGTATTTTTTCCCCGCAGAAGCATGTCCAAAACCCTCAATTCGTCTGGGTTCGCCTCGGGTGACAACCTTTCACTTAGTACACACCCTGACACTGCTCAGCAACCCTCTCTGCCCAGCTCTTCTCCTCGATCTTCCACTCACTTGATCTCGGGATTTGTGGCTGGTTTGATCTCTGCGGCAGCACTCCAGCCATTCGATCTTCTCAAGACCCAACTCCAACAGCTGTCTGTGAACTCATCCAACTCATCCATACTACTGCTTCTTTCAAATACAAAAAGTCTCAGGTCCTTGTGGAAAGGTACGCTTCCCTCCATGTTGCGTACTTCAATTGGATCATCGTTATATTTAACATCGCTATCCCTTCTGCGTAATTATCTTTCCAAACACTTTTCCCCCTCATCGGGTTCTTCATCCGCCACTGCGACATCTTCCTCTCTTCCAAAGCTCTCACACTGGCAAAACTTGGCCACAGGCTCCACCATGCGTGGTGTTGTAGGTCTTGCTACAATGCCTTTTACTGTTATCAAGACTCGCTATGAGTCTCTGGTGTACCACTATACTTCTATCCGTCAAGCAGTATCTGCAATAATTGCCTCTAACGGTTGGAAAGGATTCTTTCTCGGAGCAGGCTCTACACTTATAAGAGATGCCCCATATGCAGGGCTCTATGTTTCAATGTATGAAAAATTTAAGGAAATTATACCAAAGATTTTCGATGTGAGCCCCTCCTTTAACCTTATAGCTAGCAAACACACGGATAGTTTATTTGCCTCAGTTTCAGTAAATACCTGCTCTGCAGTCCTTGCTGCTGCTATCGCTACTTTAATTACTACCCCTTTTGACACAATTAAGACTCGAATCCAGATATCTCCAGAAAAATATACAAATTTTGGTACAGCATTATCTCTGATTCTCATTAATGAAAAGTACACTGCTTTATTCAAAGGTGCATCTCTCCGTCTTGCTAGAAAAACTTTAAGTGCTGCCATTGCTTGGGGTACGTATGAAGAACTTCTTAAAATATTGTAAAATCTTCCCGAATAATAATATCATACTGGAGCATTGTTTTCCTTAGTCGTATTCTGCACAACTATCCATTTCAAACCACATTTTATAGACCGTCTTTGTATATATCGAAATAGACATCATCTTTTCTTCTGAATTTTTGATAAAAATTAATCAACTAGTTTATCCGTAGCTCGTTATTTTCATCTAAATTTTGCTTGAAAATTAGAATAGAACCGATTCCGTATTGACTATTATACAGTAATATATATAAAATTGAAATCCCACCCAAGCTGTATCTTCAAAACAAATCATAACTTCCGAGAAATGAGAAGCAGTTTCTTATTATTAACAAATGAGACAACAATGAAAGAATCAACAAATTTACGTTAATTGAGAAGTTTCAAAAGCTATATCAATGCGCTAATTGTGCAGAGCAGCATAGAAAACAGTATTAAAGAAAAAATATGTGGGTTCATAAATACATAAATACTATTTATTGAGGTTAATTGAAGTCTGAACCTGCCAATATTTGAGTGGCCACAGTTCGAATAAATACTTGCTATAAATTCTGAGCTTAAAGTTTAGATTGTCCGTTGACAAAATCGATACCCTTCTTAATAGAACTTACTAATCCTTTTACTGCAACACCAATCATCTTTTCTTCTTCAGGAGCAAGCTCATCTAATACAGAGCTATCAGCAAACAAAACATGGCCATTTCCATCAAATCTGAGAGGAACTGCAAAATAATCGACATTAGTTCCGGTGCCACTTAATTTTTTGACTTTATTCTTAACGTCTTGACCTCCGTTAACAGATTCCAAACAAACAAAAGCAGGTAATTCTCTTTCGCCAATTCCAGCAGCAGCATCTAAGTCACGGCCAGTACGTAAAGCATTCAACACCTTAAGGGTGAAAGAATAGCCTGCAAATGCCATAGATAAGGTTGCGGAACCAGCTCCTTGCTTAGCAGCAACAACTTCATCACCACCAAACTTGATACGTTTGATATACTTTTTGTAAGTATCAGTAGTGTAAACCTTTGTTGTTCTGATAGAATGCTTCTTGTTTAAAAGCAATGGGATAATGGTATCACCTGAATGGCCCCCAATAACTGTAACTTGACTAGGCATGTCATCAATGGTGGAGTTTGGTTCTTTGAAAGACTGTTCATTGAGGAATGTTTTTGCACGAACAAGATCCAAGTTTGTGACACCAACAACACGAGAACCGATGGATTTTATCTTATATTCTTGACCCTTAACCTTGTAGAAACGTTTCATAGTTTCAATGAAGACAGGAACTGTGGAATTGACTGGATTAGAGATAAGTAAAACCGTGGCACTGTCTGGAGCATATTTGGCAACTGAAGTAGCCAAACTCTTGACAATTCCAGCGTTGATCTTGAACAAGTCATTTCTTGTCATTCCTGGCTTTCTGGCAACACCAGCAGATATAAGGATGATGTTAGTGTTGGCCAAACACTTCTTGATAGCGGTTTCATCGTTTCTATCTTTAGGATTTGCATCAAAACCGGAAACTTTGCACTTTGAGTTGATGTGTGATAAATCAGTAGCTACCCCATGGGCACCTCTGATATCGAAAAGAGAAAGCTCGTCCACTAGAGGGGAAAGCTTCAAAAGAAGCGACAATGGCAGTCCAATACCACCGCCAGCACCGAGAACAGCTACTTTGACCATTTCTGTGGGTAAATTGAGATAGTGTGATAAAAGTAAATATGCGCAAGCAAAAGCCGAACGACAACCTTTGGATCGTACAACTGTGATGTAGTTTCAGAATTTAAAACTAAAGAGATACTAATCGAGATGAGAAAATAGAATACAAGATTTGAGAAAACTAATTCTTCACGTTCTGTTTCTATATTGTGTATATTTCGTTCTTAATTGTGGATTCAGACGAAGTTTGAAAGAATTGTCGTTTGCTCACGGTTAAAAATCACGAGAGGAATAGCCACATATATATAGTGTTTGACTAGCTGGCTGCAGTGCCTGACTTTTTTTTTTTTTTAGTACATCTCTCCCTCTCCCCAACTTTCAGCTACGGGCATCCCAATCCCGTTGGTGTATAATTGTTTTCGCTGCTGCATTCATACGTCAGGTTGCGCGTACTTCATGTGTATGTTAGGTCAATCATTCAGCATGTTGATTTAGTCTATTATCATTTCTTAGTTTTTCCAAGCATTTACAATGCTAATATCCTCCTCCCCTAAAATCCTTCATAACGTCTCTAAGAGTCTAACATCATCAACCTGCTAGTAGTATTTCATGAAGGTTTCAACACCAATTGCACGCAAGAAAATACCATTTTGGGGCGCTTTGAGAAGTTTCTCGTTTTCTTCTTCTTTATGGACAACTACGAAATTTTCAGTAGCTCAAGTAATTATATTTCTTTTTTCACTGCAAGGTTGGTAAAAAATTTTTTTGTGAAAAAAAAATCATGTATGTAAAAACTGGAGGACTCAGGATGACTCAGGATGACTCAAGTGCATTAGAATCACTGAGTCACAGAATAGTACAGAAACCTAAATAGAAATTTTGAATCTGAACTTATTGTCTTGAATGCATTGGGCATTTAGCTACACAAGTATGCTGGAGGTTTTCAAGTTAAGATTCCCCAGATTATTCTGACTCTCTAAAATAAACATGGTGCATGTTCTTACAACAATAGCACCGACAAGAAACAACTTGCACCGTTTGCGTAAACAAATGAGACCCCGGGAAATATTTCGTTGTGTTCAGCGCAGGAAAAATTACCCTTATTCTGTTTATAACGGAGAAAAATAGCTCTGAAAAGAAAGTTCATTGCTCCATACGTCCAACGTCTCTCGGAGTTTCTCTACCAAAAGAGTCATGAGACCTATGAGACTTGTTTTCGTTTTCTTATCTTTTTTTCTTCACAAAAGGGTTATCCATCAGCTGCACAGTTAGCATTTACACAAACTCAGTACAGTACCTCTATTACAAAAATCACATCAACATATAAATAATAGTATTTACATTAGACTCTGTATTATAATATTTACATCATTATGTAACACAAAATATATATCAATATGTAACACACAATATACATCAGCATGCAATATCAAATTCACATCAAAGCAGATTTAACACCAGCTATCTTCTAGCCTTCTTTCTGCCATGGTACATACCATTCTCGTCCTTGCCTGTTTTTCTCTTTTCTCTGATCTTTGCATGTTTCTTCATCTTTCTTTTACTGGCAGCCTCTGGATTACTGAGCTTCATCTGGGCTCTCTTGGTTCTTCTTTCCACTCTTCTTTCCACAACAATGCCTCTTACTTTCGCAAACACTTTACTGTATTCAGAGACCCCGATCTTGTTCTCCAAAAGTTTCAAACATTCGGTGGACAATTCGTACACTTCCTTCTTATCTTGCGGATCGTCATCCTCTACATCATTCTCAGTGAAATTGTACAATGATAAGATTATACTCTCATTAATTTTGCTTTCAAGCAATCTGTTCTCGTTCATAATCTGTATCACCATAGCACAAAGCTTAATGGAACATTTTTTGGAGTTCACAAATTCTTGGCTCCTGTAATCATTTCTCATTATTGCACCAAGCTTGTAAACCAACCATTCGACCGGAGTAGTGAACTTCTTGGTTTCAACTGAATTTTCTTCATCGAGTTCCTCGTCTTCTTCCTTTTTCTTGTCATCAATATATTCAATGCTATTCTTCTCCCATCTCATAGTAATAAAAATCAAGTTCTTAACAACTTGATTGCCTAATTCCATATTAATTCTTGGAGCGGCTAATTGTCTTATCAGTTTGTATGCAATAGTTTGTAGATCCAAATCGCTTAAAAACTTGACTTTATCAAGATTTGATAACAATATACCCATCAATCTACAAGAGCTAGATCTCACCCAGGAATGTGGATATAACAAAAGTGATACAATGTATCTCCAATATTCCTGGTATCTCCCATTTATGGATATAAATACAGCTTCTTTTTCAATCAGTACAATCTGACTAAAACAGTTTAGCCCAGAATATACGAGTTCCCACTCTTGCTTTCTCTGCTCATCGAAATCTTCATCATCTTCATCGAATATAGAATCTCCATCACTAGCAGCTTTGAAAATATCCATCAATTTAGACATAAAAATTTGATTTAATTCAGAGGAGTGTTTCAATCCAAAGCTTTCCAAATATATTTTATAAATTTGGAATCCGCATCTAATCAACATACCATTGAGCTTCTGTTTGATCCATGATATCAAAAAATAATCAATATGCTCAATTGCACTATTCAAACTGTCAGACTTGCCGCTGTCACTAAAGCTTGACAAGTTACCCATTAGAAGCTTCAATATTTCAGAAGCACTTTCACGACACTTTAGCGAATCATCGGTTACAGCCACATTGCTCAAAGCAACAAAAAAAGATGTCGCAATTTTTAACAACAAATCTTGCGTAGACTTAATTATTATAGACTTTATTAATTCGAGCACTGATAAACGACCAGCCTCAGAGGGATAACTTAAATTTCCAATCATTGCTTTAAACTCTTTTTCGAGCTTTCCTTTCCCTTGATCATACTCCATGATAAATTGGAAATAAGAGCTTCTTGCCATACTTCTAACCTCTCTTGTATGATTGGTAACCAAAATTTTTGATACCTTTTCCATAATATCATATACTTCAGACAACATAATATGTTTACTCAAGACCGCCTTCAAGAAATTAAATGCCAATCCTTGCCTGTTAGGATTCTCTAAATCCGGCAGTAATCGCACCAATATATAACTAACAGCCAGTTCCTTAAGGTCGACATCGTCATTTTTATGTCTCACAACAGCAGCTAAAAACCTTAGGCATGCCTGAGCTATATCTGAGTTCGTACTTGGTGTATCTTTGAAAATTTTTAAAACTCTTCTTGTGGCAATATTTAACCTTTTTGTAGCTTCTTCATCTAATGGTAGCAAAATTATGAAATTAAGGACCTTCAAACAAGCGATAATAAGACCATCGTTTTCAGATCTTAAACTTTGTTCTATTAATGGAATGAAGCCACTCAAATTACTGAAAGTTACTAATTCCTCATTGCGAGATAATATGTTTCTGAGCATTTCCATAGAAAATTTTCTCAAGCTATCAAAGTACTTCGAAAATTCCATTTCTGTTTTCATAGGTTTGGCATTTAATTGGACCAAAAAATGTTCCTCTTGTTCTGAATGGGGGTTGTTCTTGAGTGCTAGTTTTGAGGTTTGTAGGAATTCCTTAGAGTCAACAAAAATTTCATAGCATAAAACTAAAGAAGTCAAAGATGAGGATCCCGGGTTGTGGTTAAATCCCATAGCAATTCTTTTTAATAATTCATCTAACTTATTCTGGGTTTTCAAATTTATGCTTTCTGATAATAGTAATTTGATAGGCTTTAAAAGAGTGTTAAACTCGTCCAAACTAATGTATGTAGCTAAAATTTCAGCAGTGTCGAAGCTTTTATTGTGCTTGACCTCTTTAGTTTTTGAGCTATATCCTTCAGCTTCCTTTTCTTTCGATGCAGCACCAAAGGTATCCTCCATAATAATATCCATTATTAAATCTGAGCAGTCATTTAATCCACCAACGGTTATCACACCGTTCAATAAAACTAACAAATAGTGAACAGTGAAACTCAAAATATGAAGTTGTGGACCTCTTTTCAATGCTGACTTTAATTCTTTTATGACAAACCTGAAGTATCTAGTTCCCAACATATTTACTATCTTACCCAAAGATTTTCTTACGGCATCACGTAATTCTTCAGATTTACTTCTTAAGGTCTGGGAAATTTTAGTTAGTACAGAAGGTAACTGAATTTCTTTGCTTTCTTTTGATAAGCACAAAATTAATGCAACCATAGCTTCTGAAATAGTAATTCGAATGCTTGCTGTATCTTCATCTCTCGTGAGTAGCAAATTTTCAAGTTTTGGATTAAGCTCCTCAACAATGAAATAGTCAATCTCTTCTTGTTTCTTTGTGAATTCTTTGATAGTAGCCTTATCATGGTCAATATTTTTGTGAAAGTGATTAGAATTTATTCTTTCCTCGTTTTGTTGTATATCACCTACCATCGTATTCGCATTATCTGCCTTTTCAGAAGCTTCATTCGAATTTTTGACAGAAATTAATATCGATTTGCTACAAGCAATTACTAATCTTACCATATCATGAAAGTATTCTAATTGACTGTTCAAAAAGGAAACATATCTTCTCATTAGCGCCTTGTACTGGTTCCAAGTAACATATCTTGTCAATATACCAGTAGTTTCGATTGCATCATTGGCTAATTGCCTAAGATTTTCTGTTTTCCCTGTGTACACAAATCTTTCCACAATAGGAATTAAATAACGCGAAATATTCGATGGAGAAATAAAAGGGGCAAATTGTGGTAACCTATTGACAGCTCTTTGTCTTCTATGAATTTGAATATGATTGATATTAGAAAAAAAGTTTGCTTCTTCGTCATTATTAAAAAACAAAACTTTCATATCGCTGAGTTCTGTATAATACTTAGAATATTCTATTATGTGTGACAACAAACTGACGTATTCCTTCTCAACTTTTTCATCTTTATTTCTGAGACCAAATCTTAAGGCTTCCAATACTACTTCTTTGAGTAATTTAATTGCAGGTTTCGCTTCGTCGGCATCCTTATACTTCTTCGATATCCCATCAACAAACCTTGACAAACCATGTCTTGCATTGGTTCTGATACCAAGCTCCTCATCTTCAATAAAGAAAAGAAAGTTGTATAAGAATGGTAACCACTGAGTTGACGTTAACTTATCAAACTTTTCTTCTGAGAGGCAGGTATATGCATCAATTCGTCTTTCGAAATCAATTTCAGCAATTCTACCTGAGCTATAACTATTTAAATCCGCTATGAGTTTCCCAACTTCACAAAATTCTGGAATCAAACCACCAATAGAAAGCATCACATTAACAGCAGCATCTCTAAATTCGACATCGCTGTAACATACGAAAAATTTGGAGACCATTACATAAATATGCTCGACATCCGAAAACCCATTCGGAACTCTTAATTCAGGCAAAATTTTTCCGACAGCTATCAACATTTTAGTCTTCAACTCAATATTACTAGCAGATTTTGCTATCGTGTGTCTATTTTTTTCTGGAGTCAATCTATCCAAGGCATTCATTAAAGTATCTAACAAAGTCTTCACGACAATAGTATCTTCTGGACTTATCAATTGCCTCTCTATAAACGACAAAATGATATTAACTACCGAGGATATAACTTCTTTAGAAACATCAGATCTTTCCAAGATGTTAGGAAATGTTTTGAAACAACTTTCTACAATCATCTTTTGAGAAATCTCCATATTGTCATCCACTATAGATCCATCGTCGCCCAACAAAATGAAGTTGTTCACAAATGTCAATAATTCATGTAGAACAGAATTCTTAGAATTAGGATTCTCGAAAAGATCTAAAATAGCCCTGATCGGTCTGAATTTCTCGAAATATAACATGTTGATTAATTCTGGTGACTGCGCCCATGAGATAATAATCAACATTAGTGAGGATGGAGCTTGCAAATTTTCAACAGCGAACTTTTCAAGACGATTCTTGATAATTAAATCATATATCAATGAATAGTAATTACTCCAACTGAACGAAACAAGTACATAAGACGCCGCTTCCCTCTTTTCCAACTCGTTTCTCAGTAATAAAGTAAACAATCTACTCAAATCCCTTAAACCGATTTGCCTAACAGATTTCGCAATCTTTATGAGAACGGAATCATCTTCACTGCTAGAAAAATTATCGATATAAAATTGAGAAACTCCAATTGAAAATATCAATGGATTGATTGTAGACTCTAGAGCGTGTGGAAATTTATTTTTGAATTCGCCGATTGAATCGGATAACAAGTTGACGAAACCTAACAATTTTCTCAAAAGTCGTTGGGTAATATTTATCTCGTTGAAAAGATTATCAGAATTTGCCTTAGTTTTGTTATATTGATTAATTAAAAGCTCATAATTAATATTTCCATAGCCAAGTTGCAAAAATCTGGTAACTTGAGACTCAGACAAACTATTAAGTAACTTTAAAATGGAGTTTTTCTGAGTTTTCTTGGAATTGGTAGTAATTTTAACTTTAGATTTCCCATACAAGACTCTGAGAATTATTTCGATAACTTGATCAAGGTTTTCGGCTTCATTAGAACTAAAGAATGTAATCACTTCATCCTTGAACGTACTGCTGTTGACAATATTATCCAAGTTTTCAGAAAACTTCTTGACCTGGGGATTCTTGTATGCCAAAATCACCTTCAACGCAGCTTTTTGTGTTGGCACATTCTTGGAGCAAAGCAATTCCAAACCAACATCATAGATATGTGTAGATCTGTAAACATTCTTGATGTTCTTAAATTTACCAAATAACTCAATAAGCATATTCTTCTCTTTTGTAGTCCAATCCTCAAATTCACTTGGCTCAGTCTTCAAGATTGCATCAGCATCGACCGCATCATCTGACGAAATATATGTATCGTCTTCTCGTTGTGAAAGGATTACAGGAACCAAAAATCTTGCCTTTTTCTCCCCAAGTCCTGGTACAGTCAACAATACTCGTAAAGATTGGTACCTCATAAAATCTGACAATAAATCAGTGGTTCTTGATTTATTTGCAAGGTTAATAAAGCAGCTGTCTAAGTTAAAATAATTGTAAAAAACTGTGTCGAAATTTTTAAACGAATCATTAATTCGACTATCTAGCAAAACAAATTGTGCTGATTCAAAATTTAAATTATCTGTGATATCATGAAACAACTCTTCATTACTAAGCTCCAGCTCATAAACCTTGTGAAGAAAAAAATATACTAATTCCCAAACTAGAGATTCTTCCTTGGAAATTATTTTATCCACCACCTCAAAAATTACATCCCATACAGGTTTGAATTTATTACTTAACATACCAAAAATCCACTTCACTGCGATACCAAGATATGATACCTTTCCTGAAATTGCACAGACTGTAGGGTCATCAGCACCCTTGCTCTCATCTGATTCAAAAAGCTTAGACAAATTTCTGACTTTCAGAGCTAAATCTCTGCTATTTCTTAAATCTAAGCGAGTAGATTCAATACTTTGTATTAAATTGATAACTGGAGGAACTTCCAAGTTAGATTTCACATATAATATTGATAGACATTCAATAATTGACGTTCTCAACTCATGAGAACTATATATCAAACAATTAGATAAACACTCTAATAAACATTTGTGATTATCTTTCAACTTGGACAATGTAAGTTCATTTTCAGATCCGATACTGGATAAATATGTTGTTAACCCGCTGACAAAAGTTTGACTTTTAATAACTTTATTATCCTCCATAAAAGAATAAGCCGAGCGTTCTTTATTATCGAAATCAATAGTTTTGCTGAGCTTCGAATATGAAACTAATTTTATTATTCTTTCCAAAATTTCAGCACTGCTGGAGTCTGGTAAACTCTGATTTGCTAGAGCAGAGAGTATGTTACCAGAAATTTCTATCGACAACAATGAGAGCTCGTTTTCTTCGTTTAAATCAAAAAATTTTAGGAATAATTTTTCCAAAACCTCATAGTTATTAAAATTCTTACTGTAATTCAAAATCAAAAGTCTCCAGTAAATGGCTAAAAGAGTCTCTTCGGTATTTGTTCCGTTTTTATATATTTCATCCAAACCTTCAATTATATTGCCGTAAAAGTCCTTGGCTATTATGATGTTTAATTTATTTCCACCCGATATTGATTTATTATCCGCGATAAAATCCTGATTTATAGTCCCCAAGAAACATGAAATTTGCTTCTCATGATGCTTCCAGTTCTTTATAATAAAATCGCTAATAATTTTGCTTCCAAATATCATAGTTTTCTCTTTCAGAATAACTAAGCAAGACTGAACAAAACTCAAAAACCATTTTCCGTTTTTGAGCTTTTGCATAGTATTAAAAATTATATTATGGAATTTTGATAAAAAGTTCATTGGAGCGTTTCTCATCATGACAGAAAAATAGTATGCGATGATCTCATCAAATCGACTAGTAAAATTGTCAATATCAGTACGCCCTAGTATATTTTCGGTAATTTCGGCGAACAAATCCCAAGAATTGTTATTTCTTCCTGAACCTGCGAATGCCAAAGAAGACAAAATATGGAAAACACAAACCAAGTAATTTTCATTTTCTATGCTGATACCATCTAGATTTCCCGATATATATCTCAACGACATTTCATATATTTCCTGATTGCTTTCAACAGTACCATAATTAATTAGACTTAAAAGAGTGTCGCATACTATCAGCACCATCTCCATACTCACTTCTTGGTTTGATAAAATGGATTGTTCGAAAACACTATTCAATACAATATTCAATGTTTTTGAATGAAAGGTGTGCGAAATATTCTTACAGGATTCTGATATGATTATCACCATTGAATTTTTCAAGGCAATCTCTTTATCCTCCTTAAGAAAATCTTCTTGAATTAATTTTTCCTTGAGAAAGCAAATGCCAGCCAGCACAGACTTTTGGTTAGCTTTTTTGAATAAAAAGGATATAGCTTCTGCTGAGAATCTCAAAATGTATTGGGTTTTGGTCAAAATTAAACATGGGTAGAACAAATTCAAAGTCAACAACAAACCATCTTTGCTAGATAAAGATTTGCTCATATACTTGAATATGAAAGCAACTGTTGTAAAGACCCATTGGATAACATTATCGTTCGTCATCAACTTGTTTGTTTGAGTGTCATTATCATTCGTTGACGAAGCATACAATGCCAAATCCACCAATGACTTCATAGCATCCTCGTAAAAATCCATGAAATCCTCAGCACCTAAATCATGAACAAAATTTACTAACAAATCCAACAATGGCTCTATTGACACATTATCTTTCTTGTCAATATATTCCTTTAATTTTTGGAACACAGTCTTCTTGTGATATAATAATTGCGGCAAAGTATTAACGTAAGTATAGGTCTCTGAACAATACGCAGTAAAATTCTTGGAGATATTTACTTCTTTCCAATGATTTATTGCTTCGTTGTAATGAAAAGATGCATCTTCTATATCATCCCCGTGCTTTAGACGTGCGTTATTTGACAAAGAAAGGGTACTTGTTGTGTTAACTATTGATATAGAATCCAAGCTTTCCTTAAAAGACTTATAGGTGAATCTTTTATTTGACTTTGTTGTCTTTCTAACTTTCTTTCTAATCATTTTTGAGCATCAAATCTTGTACTTGCAGACTTGTTAAAACAATATATTTGCTGGGTTTAGATAGGGATAGAAATTTAAGATGGCATCCAAAGATTCTCTTATTATTTACATTCTTTGTTTTTTTTAATTTTTTTTTAGATGATACTATCTCATCGCCTGAAAAATACGATAATTTTGGTTGACTGCTGAAATGCATAGGTAACGTGATTCTTGCATGAAACTACATCATCATGAGTTTATTTATTCTCAAATATATTTCTTTCTTTGCTTTTTGCCGTCATGCTCAAGAAATTGATATCGATAAAAAAAAAGCTTCTGTTGCTAACTATAACCAAAGGTTTCATAACATGTCTCCATATGGGGATTAAAAACCTTCAATTTTTAGAATTTAGGGATATTTATACATATTTACTTTGAATCTTTAATTGACCAAACAACAGAATGAACCAAAATGAAACCGTTTAACCCTGGTATCGCACATGTTTTACTAAAAGGTCAACGCAGAGTATTTGCTAGCCTGATCACATTACCTTTCAAACAAAATCGAAGATGTAATTCTAATGATGTACTCAAGACAGACGGTAAGTTCGGAGAAATTGATGATGCTAAGAATACAGGTGTTATACCAAAGACGAACAAAGAAACTTTGTTTTTCTTCACATCAGTGAACTTGAATCACTTGGATTTTTTTAACTTGAAATGGTTTTCGTTTTTCAAGAGTTTTTTGCCCAAAATGTCGGAAAAGCAGTTGAAAGAACGCATTCATAATTTGGCCTCACCGAAATCGAATCCTATCGATGGTTTGGAAATAACATCGGTTATTGAAAAGGATGGAGGCGCGTTTGCAACTTTCAAAATTCCAGAATTGAGCAATATTACCGAGACCAACAAGGAAATCCAAAAGAATACTACATCCCATAAGCCGTTTTTGTTTGTCATAAAGCCAGCGGCTTTTCCAGTGAAGGGTACTCCCTGGGTTGAAGATTTGAGTAGATATCCAAGTTTGGAATTAAAAGTCTCTTTTGATGGTCCAGTCCTCACAGAAGAAGAGTTATATCTGATGTTTAGAAGATATGGGCCTATTTTGGACATCAAACAGCAACCAGTAGACTCTAAGGAACTTCCAAAATACTCTCTTATCAAATTTGGTTCAATAAGAAGTGCCATAGCGGCAAAAAATTGTCTAAATGCTTTAAAAATCAGCGATACAACCATTCACACCAGGTATAATAGAATTGTCAGTTCTAACATAATCAAGGAAATACTTTTCACGCATACAAGAATATCAATCCCATTAATTTTAGCTGTCCTTATTGGCTTGGCCTCAGTTATATTTGATCCTATTCGAGAATTATCAATCGAAGAAAAAATATCACAAAGATTCAAATGGAGTACATATAAAAACAATAAATTTGTTCTTTGGGCATCTGATTATTTTTCCAAGGTCAAGAGCTTCCTTGGTTCTGATAGTTCAATTTCTAGTAATATTGATCATATGTGGTCTGAGAGAGCTGAAAGGGTGAAGCAAATACAGACTTGGTTAACTGAAAATAATGATACTTTCATCGTTGTTCGGGGTCCTGTAGGAATTGGTAAACAGGAAGTAGTTATGCAGTATGCTGTAAAGGATAGAGATAATGTTCTTTATATAAATTGTGAAAACTTGGTAAAATCCAGAAATGATTCAGAGTTTCTCAAAAACTCTGCTCGACAATTTGGTTATTTCCCAATTTTTCCATGGATAAATTCTTTCAGTAGATTTCTTGATTTGGGTATGCAAGGTTTGACTGGACAAAAGTCTGGATTTTCTGAAAATTCAGAAACTCAATTCAAAAATATTCTATCATTGAGTGTTACTGCTATTCGTAGAATAGCATTGAAGTTTTATGAATCCTACAATACCGAATTAGCATCTACTGCGGGGGATACTAAAATTGTTTCCGAAAATGACTTTTTGCAGCAGTTTCCGGAAAAGAAGCCTGTTATTGTAATTAATAAATTTGCTACAAAAAGTGAGAGTTTTTCGTTTATTTACAAAGCGATTGCCAATTGGGCGGCTATTTTAGTTTCCATGAATATTGCTCATGTCATTTTCTTGGTCGATGACGTTGGACCAATGCCAATTTTGTCTGATGCTTTGCCAGATCAGGTTTTCAAGATTTTAACCCTTTCTGATGCTTCCAAATCCGCTGCAAAAGAATACGTTGTCAATCATCTTAAAGAGTACAATGATTTTGTTGGTACTGATAAGAATAATGAAAAGAAATTATTATACGATGAAGCTGCAATTGAGAGTTCATTAGAGCCTATCGGTGGTAGAATTTCAGACTTGCAACTTTTTGTTAGACGTTTGAAATCTGGCGAATCTCCTGAGCATGCTCAAGCTGAAATGACTAAGCAAGCTGCTGAACAAATCATTCAAATGAGTTTAATTAATGGTAATAAAGAAGCACCAGATGAATTTCAATGCGCTAGAGCTTGGGAACTTATCAAGATGCTTGGAGCCCACGGAACCGTGGATTTCCGTCAAATCCAATCATCTATGCTTTTCAAGGCTTCCGCCCAAGAATATCTTCTTGATTTAGAAAGAACAAATTTGATTTCTATGTACAAAGAAAAGGGGTTGGTGAAATCCATTGCAGCTGCAAGACAACTATATTTATCTGCGTTCAAAAACATTATAAATGATCCTAAGTCGTTCAAAACGCTTGAAACTTCATATTTGTTGAGCAAAATCAAATTCGAAACGAACGTAATCAAATCGTGTGAGGATGAAATCGGCAAACTATCATATGTTGCATCTTCTGAAGCAATGAAAGTGAGATTCGAATACTTGTCAAATAAAATCACAAAATGTACTAATAATATTATAGGCTATGAAGCGTCAATTGCGGAGTTAGCAAAATTGGATGATCCAAAGAAAAAATCTTCTCTGTTTTCTTTATTTTAATCACTTTGATGATTGTTATATTTTCTTATGAATTTTTACAACTGAGAAGTCAGCCTAAATCAAATACAATTTTAGAAATATAAACTATTTTGCCCAGTGTAAAGCTCTTAATTTATTAAAAACCTGTCAGTCGGATTCTTAATAAGGTAAAAGTTATGTAAACTTTCTAGCACTTTTCTAATTTCGAATTTCATAGTATGTATCAACATCACCACGTATCTTGGACCAATGATTACGTCTTTTTTTTTATACATGAAATTTTTAGGCCTATCGTTTTACTGCCCAATCTATTTTATTTTTTTGGGTCGCTGTATCATAACGCTTTTAACATGTTCCTTTTTCAAATTGCGCGGGATCTAAAAGCAATTAACAGCGAGACCGCTGAAAACACACTATTTGAGAATTTATATAGTGTGGGTTATCAAAATAAGATTTCGTTATACATAAAGCCACATATATGTATACATAAATAATTCATTCAACTGAACTTCAGATGACTTTGAATAAAAAGAAACCACGCCAATTAAAGAAAAAATAAACACAAAAAATCATAGCATTATATAATGAAGCACATATTATTCAAAATTTTATAGCACAAATACCAATGGATTGTCAGTCATTTCTGGACTCTTTGAGACCTAGAAATTTCCAGTTCAGCCCAAGATTAGTAATTAATTTATCGAAAGAGTTCATTACAATTTTAGTTCACATGAACATTATATCTTTGTGGTAGAAATAATATTGTGATTCTCAAATCGGCATATTGTCTAAAGAAAAATGAACGATACTGAACTGACACAGTCAAAAGCTTTTCAAGGAAGTACCTCTGTTTATTTTAGTACCACAAAAGATGAAAATCTCGGTATAACACAAATAAGTGATCTTGAAAAACAAACTTCTGGCTCAGAACCACCAGATAATACAGATGTCAAAAGATCACTAAGTCCAAGAGTGATCTCAATGCTTGCTCTTGGTGGTACAATTGGAACTGGTCTTTTTATCTCTATTGGGACACCATTGCAAGAATCGGGACCTGTACTATCACTTATTGCGTACCTATTTGTTGGAAGTTTTGTTTATGGAGTTGTTCAATCCATAGGAGAATTAGCAACATATATGCCAGTACCAGGAAGCTTCACAGTATATAACGGTAGAATGCTTTCCGAATCCATCGGATTTGCTACTGGTTATATGTATTGGTTCAGTTGGGTTACGGCATTAGCCACTGAACTCTCGGTTGTAGGTCAAGTTATTCAGTATTGGACAGATTCTGTCCCCCTTTGGGCCTGGATTTTGATATTTTGGTTCATTCTTACAGTGATAAATTTGTTTCCCGTGCAATACTATGGAGAAATAGAATTTTGGATCTCATTGATTAAGATCGTTGCAATTATAGGATTTTTGATATACGCATTATGTATGGTTTGCGGTGCTGGTAAAACCGGTCCCGTTGGATTTAGATATTGGAGAAACCCAGGCCCATGGGGTCCAGGGAAGACTTCTACAAAGAGATTCTTGGCATTCGTAAATAGTTTGGTTGACGCAATGTTTACATACCAGGGTACTGAATTGATCGGTATCTCCGTAGGTGAAGTCAAAAACCCAAGAAAGGCTGTTCCAAAAGCTATTAATGCTGTCTTCTTCAGAATCTTACTTTTTTATGTGGGTTCGCTATTTTTTATTGGTTTACTAGTTCCTTTTACAGATCCAAATTTAGGTGTCGGAAAGACAAATGCTGCAAGTTCACCATTTGTCATTGCAATGACGAACTCAGGTACTAGAGTATTACCAGATATTTTTAACGCGGTAATTTTGACAACAATTTTATCTGCAAGTAACAGTAATATTTATACCTCGTCAAGAATTTTGCATGCTATTGCCGCTAATGGTGCATGCTATAAGGCATTTGCCAAAACGAATAAACATGGTGTCCCTGTTCTTGCTGTTTTATTTTCATCTGCTTTCGGAAGTTTAGCTTTCCTTGTATGTTCTGACAGCGGAAGTATAGCTTTCAATTGGTTGATTCAAATCACAGTAGTTGCTGGTTTATATACTTGGCTTTTCATTTCAGTTTGCCATCTCAGATTTATAAAGGCTTTTGAATTGAAAAATATGTCGAGAGATGACCTTCCATTTAAAGCAAAATTTATGCCTTGGTTAGCCATATACTCCGCGTTTTGGGTTTTCATTTTAATCTTTATACAAGGTTATGCTGTTTTCTTACAATTCGATGTGAAAACATTCTTCATCAACTATATCTCCGTAATTTTGTTTGTTGTTTTATGGATTGGTCATCAACTTATAATGAAAAAGAAATGGTGGATTCCACTTGAAGAAGTAGATATAACAACGGGTGTACAGAAATACGATTACAATCTCCAAGATACAGAAGAAATAGAGAAAAAACAAACACTTCTTAACAAATTTCTCGATATAGTGTTTTGATACCCTCCAGTTTCGATTCATTGCACAAAAAATGAATTTAAGCTTAACTACTTATAGTATTTGGTTAAAAAAAGATAGCGGCATACTTTCGTTGAAAATACGACAAGTAAATACAATAAAAATCATGATTTTCTATAGTTCAAATATAACCTAACGAACCTTTATGTTTAAAATCTGTAGATTTATCTATTGAAAAAAGATAAAAAATTGATGTAAATTGATATCCTACTGGTTCATGTATTTTGTAGATCCGAATGAATTTTAAAAGTAACTTATTCATTAATAAATCGAATCATCTCAAAGAAAGAGCCTGAAATTTCTAATATATTACTATTCTCTTTACTGTAGGAATTATCATTACACTGGTGGAATGACCAAGTGTTTTGCTGAACTTGCGAGATAAAATTTGAAGAAAAAGGTACAATCACTGCTTTGTTTTGTTGTTTTGGCAAGGGTGATATCGTAGCTTTTGAGCTTTGTCTCACAGGTTGACTTTTAGCTGTTGAACTACTAACAAATGTTGAAACTTTGTTGGATGAAGACTTTGGTTTCAGAGGTTTAGAGTATGCATTTTTTTGGAGTCTTTTTGCCATTGTCATTGAAGACTGAGCAGGATTCATTGAGTTTGTGTTTCTATCAGTAGGAACGAATAGAATCGTACCTTTCTTGTTAGTCATTGCTCCTTGCATTAAGTTCTTCAGTTGTACACTAGTAGTGCTTGATTTAGTGTTAAAAGGGTTGGAAACCATATTAACATTATTAGTGCAACCATTTTTTTTGGAATTACCAGAACTTTTAGTTGGCGCCATTTTTTTCTTTCAATTCAATTATCTTATTATTCTAGCTAAAGTTCCAAAATTTTTTTGAGAAAATTACAATGATTGCTTTACGAGCTGAATTACAGAGAAATTAAAAGCTGTTATGATCCTAATAATATAACTAACATTTTTGATATTTTGAGTTACTATTTACTTTTTATGTATTGTATCTGGAAAGAGGAATATAAAAATGTGGGTATATTCCCAGCACACAAGAAATAATTATAGTAACGCGACAGATCATATTGTCATCTTTTTTTCAGACGGAGTACAAGGCTAGCTTTCATAAAGTGTGATGTTCACGTGATAAATAGATCTTAACACTTGCCTATTTTTTTTTTCTTTTTTTTTCTTGCGTCTTATAAGAAAAATGAAGAATTGTTCTATTTCCTTCCTTCAGTAACCGAGTTTCTGGAAAAGGCATTATTGCGCGTGATCATTTTCCTTGTACAAAATATTAATCTGTATACAGTAAAATTTTTGAACAATTTCCCTTTGGAAATTTTATGAAATATTTGAGATGAGATAGAAAGACATTGCAAAGCAAAAAACTAACTGGTAAATTGAGATCATACTGAGACATTATTTTCATTTCGCAAACTTTTAAGCTATATTGGAAAAAAGAAACAGAATGTCTCAAGAATTTACCGAATATCTGTTTCCTATTAAATTTTTTTTGTTATCAAAAACAAATTGATCGGGCTGCCTTAATATCCCATAAGGTTCCTCGTTTTACCAGCTATTATTTTTTAATTGCATCTACACCCTCTAAGAAATTCAGGTGTGCCATGTCACACATGAAAAGCTAGTATGTTTGTATGCTTTCACTTTCCGCGAACGGAGCGGCATTTATGGCTTTTAAGAAGAACCAAAGTCATGTATATGTATACACAAGAAAATAGAAAAAGTAACGATTTGACTCACTAAAATAATAACCCATCCACTTTATTCAACTAGTAAACAATCCTACCTACAGACGTGACACTTCTTATATGCTGTTCACATTTGCAATTATTGAGTAGGAAAGAACTTTCACATACGTTACACTGCTGAAAAATCAACCCAAATAAATTTATAATAGGATCTGTGGGTCATTCAAATGTTCAATTCTGCTTCAAGTAAGTTAAATCAACCCTGGAAAAAAATACAGGAATCAGCAATTATATTGATCAAGAAAGAAAAGGCGGAGAAGCCAAGTCAAATCAAGCAATAAAATGCCTTAACATGATCGTGGATCATCTTAGCTTCCAAAAAAATGGTAGATCGGTAAGCAAAAAAAAGTCCCTTGTTGAGGCTCGGCTGAGATGAAGGTGAAAATAATTTAGAATGCTCGCTATAATTATTTAATCCTCTTGTTTAAATAAGGTACCGTTGGTTTGAACAGAACGAAATTGATAGGTAAAGCCTTATATTCTTATCAAGGTTTGAAAAACCAGGCAAATTAAAGGCATTTTGTGAAAACTTCTTTCACAGACTTGTGAACCCTATGCCTTATGTTATTATAATGCATCCTTGTTCTCTTATCTCCATTCCTCGCTTGCGCCAGAACTTAGCGGAATTTTTATATGAATAGATATTTTCTGCTGGTTCACTAATTTGTAATTATGCAATACAACCATGTTGCCGTATGCTTTATGCACAATGCAGTGGAAAAAAAAAAAATTCTCTGTTGCTTGCTTTTAACGGAAAATTTTTTTTCCATTTTTTTCCTTTCAGATTGTTGTAACGATATTCAAAATCAACTGGTCCGGCTTTCTTTGACTCATCTAGCATTCCTGAGAATTTGAATGGTATTTGATTAACTTATGCTCAAATAATAGAATAAAAAAGGGAAAATTAAAATCAATCAGTAGTATAAATAAAGAACATAATCTTCTTGTAGTTACTCATTGTGACCCTATATTTTTGTAAAAGCTTGAGAAATATTGATATTTCGATTTTCCGAAAAATAGAATAATTGAGCTGAGTCAACGAAAGAGAAAAAAAGAAACTTTTTTTTTATCTAAAATAAGAATACTTTTATGCATCATCATAAGGTTTCAGATAGTCAAAAAAAACAAGAAAACGTATAAAAATTATTGGTTTTGCTTATAATTCGAACGAAAACCTAAAATAATTGTGAAGATCATACAAGATTGATCGAAAATTCTTATAAATCATACTGATTTTCCAATTATTTCACATACTCGAAACAAATTGGCATATTTTTTTATTAGGCCTATTATTTCTAAAGAACATCAGTATATTAATTTTGTTTTTATTTTCAAGTTATTGATTTTTCGTTGTCAATTCACAGCATTCAGCTCAAGTCGCTAATTCAACCTATCAACAAAGTTTGTTGTTGGATAATCTACTTTTATGAAAAACAAGTGAATTCTGATTGAAAAACAAAATATAATGTCAAACGAGAAGGAACTGCCAAAAACATGGTCAACAACCGATTCTATGATGAAAACACATAGTTCCGACCTTGAAAAACAAATAGCCCTCGATTCTCCAACAGTTAATGATGTGGATGATTATGAAGTAGGTAGTGTTGCAAGTGGTGAAGTTAAAAGATCATTGAATCCTCGTATGGTTTCAATGATGGC
The DNA here is from genome assembly GCA_002564245.1 of Saccharomycopsis fermentans. Lineage (NCBI taxonomy): Eukaryota > Fungi > Ascomycota > Saccharomycetes > Ascoideales > Saccharomycopsidaceae > Saccharomycopsis > Saccharomycopsis fermentans. The sequence continues at coordinate 947,891 of JNFW01000002.1, forward strand.
TCTTGGTGGTACCATTGGTACAGGTTTATTTATCGGTATCGCTACTCCTTTAAGTGAAGCAGGCCCAGTTAATGCTCTAATTGCATACTTATTTATTGCTACAGTAGTTTATGGTGTGGTTCAATCCCTAGGTGAAATGGCCACATATATTCCTGTTCCTGGTTCTTTCACAGTTTATAACAAAAGAATGATTTCCCCAGCTGTTGGATTTGCAGCTGGTTACACTTATTGGTTCAGTTGGGTAATTACGTTTGCAGTCGAATTGTCTGTAGTAGGTCAGGTAATTGAGTATTGGACTTATGCGGTACCTATCTGGGCTTGGATTTTGATTTTCTGGATAATTTTAACTGGGGTTAACTTATTCCCTGTTAAATACTATGGTGAAATTGAATTCTGGGTTGCATGTGTTAAAGTCATTGCTATAGTTGGCTTTTTGATCTACGCATTATGTATGGTTTGCGGTGCTGGTAAAACCGGTCCCGTTGGATTTAGATATTGGAGAAACCCAGGCCCATGGGGTCCAGGGAAGACTTCTACAAAGAGATTCTTGGGTTTTGTAAACAGTTTAGTTAATGCTATGTTTACATATCAGGGTACTGAATTGATCGGTATTTCCGTAGGTGAAGTCAAAAACCCAAGAAAGGCTGTTCCAAAAGCTATTAATGCTGTCTTCTTCAGAATTTTGTTATTTTATATTGGTTCATTATTTTTTATTGGCTTATTGGTTCCTTACAATGATCCTAGTTTAAGTCTGACTACTACTGATGCTGCAAGCTCACCTTTTGTTATTGCAATTGTTAATTCTGGTACCAAAGTGTTACCAGATATCTTTAACGCCGTTATCTTAACCACAATTATTTCTGCAGGTAACAGTAACGTCTACACCTCTTCCAGAATTCTCCATGCGCTTGCTCAAAATGGATCTTGCTTCAAAATTATGGGAAAGACTTCAAAGCATGGTGTTCCATACGTTGCAGTCTTATTTTCATCTCTATTCGGTGCTTTGGGTTTTCTTGTCTGCTCCCCTCAAGGAAATGAAGCATTCAATTGGTTGATTCAGATAACCGTTGTAGCTGGGTTATTTACCTGGCTTTTTATTTCTGTGTGCCACTTGAGATTTATGAAAGCTTTGAACTTACAAGGATTAAGTAGAGATGATTTACCATTTAAGGCCAAGCTTATGCCAGTATTGGCTATATATTCCGCCTTTTGGGTTTTCGTTTTAATTTTCATTCAGGGTTACGCAGTCTTTTTAGACTTCACTGTTCAAGAATTCTTTATCAACTACATCTCTGTTATTTTCTTTTTTGTATTATGGTTGGGTCATCAATTGATTATGAGAAAATCTTGGTTGATCCCTATCACAGAAATTGATATCACAACTGGGGCCAGAGGATTGTTAAGCAAGGAAGAGATTGAAATGGAAGAAGAAGAAGCAAAGCGTGAGGCCGCAAACAAAAACGCCTTCCTGAGATTCCTTGATACCATTTTTTAGCTTAAGCGCTGGTGTGTTTTTTCTATATTCTGCTTTGTATTTTAATAGTTTTTATATTGTTTCTTTTTCTTTTCCTGCATTTTCTTTTTTTTGTTATTATTTCTTGAATTTACTTTCTTCTAGCATTTTGATATAAGTTGACAATACCAATCAGTTTAATTTTATTAATTATTGTATTCCTTTTTGAAAATTTTTGAGTGAATTTTCTAACGTAAATACACCGATTTCTCTTAGTATGAAAATATCCCATATAGTTTTCGTTTTTAATCAAAATTGTAATTGTTTAAAGGTTATTTGTTTCATTGTCTGAATACTAATTCTTCACTGGACTGTAATACATAAAAAAACACATTCGGAATCAGAAAAGAATAAAGAGTTAGAGGAATAAACCTAAAGATTACGCTGAAGTTAAAGGACAAATGGCGTCAAATAATACTATAATTGATGGGCATCTGAGTTTGATTTCCTCTGAGTTGAGCCCTACTGAATTTGTAAAAATTTGTTCAAATGAAGTCTTAACGTTTGAAGGTGTAAAAAATTTTGACTCCAATGAAAATGAATCAAATTCCAGTGACTCTTACGAAATTGTTTGCGAGTCTTCGTTTTCAACAAATAGACAGATTGAGGTTAAAGAAAATGAAATACAAAAAAATTTGGAGGTTGGAAATCAAAAGAGTTTTAGCTCTACAGATTATCGTTCTGCTGGCGATTTGAGTTTACAGAAACGTGTAACCGAAATCTCTTCGAAAGACAATAATAGTTTCAAAGTAAGTCAAAATTCTAAAAAAAAATACTATCAAGATGACAAAAAAATAAATCAACAAGAAAATTTCTTTAGGAAATTTCTTGATAAATTAGAGAATGATAATCTGAAAAGTTCCTGTTCCAACACAGGTGACCAGCTGCAAAGATATTTGATTTATTTAATAGATTATCAGAATATTGATAATGTTAGAAATTACTCAAAAAATCAAATGCAACAGAAAAAATTATTACCAAGCTCGCAAATGGTAATTAATGGTTCTTTTGGATCTCCATTTCCTATTGTGATGACAGAAGCGCAAAGGCATTTGATTACTCTAGAAAGAAGCTTTTTTTGTGAATATTATTGTTTGATAACCACAGGTGTTTCATTCTTAAAAACCAACGAAAAGACAATTCCCCCTTTTCTGAAAGAAATTTTCGGATTTTATAATGATATTGAAGATTATCGAAATGCACTAAAACAATTTACATATCTCATTAAAAATAGACAAAAATTTGTATTGAGTGTCGATTTTACATTATTATCTCCTAAAAGCCAGAAATTAGTGACAAATAATTTGTCAGGATACACATGTATTAAATGTTTTCTAAATTTTGTTCCAAAAAAGAGAATGACAAAGCCACAATTCAATGCATTAGTCATTGCTTACCAAATGGCAAAATCTCCATACAATTGGAAATTATGTGGATTGACTAGGTCTAAAAAGGTAACTGAAAATTACGGTTCAATAAATGCAAATTTATATGATTTGTTCATAAGTATTGCCACTAAAGAACAAAATAAACAAATGGGGTCTGTATTCAATAAATATGTTCAAAAGATGAAAAGCCCAGAAGGTAAATATATCACTTGGGATTTATGGAAGGAGGATTTTATTTGTTCTGTTGATGATATAATAAGCAAAAGCGATGCATCATTTTATGGATGGACAGATCCTGTATTGAAAGACTGTGCATTGAGCATTAGAGATCAAACATTCGAACTTTACGGTCATTTAGTTGATTAAACAAAACATATTTTAAAAATGAAGAAAAAAAACATTAAATTAAATATTTCGTTTCTAAATATTATTTATTATAAAGTTATAAGCATCAGACCAGTTTCTAGTGAATGCGTCATAGTTGATTACCAAATTTAAAATGCTCAATTGATAACTATTCAAAAAATTATAGTCCCATCCCCAGTGATATGCAGTTATCAATTTCAAAAAACTGGATTTATTTTGCATCACAAAGTTTAAAAATAATGAGAAATCAACCAGCGTTTTATCATTAATACTATTAACAAATTTTTTAACAATGTCTAATACAATATAAAAAAACCAAAATTCTGAGGATATATACCAATTAAAATCAGAGTATTCCGTTAGCTTATCGCTTATGAATGCAAACAATTTTTTATCGCCAAAGAAGGCTAATTCTTGAAAAAAATTCAAGAAAAAACTATTAAATACTTGTAGCTTATCTATTATTTTGTTTAGTATTGCATGATCTAGTAAAGATTTCCAATCAAATTTTGCCAAATAATCATAATTCAAAAAATGTGGTAGATCAATGCTCAAAATGTCTATAATGTCTGGAATATAAGTTATGCTTGTGTAAATTTCATTGAATATATTGACGCCCGCAATGTAACTGTAATTCTCTTTAAATATCGTTGAATAGTTGCTTAGCTGGGAGAAAATTTTTTCATTATCTTTACTTATTTCTTTGAGCTGCATCTGTTCGGAAGAATTATTGGTGTATTTCTGGTATAAGTTATTCACAATGATTGAATTATCATTGTTTGAAGGGATGGTATCCAGGATTTCCACATTTTCGATTGATGAGCCACTGTTTGGGGGACGGTTCTTCCGCAAAAAATTGGTAAAAACTACCGGGGAGAGTAAACTCCTGTTTCTCCCTCTTTTGCTCCCAAAAACCAACGTCCAAATGGCATTTTGAAGCAATTTCAGAAATCTTTGAAACCTGAGAAACCTTCTGGATGTAATTAAGTTTGAAAGGCTTTTGAGGACAGCAGATATCAATAAAAAAATATTCGCTAGAACCACTAGTGTTGAGTATCTTTTACTACCTGCGAAATTTTCTGCTATGAGTTGATATAATCTTTTATCTTTGAGTAGTCGGAGTAGTCTTTTTGGTTTTTCAAGAGAAGAATATTCTAGAGGAATCATACTGATATTTAGCAGAGGCGGCACCATTTCCATGTTAGCTGAGTATATCAAATTAATAATGGTTAAAGACTCGCCATACCTGGGAGTTATTTTTTCTTTTATACTAAAAAAAAACAAAATTAGTGTCAATTATCGTCACTCATACGCTCAAATCATTCTTTGATTTGGAAATTATACACCATCGAAAGTCACTGCAAAGCTTATCTGTTGATGATAGATTTATTTTTGATCATGGAAGCGTACCTAAATGCGTGCGCTCTTGCAAAACCATATAATTCCATCCGAGTACCGATAATTTATCTAGCATGGATCTCCTTGCTTAATGAACCTCAACATCATGATAAAATAATAATTCCAAGTAACTAGCAAGGCTTCACGCACCAAGTGAATACTTACTAGTAGTTAAGCTACAATAATGTCTAACAGATCAATTAACTAACTGAATGATATGAACTTAGATGAGGTCGCAAAATATCAAGACGTTGCATAATTGGTATCTCGGCTCATTAGGAACTGAATCAATAGCTTACGCCTATGTGACTAGAATAAAGATATCATGTATGATTATTTGATCTGTAATCTTTTGACTTTCAGCATCCCCTAGATTGATGCCGTCTTTTCTGTATATATTTCTTGGTTCTTTTGAAGGTGGGAGCGACTACATGTATTATTTGTGGTGTCGACATACAAATAGAAATAGAGCAAAAATTACAGACAGATGTCCTCTCTTCTTTGATCAAGATGTTGGTGGCTGTCGAGAAACCCCATAAACTTCACGAAATATACAATTAGTCAATCCCCACTTATAATTTTTTTTTTTTTTTTTTTTTTTTTTGACCAATTTTGTTTCATAATTCTCGTTTTAAGCCTTTTAAATATATTTTCAAACCATAGTTTAATGCTCAATGATATTTGGATACAATAATAACATCGACCAATAATTGTGATATCATGAATATCTGTTGAGCTGTATAAATATGTACTTGAATGCTAAACTACACACAGATCATACCAACAACACATTTCAGATATTGTGAATAGAAAAAAAAAAAAATTAAACGTAAAAAAATTTTTTATACCTCGAAAATTTTTTTTTTTTAATTTTTCAGTAGTAGCTTTGAATTGTTTAATAACGACGTCTAACACAACCAAATAGGTCTATAACCGTTGATCTAGTCTTGTCTAGATTTAAGGATACTCGCTTCTCTGGGATAACCATCAATAAATTAAACTATATATCGAAGGGGAAAAGCAGGAATGTTTCCGTTGAAAAAGTCGTTGAATTTTCGTAGAAACTTTGCTACAACAGTTTCCAAGAGAATTCCAAGCTCAACACCTTTGAGATATAATAAAATAGAATTAAACACTGAACAAAAGCAAGACCAAGAATCAGAGGAAAACACCATAACAACATCAGCCACGAAAACTGAAGATGATGGTGCATATGTCAACATTAATCAATTGAAAAAAATCAACGATGAATCAGCAAAGATCCTCAAAGATATCACACAATTATCCACCAAAAGATCAGAAGATATAATAAATGAAATCAAATCGATAGACAAAGGCAAAGTTAACAACTTGAATGATGAATTATTAAATTTTTTCCATGACTATATCGGTAATAAGGAGAAGTTCGCCGCGTCAAATAAATCAGCCAATGAATCTGATTCAGCCATAAACTTCCCATTTCTTAGAAAATCGTACAAAGAAGATCCATACACAGAACAAGAATTATATTTACGTCGTATGTATCATGCTAGAACAATGGCAAATTTGGGATCTGATTTAAAGGACGTGTATAGAGCTTTCAAAGATCTCTCAAATCCAGAAGACTATAAAAAATTGACAATCTCAAAATTGATGGCAGCAGGTGCCCATTTAGGACAGTCGACTTCATTATGGGTTTCTGCTACACAACCTTATATTTATGGTGAATATGAGGGTATTCATATTATTGATTTGGAACAAACTTTATCTCATTTGAAAAGAGCTAGCAAGATTGTGGAAGGTATAGCAAAGAATGGTGGTGTTATCTTATTTATTGGTACTGCTCCGGGCCAAAAGAGATCTGTTCAAAAAGCAGCTAAAATGTGCAACGGTTATTACGTTTCCGAAAGATGGATCCCTGGTACCTTGACCAATAGTACAGAAATAACAGCTAAATTGAAGAGAAAGGAAATCTATTTAAATGATGAAGAAACTGGAAGAGAATTAAGTGATTTTGAGAAAGGCACCGTTGTTAAGCCTGATTTGATCGTCATTTTGAATCCATCCGAAAACATGACAGCCATCAAGGAAGCCATTCAAACAAGAATTCCAACTATTGGTCTTATCGATACTGATTGTGAACCTAGTTTGGTTACATACCCAATACCAGCCAATGATGACTCTATCAGAGCTACAAACTTAATTTGTGGTGTCTTGGGTAAAGCAGGTAAAATGGGTAGAGAAAGACGCTTGAATGAAGTTGCTGATTATTTCAAAGACAAAAATACAACAGCTCAAAACGTTCAGCAACTTTAATAAGTCATCCATTCAGTACTATATATATTCTTTCATGTAAATATAATATTATTTTACTCGGAGCAAGTGTAATAAAACTTATGATTACTATTGGTTTTTGATCTATAGTATGGTTCTGAGTCAAGCCTAGAAAACTGTGTTTTGAAACATACACATCACTCATTTATGGTGGATCGTAAGTAGAAGCCGAGATTTTATATAATCACTCGACTCACACTCTATGGTATGTACTAACTAAAGTTCTACACACAAGAAATATGAATCTTTTTCTGCAAAAGGGAAGTTTATCTACAAGAGGATAGCTTTAGGGAAAAGCGTCCCCTTTATCGTTTAGGCAAAAAGTAAACCTCTTCTTTGACTTGAATTCGCATGTTACTTTTCATTAGAGATATACGTATTCAATAATGAATTCATTTTGTCTGAAGGAAATGCATCTGCTGTTTGTCATCTAGCATTCTGCGAAAATTTGGCAGCCAGATTGACTTTTTCAGATAAACCCTTTCTGCCCAGCATTTCTTAGCCAAGGACAGAACAATTCTTGTGATCATTTTTTTCTTTTTTTTTTTTTTTTTTTGTTGTTGTTGACTAAGAGTGCGTTGCAGACCTGATGATGCCATAAAAAAATACTACGTATATCAGTTAGTTCGCTCATATAGAGGGTCAAAAAAATCACTGTTATCAAAACATATATATATTGATTTCTATTAAATGCTAATACTATTGTTGACAGTTTAAAGACACTAACTAAAACAGAGAAAAGTTTTGCTTAGTTTAATCAGTAGTATCTATACTTACAAATTTTATTCAGCATTATCAGGTAGCATTTTCATTAATTTTAATCCCTTACTATCTGATCAATAATCTTTTCCCGCGGAAAATTATTGAATATTCAATAAACAACAAGATGAAAGAATCACCAAAGTTGGAGCCAAAAACATCAAATACAGTAATGACATCTATTGGACGCGGAGGAGGAGGTAATATATTCAGATCAGAAGCCAACACATCACCTCATGAATCGCCTAGATTGATTCCTGTGACGTCAGCAGGCAATGGTATCCCCGCAGACCAAAAGAAATATTCAATTTCTAGAGGTGGCTATGGTAATATGAGAGACAATAAAAAAAAGTCTAAAGACGATGCATCCTTTAACAATAATTTAACAAGCGTGAATTCCCATGTGTCGTCTCCAGACCTCATGCCTACCTCAAGTTTGACAAGCAATTCTGAAGTTAAAATGGTTCCCTTGGATGCGGTCAAAAGTATAGGGAGAGGTGGATTTGGGAATCAAATTAAGAACATAAAAGAGAACAGAAATCCAAAGAAAAAGGGCCACAGTATGATATTTACTAAAATAACTAACTTCTTCAAATAAGTCATCCATATTTCTATATTTCTTCTTTGCATGCTCCTGCTATCCATTCGTTGTTACAATATACGCTATCTATTTATAAATGCTTTCTTATTTCGCATATTTGTTTCTCTATCATCAAAGTGAAGTTACCGCACAATCTTGTAGGAGCACCAATCTGAGATTTCTCTCCTGGCTTTGCCAGAAAACCCAAGGCCACAAGTCGAAAAAAAAAAATCTAGCATATACATGCCGACTCTCCTGGCATCTCGAGTTAAGAAACAAATGGAATGTACTAGCTTTTCAAATGGATGAAGTTTCGAACAAAATCACTTATGAAAAATCTAAAATCAATAATCCAGCTATCGCCTGTAGATCATCTACATCCAATTTGGGTTCAAACTCAGTATCATTATTTTCTGCTATTTCGCTTAAACGATGATCGTTGGATCTAAGAATACATTCAGTAGTAAAAATCCGCAAATATTCATTCACTAACTTAACAGTATTCAGTGTAATTCTAACGTTATTACTACTTTCTTTCTCTTGAAGCTGAATTGTGGTTTGAATCAACCTTGCTAATGTCTGGTTTTTAAACTGGGTATTTTTTGAAGTCATAGCGTTCTCTTATTTATGTTTTCTGCCTTTATTTAAGAATATTGTTGAAGATTTCGATAGTTATTAAGAAATTGTTCTCAATCTATACTTTTGAGTTGTATATTGTGGTTGACATATCAAATGCTATATGGCCTAGTTTTTAATTTTAATTTTATTTTTTTTTTCTATAAGAAAATGCAAAGGATAAGCATGAAAATAATCGCGTTTTACGCGACTATACGTCTGTTTGTCGAACATTTTGAAACTATGTTTGCCCAGGTGCAATCATCAGTACTCTCAAAACAAGTTTCTTTTTAGTATTCTACCATATGCTAGAAGTGGATAATCTTTTACATGATATGAAAGGGATTTGGATTGATTTAAAAAATACTTCTCTTCTCTAAATTTTTAAAAAGATGGATAACATTAGATCCTTGACAATTTACGAACACTTACGTAGAAAAGTTGATACATTTAAATACAGATTCATATTGCTTTCTATTTAATATTCAATTATATATATACAAATGTTGCCCCAATAAGCCTAGAATTTATACTCATTTCCGAAGATGGCTAACTCAACATCGATTCAGGACAAACTTAGATTAATTTGCGTTCAGAATTAACTCAAAAGCTATTCTAGTAGTCACTGAATCAAAAAACCTAACTGTTTATTTCAACTGATAGATTCTTCCATATGTTCCGCTCAAATCAACATGCATTCTTCCAGATAGCTTTGCATTGAAAAAAATCAAAAACAAAATTCATCAGCTAGTTTAAGGCCGTAGAATATATGATAGACACAAAATTCTCCAATTACATTCTTCGTATGTGATTTATAGTGAAACTATCAATAGCTGGGTTCTGTGGGGTTTGTCCTTTGCGCAAGCTATTTAATGTTGTAATTTCTCTTAATTTTAACATAAAAAAACTTAACCTTATTAGCCTCTTGCTAATTTCTTCTTCATAGCTCTTTGTTCCCTTCTTCTCTTTCTCAATTTATGCTTCTTCATCTTCTTTCTTCTTTTTCTCATGACAGAATCAGCCTTAATTTCGTCAATGCTCTTATTCATTTCTTCCCCAACAGGTATTATAAAACTTTGATTACTATCGATTGAGCCATTTCCTTTGTCTTGGAATCTATTTGTGATTTCGAGCCTTTGTATTTGCGAGACGTTCATGAATATTGGCTCGAATCTGGTTATATTTAGGACACTAATTTGTCTTTTGACCAGTAGCTGTAAATTTTGAGGTCTCAAACATTGTACAGTACCGCTTCTAAATAAGCTTCTTCTCAAGAATCCAAACATTGGTACTGATCACTGTTTGAATGCTTTGTCCAAGATCAGCTTTTGAATTATACCTTCTTTTACTATCATTTAGGATTTACCTACCTAAAATTTTTCAATAATATATTATTTTTCTCTTAATTTATTTTCACTATGGCAAAATCTCAAGATTAAAAAAATTTTTTTATCTCATGAAAGTTGAAAAATTGAAAAATCCAATACTATATAGATACATGTGCGTATAAGAATATTCAGGGTTGAAGATGCTGAACATGCAAGTCTTAATACTACCTAGATCAATCTTTACAAATATTCATTTGAAATGAAATCATTATTAAACGTATAATTCAAGATATCTCCAAAAAGAAGAGATTAAAATCCAACATATCGGTTAAAAGTAGAATTGAAAGAAATTGAAGAACTGGAAATAGTAAAAATGCCTGTTGAGAAGTTATCAGAGGAATATACAAGGCTTCAAGAATGTATGTGGTACATATTTCATTTTGTGTTTTCAATGATCTTCAAGCTGTATATGAACATATTTCTAACCATACTTTTTATAGCAATTAATAGTTTGATGCAAGCTAGACAAAAATTAGAGACCCAATACCAAGAAAATAAAATTGTATTGGACGAATTTGAAGAAATTAAAAAAAAGAAAAAAGACGACGAAAAACTACCAACCGTTTATAAACAAACTGGATCAATACTATTACCTGTGGATTTTACAGAGAGCGAGCAAAATGTTAACAAAAGAATAGCCTTTATACAAACCGAAATAACAAGAGCTGAAGAAAAGATTAAGGAAATCAATGGCTCTCTTGAGAAAACTAGAGATGCGATCTTGAAATCAAGAGCTGCTGGAGCTGCAACAACTGCTTAATAACTAAAAATATTTTAAAACCCTACCGTTAGTTGCTTATCTTCATATTCGCTCCTCTTCGTATGAGACTACTATATTACCTTTTTTAATACATACATGGCTATATTTTTTTTTGATACATAAATGCCTATATATTTAAGATTTTTTTGTGGGATCATGATATACTCGGAACCAAAGCTCAACTTTCAAAGTATGCTACTGCGTAATTGAGTTTTATATTGCCAATAATACAAGTCACAATGAACATATATTGGAAGAAGCTCACCCTCTTGCAAGTTGGCTTTTTATTAAATTGATCATGGAAAATCCGTTAAAAAGGGCCCACTCTTGGAGGTCAGCAACTGCCTTATTTATGCTTGCATACAAGTCCAATTGTTCATCCATAAATTGAAAAGTTCTGTGAAAATTTTCAGAATTATCCGTCATCATAAATAATTCACATTTAACAAAAATCATAGCTATTTTTAATCGTTTCTCATACCAATCAAATTCGTGTGCTCTATCACCGCTAAAATAAAGCAAATCATCTGACAATTTGAACAAATTATTTGTAGATGACGGAATATTTAGTGGACTAACCAAGTTAGTTAAAATACCTTTCAAGTTCTTTTTAAGTAATGTATTATCTCTGGGAGAATTTTGAGACAATCGGTCAATATTAAATTCTAATCTTTTCTTCATCATAAACTTTAAATTCTTCACGACGTCAGCTTGTGATACTGCATCTTTAACAAATTCGCCTTCATCAGCTGATTCAATAGCATCCTGCATATGGAGTCTAGCGAGCTCTAAATAATGCGTGACTAGTTGTTTTTCTTTCTCAACAAACAATATATCCCAATTTGAGGAACTGAAGGTCTTATGTGTACTTGCTTTTTGCTTAACAAAGCTTTTTATGGCTTCTTTAACGGCTAAATCGGAGACTCCATACAGCCTTAAATAGCCTTGATTGACAGCATCGGTTAAAATGATTGTCTTGACATCATTTTTCGTAGATAATTTGAGGAGTTCGTCAGAATTAGCATATTCGTTTGAGTAATAAGTTCTTTTAGAAAGAATAGTTCCAGGAATCTTTGGATATTTCACTGATTTGCATAGAAAACTCGAGACAACTTTATAACTCATATTGTTCGCAGATATATAAGTTTTGATGTGAACTGAGAATGAGGATGATAGTCTAAGAACATCGAAGTGTTGACAAACAATTATTGGGACATTACCAGTTTTCAGTATTCCAATACAGGTTATTAAATTTCGTTTCGTGTGATTGTTGTATTTATTCTACATACATATTATGAGCTCGGTAACGAAGAAAAATTAAAACATCTAAAAGCGAGATTCTGTTAAAATGAATAAACTTAAATGTATAAGTGTGTGTTGTGTGTGTATTTAATTCTTAAGTATTCAGATATTATTTAAAAATCCAACAAATGTGGTTTACTGTGTGAAAGATTTGTTATATATTGAGTTTGTCATAAAGATCTTATCAAAAATTTATTGTTGGTTTTATCTAAACTGACTTCTAAAGAGAGTGAGAAAATAGATGACGCTGGTCTCATAAGAAAAATGAAAATTCAAGCTATTCTTTCAACGCTTTCTTATACAATCTTGCCAAGTCCTTAATTGTAGGTAACTTATCTTTACGCAGATCAGCTTCAATGGAATCATCAGGCCCTATAGAAGGAATATCGTTCAACTTTGGATCTGACAAGTGAAGTTTAGTATCCAAAAGGAAGTATTTAAATTCCTTTTTTTCTTTTAAATTTGTATTTTTATCTATTATTCTTGCAACTTTGGCTTGTTGTTGTAATTCTTGCTGTGCTAATTTCTGTAATGTTTCTGTGGTAATATTTTTCTCAACACCTTCAATAAAAGAATCAAGGGCGATTTGTTTGTCGATATCTTCGAAGGTTTTCTTTAGTTTTTTTTTTCTGAAATAATCTGTTTTGCTTGAAATATCTTTTTCAGTATTATCGTTTTTCAAACCGTAATCACTTGAGGACGATGATATTTCAGAATCTGAATAAAAAATACTAACTAAGTTGGAATCTTTCTCGTTTACAACATGAGCAACCCAATCATCTGGAATTACTACTTTCTCAAGATTAGAAAAACCACAATGTTGGGCGGTATCTGTAAAAGAATTATCTTGTGAACCATCTTGACTAGCATATTCGCTGGTAATATCTTCGTTGATGCTCAAGTCGCTGAGTAACTCAACCTCTGCGCTTAATTCATCGTAATCTTTTTCCTCTGATATTTTGATACTTTGAACCAACTTTATACATTCTTCCTCTAGTTGTTCTATCCTTTCATCTGTTTCTATCTTGTCATTTGTTTGTGTGTTAATTGTGGCTTCAATATTTATACTATTTCGGATTTTAATTTGTTGAGTTGTTTCAGACTTTAAATTTTTCGTTAATTTGTTTGAAGGTTGCAAAGGCAACCGCCTGTTGCGATATCTTGACGAAGCAACATTTGATTTATTATATTTTTCAAGCATAGTTTTCCTATTTTGTTTTGATTAAATGTTTTTATTTTACTTTGTTTGCAGTCTTCAAAACATCAAAATTTGCTATCGTAAAGTAATATTTATGAATTTATTGAAAATTTGTTTTACTCTTAACGCTTTACGACATTAACTGTTTTTTACAAAAAGATCCGCCTTCTGTATTGAAAACGTATTGATATTCTCTTGCTTGCTAAAGGAGAGAAAGAAAAGTATTAATTTACATTGAGGACATCCGAATTGCTATTACATAGAGAAATTCAAGTGATAAGTTCGATACTTTTACATACGGAATTTTAAAATAATAATATAAATTTATTCATAAAATATGTTGTTGCAGTAACTACTTTTTTGCCTAAAAAAGTTTAGGGGTGTTTTCTTAAATATAAACGGAAAAAAAATCATCACCATACATCTTTAAGATAACTAACTAACTGGTCAAAGTTTGAAAAAAAAAAAAAAAAAATTACCCCTCAATTCAAGTAACTCACATTGTTCTTAAATATCATTCATTACTCTGCTAAAATCTAATAGGATGTAGAGATCGATATTCTGAAAACCATAATGGATCTAGTGGATATTGTCTTCGAATATTCAGAGTCTGAAATAAATAAGGAAGAATTTGTGGATATTTCTTATGATCTTTGCGAAACATTAGGTTACTCAATTGGTAACCAGAACCAATATGTTTCTGTTAAATTTTTGGAACGCTTGGAGCCGAATAATCACAGAATTTTCAAATTAAACAACATATTGAACAACTTAGGTGAGAAAACAATTCAAGTTTTCAACTACTCCAATATCGACCAGGTATCGCTGACAAAAGCTTCCATTCGAAGAATCTGGAATCTTGTAAATATTGAGCATATGGTCATTGAAATTAATAATGAAAAGCTTTTCGCAGATTTTCAATCCGATTCCCAAATAAGTTTCGAAAATCTATGCCCAAATTTCAATCTGGAGATTATCAAAAACAATGAATTTTTATCCCATGTTAATGATATAATACAGTTAGGAGACGATATCGCTAAAGTTGTTCATTTAGAACCTTTGTCTCAAGGTATTTTACAAAAAACTACTCGTCTTACTGTAGTTTTTAATAAAAATATCACAAAGAATAGATCTACGGAGAAAATTTCTGTATTGGAAAAGAATACCAATCACTTGTCAATAACTGGAATAAAGTTCACAGATTTTGATGCTTTGAATAACAAAGCTAACAATGAACTTGACTCTTATGAAGATTTATCTTTTAATGTTCAACCATTGAAGCAGAAAATTGACTATTTTAATCCAGAACCTTTGAATTATGAGGATGAAGAATTGTTTGCTTTCATTTCATTCGACAAATTACTCAAATCTAATTTTTCAAGTGGCGACTATTGTGAAGTTTCATTCATTGTTGAAAATGATATGGAAGTAATTAGGCTTATGAAGTTAATAACCTTTCCAGAGGAAGCTAATCCAGTATTTTCTAAAGAAAATCTTTACATTTCGCCAATCACTTATTTAAATATGAATTCCCCTTCCAGAGCTGTGATTGTTCCTAATAGCAAGCGCTTTCCATGTGACTATAATAAAATGTTCACTACTGCCAAATCAGTAAAAATCTCTAGAATAGCTACCCCAATCAGCTTAAATAAGACATTTCAATCTATGTTTTTGTTTCAGTTAAAAAGACACTTCGAAACCAAAAAAAGAATTATTCACAAAGGTATGATAGTTGCTGTTCCTATTGATAAAGTATTATCAAAAGGAATGTTTTTCAAATATGGAGATACAAGTTTTCCCTCGTCGACTCCTGTAGGAAATCCTGATGATCTAGTTTTTTTTATGATAACCGATATTGATAATGCTGAGAATCTAAACAAGCAATATCTCTTGGATACTCAAAGGACCAAAATGATACAAGCTGGGGTTGTTCAAGACTTTTCGGTATGGAAGTTAACGGATAATGCTGATTTTCACAAATATTTAGGCTTGCCTCCTGTTTTCAAATATTCGTCTATTATTGGCAAGGCAAAAGCTAGAAATCCTGAAGCCAATATATTTGAACCTAGCAACAAATTGTTAAAACTTTTGAAGGCTTTTTCCAAATCAAGAAAAATGACCAAAAATCCTAAAGTTTCTGCAATGCTATATTCGCGCACAAGAAATCTTGGGAAGTTGAAACTAATTTCCAGTATTTGTTCAGAACTTGGAATAAATTTCCTCAATATCGATTGCTATGACCTATTACAAGGACCAGGAAACGACCTAAAAACCATCGGAACTGTATATGGTAAACTAGATTCTATTCTCACCTATTGCAAAACTTTCACAGTTATATTTTTCAGACATTTGGATGCATTCACTAGTGCTAATGATACAGGATCAACTTCAGAGAAGGACAATTTGATTTTCAGATTTCTTGAGGCTATTAAATTGATTTGCAAAGAAAATCCCCAAATATTAGTAGTTGCATCTAGCAATAATTATGAAAAATTAAATGATGAGGTCAAAAATTTTTTCAATTTCAATATAGAGATACACGTTCCGAATGAGGAAGAACGACAAGAAATTTTTGATTTTTATCTCGAAAATATAAACTATTCTCTAAAATTTTCAAAGCAAGCAAACTTAGGTAAATTCATTGTTGACTCGAACGTTTCAAAGAACAAGTTGGCCTTACATTCTGCTGGGTTAACCCCAATTGATATCTCAGCAATTATACGCAAAGTAAAGAATTCTGCTTTGCAGAATTTGCGAAACCTATCTAAAACATCAAATATATCTGTCGAAGATTTGATATGTGCGAACGGTGGATCAATTCTTGTGAAATTATCGGATTTTGAGCTTGCCATAAACGGAGCACGCGATGCATTTAGCGAGTCAATAAATGCGCCAAAAATTCCAAGTGTTCGATGGGAAGATGTTGGAGGCTTAGACATTGTGAAGGACGAAATTTTAGATACCATCGAATTACCAATGAAAAATCCTTATCTTTTCTCCAATGGGCTTAAAAAAAGATCTGGCATCTTATTTTATGGTCCACCGGGAACTGGTAAAACACTATTGGCCAAGGCTATTGCTACAAATTTTTCTTTGAWTTTTTTTTCTGTGAAGGGTCCAGAGTTATTAAACATGTATATCGGTGAATCCGAAGCAAATGTCAGACGAGTATTTCAAAGAGCAAGGGATGCCAAGCCATGTGTTGTATTTTTTGATGAACTAGATTCAGTAGCCCCCAAAAGAGGAAATCAAGGCGATTCTGGTGGTGTTATGGATAGAATTGTGTCTCAGCTTCTCGCTGAGCTAGATGGTATGAGTGATGGGGATGGAGGTGATGGCGTTTTTGTGATTGGTGCTACTAATAGACCGGACTTATTAGATGAAGCATTACTAAGACCTGGTAGATTCGATAAGATGTTGTATCTAGGAATTTCAGATACTCACGAGAAGCAATTGAAAATTCTTCAAGCATTAACCAGAAAGTTCAATCTTCATGATGATGTAAACTTACAAAACATTGTCGAAGACCTACCTTTCAATTATACGGGTGCAGATCTTTATGCTTTATCTTCTGATTCAATGTTGAATGCGATGACTAGAAAAGCTCTAGAAACAGATAAGAAGATCAGTACTTATAATGAAAAATTACCAAGAGGATCAAAAGAAATCAGCACAACTTGGTGGTTTGAAAATATTTCAAATGATGATGACATAAAGGTTTTTGTTAGACAACAAGATTTTATCAAAGCTAAAAAGGAGTTAAATCCAAGTGTCTCTGAAGAAGAGCTTCATCATTACTTGAGGATAAGAGACAATTTTGAAGGAGGAAAAAAGTAGTTTCAAGTTATTGTTCCTTAATTTTGGTGAATTTGCATCTAGATTCTCTTTTCGGTTGGCTGATATAGGAATTCATTTTTGGTGCAAGGGAATTATATAAATAGATGAGCATTCTTTTCGGGAATCCAACTGAGAACAAATGGAAAGATCAGATAAATAAAAGATAGATAATTATTTAATGAATATATAAACTACTATCACTCTCAAAAACAACTATATCTATGAACGTAGATGATGATTATGCTACCGAGCATTAATTCTTGTTATTTTAATAAGTTAGTATAGTTTGACACTATCAGAATTATTCTGTTGTTAAATACATTTGAATCGGTTGACAAAAGAAATATGGTAAACTGTTCAAAAGCATCTCCACATTAAGCTTACAGCTAAGCTTTTTTGTTAAGATTTAAGRAATACCGAAAGTAGTGTATTATTACTATGTATGTTCTGGTTGGTATTCTATATATCTCTAACCTGTCTARTTCGAAAATAGGTTGGTTTTACATAATTATTTATATTTGATTATTGATACTGCTCTCCTGGATGTATTATCCAGACCGGGCCAAACGGGTCTATCGGTTCGATCGGGTAGGGTTGTAGCATATGATTGTAAGTTACCTGCCCGCTACAGGGGGCTACACGAGTCTTAACTATGTAAGCGTAGTTCTTGCCTTTTTCCTTAAGTCCGAACTATCCTCAAAGGGTAGTATCAACTCATATTACCTTACTAGGAAATAAGCTTAGTTATTACACAACATTTTTTGTTGTGATATGGCTTAAGTATATTTCCTAATTAGGAATATAAGAAGCTATAGCTGACTAAAGAAGTTGATATAAGAGAATACTAGATTCTCGTATAGGACTATCAAGGGTTCATGTACTCTAAACGACGATGATGATAATCGTAGAAGCATACGAGTTTCGTTTAGATATGAATAGGGTAATTTATACGAAGATATACGAGCTGGATTGGACTATAAATAGTTGAGAGTCCAACGTCGTATATCAGATAGTGAATGAATATATATAGAATTATATAGAAGAGAACAAGCCAGAATAAGAGTAATAATATACAGTACTAACATACCCAACTTCCGAATAAGACTCACCTCTTATTTAACATTTTTCGTAAGCGTGGATGGTTTAGTGGTAAAATTCAACGTTGCCATCGTTGAGCCCCGGGTTCGATTCCCGGTCTACGCACTTTTTTTTAGTTTTTCATCGTATTAGATATGCCCTAACGCAGACTTATCTTGCTCAGGTTGACTGTTAATTCAAACATAAAATTTCATTTATTTGTTACATACATTTAATTGACTGATAATTTATTTATATCCTTTTTCCTTCAACCAATTCTGAACAACTTGATGGTCACGCTTAAGCCAATTTGACTTGGTTTCTATGGTATCCAAAGATTGTTCTAGACTTTTATCGATACCAACAACATTTTTATTCTTGAAAAACTCTGTAATCTCCTTTCTTGAACCATCCAGTAAGTATCCAGAGGTACAAGTAGAAACAATATGACTTAACATATTCAAAGATGGCGGAAATTTTTCATTTAAGAGCTCCCAGTTATTTTGTAGCCATTTCCATAAAGCCAAAATACCCTCTTTGTGAGCCCTCAATCCAGTCAATGCAGCTATAACATTTTGAGGTCTGACTATTTTAGGATTTATAGCATAATCCAAGGTTTTCCAAATCAATTCGGGAGAAGAAAACTTTCCTAATGTAGTCAATGCTATTTTTTTTTCATCTATAGAGGAAGGATGAAGATAAATATTCAATATTTGGTCATATTCAGTTTGACCGCCAGATTTTGCAATCGCACTGAAAACAGAAGCTTTGATGTTAGAATTGATTACGCTTCTATCTCCGTTAATGTATTTTTCAAATAATTGTTTACTATAGTCAATAATTTTTGGTACTTCAGAGCTCACTGCAGCTGAGAATATTGTTGATTTCAATCTTTGGTCTAACGGAGATTCTTCTTTACTGAATTCCCAGTTCAAAGTTGAGAGTTTGATCAGTATAATATCCCTTGTAAAATTTTTTATATCATTAGCGGATTCACCTGAAGAAAACATCCAGACCGATTCAAGTTTTCGAATAGATTCAAGCATAAACTTCCATACAATATACTCATCTTCTTCTTTCCATGCTGATATCAAACTCAAAAAATTTCGTGTAGATGTGTGGCCAGATATTGCCAAAGAAACTGCGTCATCAATTAAATGGGTGCGGTCTTGTGTGCTTAACATACCCCTGCAACCAGAATCCGCTAACTTTGCCCATCTTTCTGGGGAGTACAATGTTCTATAAAATCCCATAGAATCAGCATTGATTTTGAAAAACTCGGAATCTTGGAGCTGGAACTCTTGCTCACGTTTCAGTAATGTCAAAGTATTATCAACACCATCAACAGTTCTTAGGTTTAAAAATATGGGATAGATTACAGTATCTTCTTCAGGTTTAACATCACCAGTTGACAAATATCTGTTCTGTCTTAGAGTAATTATCTTGTCATTTTCTGAAACAGTAACTACAGGGTAACCGATATTTCTAGTCCAAGTTTCCATTACACTAAAGACATCTTTTCCAGATACTTCTGACAATGTCTCCCAAAGATCTTTAGTTTCTGCATTTGAAAACTGGTGTTTTTTCAAATATGCAGAAACACCTTTCAAGAAAACATCTTTGCCAAGCCAATTAGCTAACATTCTTAAAATCACAGAACCTTTGTTATAGGAAACTGCGTCAAAAATTTGATTAATTTCTTCTGCTCTATGAACTGAAACTTCAATCGGATGAGAAGATCTTAGCGCATCTAGCTGGAAAGCTTCTTGAGCATTATCGGCCTCGAAATTCTGCCAAATGAAAGCCTCATCACATTTACTAGCTTCAAAAGCCATATACGAGCAATAGGTAGCGTATGATTCATTGAGCCATAAATCATTCCACCATCTCATTGTCACCAAGTTACCGAACCATTGATGAGCTAGCTCATGCTGAACTGTTTCAGCAACTCTTAATTTGGCAGCTAAAGAAGTATTTTGATCATCAACTAATAAAGCTGTATCTCTGTATGTAATCAAGGATAGATTTTCCATTGCTCCACATGCAAAATCAGGTATAGCAACCATATTCATATGAGGTAAATAGTATTCTATGTCAAAAGCATCTCCAAAAAACTTCAAAGTTTTTGCAGCAAGAGCGGCAGAAAATTCACCTTGCTTTTCTAATCCAGGAACAGTATATACTCGAACCGGAACTTTGTAATCGTTATTTTCAACATACCTGAGATCTCCAACTACGAAAGCTACTAAATAAGTAGATAACAATGGAGTAGATTCAAATACAACTTTTTTCTTTCCATTTCCTAAGTCAATTTCCTTATTCGGTAACATGTTGGCTAATGTTGTTAGCTCATTATCGGCTATTAGAGATATTTGGAAACGAGATTTAATTTCGGGCTCGTCAAAACACGGGAAAGCACGGCGAGCGTCAGTTGCCTCGAATTGAGTCGTAGCCAAATATCTTACTTGATTTTTCGTATCAGTATACTTTGATCTATAAAATCCCGCCATTTGATCATTGAGGATACCTTTATATTCAATATTAATTTTTGCTTTCGTTCCCTGAGTTAACTTTTGTTCTTCATTTAATATGAATTTCACTTCCTGTCTTTCTTCGTTGTATTCAATATTAGTGATTTCTATATCGTTGATTTTAGCCGACTTGATGGTTATTTCGAACAAATTTAAAGTGACTGAATTACTTGATTCTTTCACAGTCAAATCAATAATAACATTTCCATCGAACGTGAAGTCCTTAAAATTTGGATTCAAAGTAATACTGTAATGGTCAGGATAAACATTCTTGGGTAGGATAATACGTTCATCAGATCTGTAAATTGAATGTTAGTAAATGTCTCTCTAAGAGATCAGAGCAGCAATCATATTAGGTAACATTTATGATTTTTTTGAGAAGAAGCATATGATATTAGAAAATAAACTTACCTAGATACGCTGGCTGGAACACGTTTTTTTGTGGACATAGTGAAGTGGGTTCGAAATGATATTGGTTTCTGTTGAGCCCTTGATGAAATTATTCTAGGATTCTCGATTGGTCTTTTCTTGTACGAGCTAAAGTATGCCTTTTTGTTAGGAAAAGCAGATGAGGAAGATAAAGATGTTTTGGCTGCCTTTAACTTCACAATTTGCAAGGCATTAACAATTGGAGTCTTACCAACCCCAAATGACTTTCCAGAAGCTGTTTTACCTATAAACCTTTTCATAGTAACTGTCTAAGTGTCTAACACAAAGAATTCAATAAGCTTTATCGTAATCTAATTTTCCTCTAGATTGTATCCAGTGTACTCTCGAAGAATTTGCAGAAAACTGGGATTTATTCATTGTTTTAAAATTTAAAAATATGGCAGAACCATTAGGAGGATTGATTCACCAACATCTATTTTTTCAATACAGAAAGAAAAAAAAAAAAATTCTTATGAAGTTGGTTACGAATATAACAAAACTTAATTGGAAAACTGTTTTAACTTTTGAGAACTCATAATTATTGATTTATGTTTCGAGGTGTAACTAAATTTTGTGACTATGATGGGAGTTAAAATCATTTTCAAGGCTGTGAATATACTATTTAGGATTTTGTGTTTAGCAGGTTGGTACTCTTTCTGCTGTTCCTACAAAAAAATGTCGAGTGATAAATTTTATAGGATTTTGTATATTTGCTAGTTTATAAGTAAGTATTGTGATATGAGACGGAATCAAGAATTGGTATAAATATATATAACGATTTCCACCTGTAATTAAGCCAATGTATCTACTAACTGAATGGAGAGCACATTCTTTTCTTTTTCATCACTTTATGTGAATGAAATGTAAAAACCATTTCTTCCCAAATAACCATTCTGAAGAATATGATTAAACAATAGTTAGAAGGTAGCCATTTGCGATATTGGGTGTACACCTTTTTGTGCTGTTCATTTCTCTTCAACATCGCTCCGACTCAATGAAAAGAACAACGAGGAAGAAAGCCACGAGTTTCCGTAGCTGAGTTGCCTTTGCGAGGAGTCTTCCTTTGACGGAAAAAAATTCGAGAAAATGCCATAGTGTGATTGCTGGTGATGATATGTCTGTTAACGGAGGGCTGTATCAGATGCTTCTATAGGGAGACGCGGCTCATTCATTTATTATCCACATCAGCAAACGAGTAAGCTGGAGTTCTAAATCTGCCATCGTTATAGACGCTCTTTCCGACTTCCCAGCCTTCAACATCCTTCATGATCTTTGCTTCGGCAGCCTTGTCTGAGTAGTGTCTTCTCACCATTTCTCTGTCAGCCTCTGCTTGCAACAAAGGCATTAAGTAAATTCTTGACCACATCTTCTCTCTTTGCAATTCTCTTCTTTCGTGGATGGACTGGATGGTCTTGTAGAAACCGTATCCGCAAATTCCAAATAACAATCCGAGCCAGACCTTTGGTCTGAAACCTCTTGATGGTAAGTGACGTTTCCATTGGATTGGCTCGTAGCCTCCAATAGGTGGAAGATCTTGAACAGTAGGCATATTTATTTATCAGTGTTTACTATAGGCTGGAACTTGTTATCGCTTGTGTGCTCACGAATACCAGTATTGACTTACAATCTATTCATCTGTAGTATGAGAAGACTCTACAAAGTTTTCTTCATACTTTAGATTTCAGTTGTATAGAAGAGAATTGATATTGATGAAAAAAAATATAAAATTTTAGCTTTGCACTAGCGCGTATAATAATCCTTATTATAGGGGACTCTCTGTTAAGTACCAGTATTTTTTTTGTCCAATAAACAACGTGAAAATTGAAATCACACGTGACCATGTATTAAATATACATGAAAGCTATTGGTATATAAAGAGGCTATCTGAAAATGATTTCCACGAATTTTTCATAAATTTGTAGAAGAGAACCCAAAATGGCAAGACTACAAGAGTTTCCAGTGGAAAATGCAGATGATGAAAGATGTGCCTGTGTAATATGTATGCAAAAAATAAAAACGTAGGTGTACAATTATAATTATCGAGCGCGGCCATGAAGATCGAAACCAACTTTCAAGACCATTCTATGTAATTCTCCTGGATTATGTGTTTGCAGCGCTTCAACACGATTGGATCGAACGGAAAGTATGCCACAAGGTCCGAAAAGTCTTGTCTTCCAAAAAATAAGATGCTGGAATCGTTGATTACTTGAGATCCGCCAGCCTTGTTGCTATGACTGATGCTTTTCGCTCTTTTTGATCCACTATTTCCAAATTGGTCTCTGGAATTATGGTTGATGATACTGTAACAATATGCGACATTCTCTTTGTAGGAAAGTTTTGCAAACATGAAAACCACCGTTTCGTTGCAATATTTCAACGGATTGAATTTTGTTAAAATCAATTTCTGGAAAAAAATATCTAGAGAGCATTCCCACTCACTTTTGCTTGATAACTGGCTATTTTCACCAATAAAAGATACAGGGGTCTCATCCAGGGAATCTGCTTGTCGCAAACCTTGATCCTGTTTACCTTGATGGTCCAATTTAACAATGTCTTTGCGAGCAGCATTCGACTTTCTCAATTCATTATGTCTGAAACAAAATACGTACATGAGACATTGCGTAACTGCATAAAACATTCTGAATCTCTCCATACCACCATTACCATCGTTGACCTCTGATTCTCTTTCATCAACGAATTTGTTAAGCCAGCTGACTAAATAGCTTATCACAAATATCAATTGGGATCTCATGATTTGCTTACCTCTGGATAAATATGATGATAAATATTGAACCGTTTTTATTCTATGCTCTATAGTTTGATTGAAATCAAACATTATGTCGATCAAGGTGACCAAAAATGCATCCACTAGTTCAGGTTGTTCCTGAGAAAAATAAAATAATAAGAATTGAATAGATTTGGTATTACTAGTGGATAGAATGTACGACTTGAAAATGGATACAAGCGATGTAAAAATATTAATTCCATGACCAGCATCTATGTTTTCTTTACTGAAAGCTTCTTTTAAATTAAAAAACATATTTTCCATTATAGCATCGAGTTTGTTGGACAATTCTAGTACGTTGATAGAAAGATCAACATTATAAGCTTCCTCACCTTCCAAATCATCATCGTCATCATCATCATCATCATCATCATCGTCGTCATCATCACCATTATCATCACTTTGTTCATCATTGTCATCATTACCATTATCACTTTCATTATCAATTGCCTCATTTTCAGAGACTTCGACTATAGCATCGATACTTTTGACATGATTGTTAGTTTGTTCATTGTTATCTTCATCGTTCGCAGATTCTAGATCACTGTAATCATCATCTTCTAGTTCATCTAAATTATTTTTCAACTCGACATCTAATTTGATACAATATTCAAAGATATTACTCAATAATTGATATCTTATCTCAGGAGCATAAGAAATGACGTGAAAAAGATTAGATACGTAATTTACTGCTTCAGATTTACTGCAATATTTATCTGGAAATCCCCTAGTCAAATTTTTGAGAAAAAAATTCAAACTAGTAGGGATAATTCTTAGCAAATATTTAAAATATTCATGATGATGTTCTGTGTTGAACTTAGATTTGGATCCAAGTTTTGGACAACTAGATTTAGAGCTTGGATATTTTGTGAAATCTTTTAAGAGTGTGAACACGATTTCCGTATGCCATCTAGGTATACCAGAAGTTAGCACTGTTAGAAAGGTTATATATTGCTTAATAAAGGTGTCATTTTGCTTTGACCAATCCTGTAGGTTAATCAAAGCGGAGACAAGAGAGTTGAAGGGCTTGGAATCGAGACGCACAATATCATTGGTCAACAATTCTAAAATTACACCAATGGTCTGAAAAGATAGATGATCTTTGGAAGACTGTGGCAAGAAAAGTTTGTTGGAAAGCAAATCAATAGCAGAGGTGTTATTGTTCTGCATAGAAATAGATGTTAGTAAAATTGTTCAACATTTGCGACAAGTAACCAAAAAATGGCTAGAAATGAGGAAAAAGTTTCTTTTATAAAAAAAAGAGGAAACCAAAAATAACAATTTCAACTTACCTGTTCCAACGCTACAAAGGCGTCCTGAAGATAGGATTTGTATATTTTTCTGGAAAGCTTTATAGAGTCGCTGTCATTAGAGCTGACATCGCTTGCAACAGGAGAAATAGCAGGTTCGTCGACCCGCTGTCTTTTCAGGCTATCAAATAGACTAGTTTTTGCGTCATCAAATGGAGCAGGGGACTTTCTCTTTATCATTTTGGGCTGACTCCTTACAGCCATTTTGACGAAACACACGACGGGCGATGTATGTATGGTATATATGTATATATAGCTATTTTTTCAAAGTTTTCCAGGGCTGTAGCAGACCCGAAAAACTGGATACTAATCACTGGCTTTGATGAGAAGGAAAATGGTTGATAGTGGCGGAATGATATTCCAGCGTTGCTGTTGCTGTTTCTTTTCTGTGGCAAGATGAGCCCGTTCCTTGACTATTTGGACTGGTGACACGGGTTTTGCAGGCTTTGCGGGCTTGGAGTTCCAAAATAGCAATAAATAGGCACTGAAAAACAGGGAAAAGTGGTCTGGTACTGTTCCTGGCTGGCTCTATAAAATGCTCTGACTTCTGTTGCAGAGTGGTAAAAGGTATCTAGAGGTTAGCGAGAGATAATAGAAATGAGATGCCTTATTTATTATTTGTTTATATATAAAGAGATTTTGCAATGCGCACTCAAGATGAGTAAAGTGTGTGTGTATTTTCCAGTACCACACAAACACAGAAAATGATATTGTGAATTGATAGAGAGAAAAAATTTTAAGTGGGCTGCTCTTCTCAGATGATGGATCAAGAAACATGAAAGACTTGAAAAAAAAAATTTATAAAAATTGATGCCCTGACTTTTGTATCGCACACGCATTAGGGTGCGACATATCGCATAGTTATATAGCTGCATGACTACGCATTACAATGCATTTTTCTGTATATCCACCTATTTATCATATGAACGACCTAATGAGTCATTAATAGCTATGAAAGATAAAAATGCAAATAAAAAAAAGGTTTCGAGCACTCGAGTAAGTGCAGACTTTTTTTTGTGTTACTGAATCGTTTTCCCCCGAAGGCTATAGGGGAACCTGCAACCAGTAGGTTCCCCATGGGTGTCCTAGGGGCCGTTGAGGTCCAGGTGACCAGCGTAACATTTTTTCAGTGTTAGTGGAAATACCTCCTACAAATGATGGCCGCAACAACTACTAGGATTCGGGCGCCCGTTCATGAGCTGCAATTTTTTTCCGGCTGGGCAGCTTGGGACTAGCTAATGTTGAACTGCTGACTCGGTGGAGTTTGTTTTCTGTTTCTGTTTCTTTTTTTTCTTTTTTTTTTTTTTTTTTTTTTTTTTTTTTCAAAGGTTATAATTTTGACTAACAGCTACAGTATTCAGATGAACCACTGAATCGAGAAGTATCCATACCATTTTCCCACGAGGTTACCCACCGTGCACTTGAAGAAGCAGAAACAGACAATCTCAATCGCTTGATTCGCACATTTTAGAGTCTAATTCAGAATAGTTAGACACAAATCTCAAATAACAAAAGAAAGTACACTGCATAATGCCAGTTTCTGTGGTTCTTGGCTCCCAATGGGGAGATGAAGGTAAAGGTAAGCTCGTTGACATCTTGTGTGAAGACATCGATGTCTGCGCCAGATGCCAGGGTGGTAACAACGCTGGTCACACTATTGTTGCTGGTGGTGTGAAGTACGATTTCCACATGTTGCCTTCAGGATTAATCAATCCAAAGTGTTTGAACTTGGTTGGCTCAGGTGTCGTGGTCCATGTCCCATCTTTCTTTGCAGAGCTCCAAAAAATCGTTGACCAGGGTGTCAACGTTGACAACAGATTATTCATCTCTAACAGAGCTCACTTGGTCTTTGATTTCCACCAAATTACAGACAAGCTCAGAGAATTCGAATTGTCCAACAAAGACTCCAAAGATGCAAACAAGAAAATCGGTACTACTGGTAAAGGTATCGGCCCTACTTACTCCACCAAAGTTTCCAGATCTGGTATCAGAGTCCACCACTTAGTCAATGATGAACCTAACGCATGGAATGACTTTGAACAAAGATTCAGAAGATTGGTGCAGACCCGTCAGCAAAGATACGGTGGCTTCGATTACGACGTAGAAGCTGAATTAGCAAAGTATAAGATTTACAAAGATAAATTGAGACCATTCGTTATAGACTCAGTTCCTTTCATTCATAATGCCATTGCTTCAAACAAGAAAATTTTGGTTGAGGGTGCTAATGCCTTATTATTAGATATCGACTTTGGTACCTATCCATTCGTCACTTCTTCAAACACTGGTATCGGTGGTGTTTTAACTGGTTTGGGTATTCCTCCTCAATCTATTAACGAAATTTACGGTGTTGTTAAGGCTTACACAACCAGAGTCGGTGAGGGTCCTTTCCCTGCTGAACAGTTGAACGAAGTAGGAGAAGCCTTACAAACAATTGGTGCCGAATATGGTGTCACTACCGGTAGAAAGAGAAGATGTGGTTGGTTAGACATGGTGATATTAAAATACTCAACTTTGATCAATGGTTATACTGCTTTGAATTTGACCAAATTGGATGTTTTAGATACTTTCAAAGAAATCAAAGTCGCAACTGCTTACAAGTATAATGGAAAAGTCTTGGACTCTTTCCCTGCTGATTTAAATGTTTTGGGTAATGTTGAAGTTGTTTACGAAACATTCCCAGGCTGGGAAGCTGATATCAGTAAAGTATCAAAATATGAAGATTTACCTCAAAACTGCCGTAACTATATTGAATTTATTGAAAAGTTTTTGGGTGTTCCAATCAAGTGGATCGGTAATGGTCCAGCTAGAGAATCTACCATTTACAGAAACTAAATCTGATCCCTTATCATTTTGAATGGGTGTTTACGTTTTTATTACTCGAAATTTTTTTTTCTACTCTCTTCTTGAGCTAAATCATATATCAACATAGTTATGATTTCCTACTATTTTATCCAAATAAAATATAATATACAATTTCACGTATGTAAAGATTATTTTAAAGGAAATCGTTCATCGAATTATGCTAATTTTATATACACATTAAAATAACGTAATATTCTTCGAAAATTCGAAAAAAAAAACATAACTAAAGAGGTCTATCATTTTAATAGTTTTCGATCACTTAACATCAATATACCATCAGCTCCTTTTAAAATTTTGTTTTCTATGAACTTTTGAACTTTTTTATCACCATATTTTATTTTTATTAGTCCTATCATCAAAAAAAAGAAATTGTTATAATTCAACATGCAAAGATTTAAATAGTTTCTTAAATACTTATAAAGATAAAATCTTCTGGTTTTGTAAAATTTAAATCTCAACTTCAATTTAAGATTATCATACTCAGTTTGTTTGCAATCTATATTTTGGCTAGGAGTCTGGTTTTTGTCGTTTTCGATACTTCTTTTCAATGGCAATATCTGGCCTGAAGTGCATAGTTCCTCAATATTACTTATCAAATTCTCTTGTCCCTTTATGTTCTTTAACGTATTAAGAACTTCTCGATCATTAATACGGTTTAAAAACTTGAATATTTTTGTATATGATATAGGTAATTGCTTCGTTTGATGTTTCCTCAACTGTTTAAGAATAACAACATTTTTCAAGAAAAGTATGCCATGGTTTTCTATTTCAATATCAACTCTTTTAAAACGATTCTTCCTTAGTTTTAGCGGATTGATGATTTTTCTGTATGTTAATATTTTATGTTTTCTGATATTCCTCATAATTTTATTTGCTCGTTCTTTGAAAATGTCTTGATTTTCATTATTTATTGTATTGAAAATATGTTTTATCTTTTTGAACATTGGGTTAGCCTCAGCTACGTTTGAACCTTTCAAACCAGATATAAAATTCTGCAATTCCTCAAAATTCTCAATATGAGTCTTCGAGTTAGTACTGATGTTACCCAAATTATGGACCAAAATAAATCTAGTTACTAATGTTTGATTCTGTGAGCACATAGAATTGAATAGATCAACATAGTTGTAGTCAAAAGTAGAATTTTTGTCAACTATTTTTTGCAGATTCTTGTTTGTACTCAGTCCAGGTTCGTAATTGAAATTTACACCATTTATCAATGATAAGTCTAATAATTTGTAGTAAGATGGGTTCTTGAAATCATAAACTCTTGATGTTTTAGTAGACCCCAAGTATTTAATGATGAATCTGGAAAGGTTCATATCATATGTATCTTTCCCGATAATGATTAGCTGCTCACTAGTGAAACTGGTTTCGCTTTTGTGATTTCGAACAAATTTGAACAGAAAATTATTTAAACATTCTATAAGTTTGTGGATAATATTCAGTGAGCCAAGAGAGTATTCTTTGCCTAGAAAAGTTTTTATGCGGTTCTCAAAGTTATTAAATATTTGGAAGACATGTTCATATTTTCTATCTTCTATCTGTTCATACTTATTGACAATGTCTTTATCATCAATACCCGAAAATTGGATCAAGCTCATCAAACTTTGCGTTTTCTTTTGTTTTAATACTTCGACAGTCGTTCTCTGATTTCTAGTTGCTATTGCTGGTATATTGAAACCGGATCGCTGAGTAACAAATCCTTGCTTATGTTTTACATCATATGAATTCTCAAAACCATCAGTAAATTCTATTTTCTTGTCAAGCACTTCCTCAATGACTCTTTGATAATCTCCATCTAACCCCATTCCAGATATTCGACGCTTATCAGTAGTAACTATTGCATCATTTTCCTGTTTCTGTGAGGCTGAGGAATTATGTATTATATTTTCAAAAATACTAGAGGACTTTGATAGATCCTTCACGTTCATATTAATTTTAGGGTCACTGTTTTTGTTTGAAGAGCCATAATCACTAATAGCATTGTCTTTGTTATTATGTATATTCTGGGATGTTTGAAATGAGCTTGGTGATTCTTGCTTTTTCTCAATATTACTTATGGAGCTTCTACTTGTATTGTATTTCGAAGAATCTTGATTGAATAATAAGAAATCATAGTAATTGTTCGTTTTACTATTTCTCCTAATTCCACTGTCCTTGCATTTTTCTGAGTTTTCTTTTAAATTAAAAAGCCGATGACTGCGAATGTCTGTGTGACTGCTGCGAATAAATATTGTTTGGCATCGTAAAATATATTTCGAATGCATTCTATATGTTCCAGCTATAAGAGACCGAATATATGTTTGATCTAACAATAAAATTTTAAATTCATATTTGCTCAGCTGTTGTGCTTTTCAAGTTCAGATGGATATACACGATTAAAGTGAGTTAATGCCTAGTTTGCTGAAACTTTTATGATCCACATATTTTTACACACATCTTGTTTTCAAGTCTTTTGTCAATCAAGACTTCAACCAGAAAAAAAAAAAAAAAAAAAAAAAAAATGAATAGCTATGAATACAAATATGTATTTATCGCTTGAAGATGGCTAATCTATTCTAAATTACTTGATTAATTGTATTAAATAATGAATTTAAATAATACAATCAAAGCTGGGTCTACAAACCAAGTCAAAATGTAAGTGCAATTCCTTTGAAAGAAAAAAATCTTTTAAAAAATGCGTATATAATCGTTGAATAACAAGGTGATCAAGTTCTATAATGTGGTATTTCTAAAATGCGGTTGGTAGTTTGCTCTACGATAGTTATTTAGGCTCTTTCTTTCTTGTTTGGTCAATTCTTTTCTATGAGTCTGTAACATTTCCTTGAAACTCTTTTCGTGTTGAACCCTTGACAATCCTCCTAAATTGATTCTCTGATCAGCTAAAGCTACTGTAGCGGTTGAAGATTCTCTGGGCTGAGCGTCCAATCTTGGATTTTGTCTATAATATCTCATCATTGACCTATGACCTATTTTAAAACCTGAAGGTAATGTCAATTCAACACCTGTAATATCCGTTTCTAATGGCTCCTCAGTATTGACATGTTCTTCAGGCTGCTGAGTATATTTATAAAAAGATGAAAACAAGAGACGATCATCGTTGGTTTCAAATGGAATTCTACAATGACCCTTGCTAATCATATGATCTTGAATGCTTTCAATACTTTTGCCTATAAAAGTGCAGCTCAAACACTCATAATCAATAGAAATCACTTCCCATAATAATCTTATTAAACCCTCAACATCCACTAAATATTTTTTATCAGGAATGTAAAAACCATGGCTTTGATACATGTGAGCTAAAAGATCTTCAAATGTCTTGCTCTGAATATTGCAGTATATGCAAGCATTTTCCGAAATAACATCGTAATTTTCTAAGCTATCTTCATCCTCAGTATCCAGTGAGTGCTGATCAGTTGATTTTATAGATTCAGAACTTTCAGCATCCGAGATAGAAACGTAAACAAAACTAGACTCTAAATTTGAATCAACTTCCTCGCCATATGATCGCAAATCTGCATTCGAATCTGTTTCAGTGTGTAGCATGGCGCTGTCAACTGACTCACCCAAAGAAAAATGAGAGAATTCCGATGCAACAGACACTGCTGATGGTGAGATTCCTCTGCTTACATCCGAAAATTGAACAGAGCTTGTAACGAATCGGTTGTTTCTTCCATCATTGAGCTTTGCCATTTTTTTCATATCTTTCTTCGTAAGTTGTCTAGCTCCCTCGGGTTTCTTCTTCTTTTTATGTATGGTAAACCCATATTCATCTTCAAACATGTCTTCTGAATTTGTGGAACTGTGATTCTTAACATTATTGACAATGTTACTGGTGACTTTAAACCCATTAACATTGATTAGATTCTTAGAAACATTTTCAACAAATGCCTCAGAGCTGATAGTTGGTAATCCTACCACACGTCTCTTCAAATTATATCTATGCCATTCAGATTTCATATGAAACTTTTGAGAAGCCAAATTGGTAAATTTTATCCCACATGTATTGCATGTATACTGGCCTTTGACAGATGTAGCGTGAGATGCTGCATCATTTATAACAAAATCAGACATGACCACGATAAATAGTTTTCTTCAATAATATTTCTTTCAACTAATATTTGATGATATAATTACAAATCTGCATTCATTGATGCATGCTGTGTTAAAGTAATTGATAATTACCGAGTACGACACAGAACTTGATAAAGAAAATATTCGCCTTTTTTCTAGAATTATAGATGCCTTGCTCAAGAAGATTTGAAATCAGCTTCAAAAAAAAAAACTTCCGATACCGGGAGTCGAACCCGGGTTTGCTCGGTGAAAGCGAACCGTGCTAGCCGTTACACTATATCGGAGGCACATATTTGTGAGGATAAAAGATCAACAGATCTTAGGATCCAAACAGACTTAGAGAATCACATGGAAAGCACGTGAAGTGGAAGAATTAAGGTTAGAACGAA